>CM040123.1:365470722-366042842 GCA_022559845.1 Amorphophallus konjac
GGTATCAAAGCAGAAAGATCTAGAGCCAGCATGATCCAGAGAGGAGAAGAAAAAAGAGAGAGCAGAGCAGAAGGAAAAGAGAGTTCGTGAGAACAAGGGAAGAAAAGAGAGAGCAATAGAGAGGGAAAAGAAGCAAAAGAAGAGGAAGAAAGAAAGAGAGAGATAGAGAGCTCTAGGAGAGGAAGTAAAGCCCTAGCTGAAGAACAGTTTGTACTAGACCTTCGATCAAATCCAGGCCAGGTAGCTCCTGCGAGAGCCACGCTTGATTTGCAAAGTCTTTCAGCTTTTTGTTGCTGTGATTCTCGATCCTTTATTTTCTTTTTATCTTTGTATCAAGCTGTCAGTCAGCAGAGCAAGCTGTGTTGCTCAGCAGTAGCAGAGGATCGGTTCCTCTGGACGGCCAAACTGTATTGCCCAGCGGGTCAAGCTTTTAGGCAGCGGATGGCTAAGCTGTATTGCCCAGCGGAAGCAAGTTGTGACGCTCAGCTGGTGTAGGCAAGCTGTAAGGCCCAGCGGTTTAAACCGTGTATCAGCGGAAGCCACACTCGGGTTTGAGTGTGGGGTGGACGTAGGTCTGCGGACCGAACCACCTAAAAATTCCTCCGTGCTCTGTGGTTTAATTGCATTATCTGATTCTACTAGATGAGTGCTTAGGGCCGATCAGTCCTTCTCTGACTGGTGAGGTATTTGGTTGCACCTTGTGTGTTCGACATTGGTTTTAAGAGTTCTTCTGACACCGTTCTTCACGTCACCTATCTGATATTCAGTAAGCATTTTAGATAACTAAGTGAACCTCTTCAATTCCGCATCCGTTCGCTAGCTAAACTGTTAATTCGGCAAAATTGAAGAGGGGATTCATTCACCCCACCTCTGAATCCGGGTTCGCACCATACCTTCTTGGACTCCTTCACCCTTCAAATCCCTCCTCCGTCAGGCCTTTATAACTAGAATGGAGGCATCACTACTACCCCTTCCTTCCTGGAATTCCTGAAGATGTCCAAGGGAAAGCAGCCGTGTCAGGGTGCCGACCCTGTAATCGGGAGTACTTACCCGCAGCCCCAACAGTCTTCCGAAGCTCCAGATGCAGATAAATGTTACCCGGCAGCAGCCAATGAAGGGCAACAAGAAAATGGTACCAAGCAAAAGGGTGTAGAATCCGAGCTCGATGAGGCAGGACCGTCAGGGACCACAGTCCAAGACTCCTCCAAGCCTAGATGGGCCAAGAAATGAAACTGTCCAATGTTCGAGCAGGAAGCCGTGTAGTTAAATTGTTGAAAAGCTCCCAGCGAGATTCACTGTTTGGGAAATTCTCTCTCTGAGTGAAGAGACTCGACAGGTGATTATCACTGCTTTGCAGACGCCTGCTCAATATGAAACCTGCTTGGCTAAAGCACTGCCTGAGGCCAGCATGACCTTTACTCTGGAGGACATGTTGCTCCCCACTATCAGCCACAACAGGCCGCTCTACATGAGGGGACACCTAAATGGACAGGAGCTGAACAGGATCCTGGTCGACCCTGGCGCAGCTGTCAACATTCTACCATACAGAATATACTAGAGGCACCACTTTAATGTATGCCTCGATAAAGTCGGAGAGATGCGTATCGCCGGCTTCAACCAAAAGTGTGAAGTATCGCTGGGGTAGCAGAATTCACACTCACTCTGGAAGATTTCACTACGAAGGTGCAGTTTCATGTCATCGACTCCCGTACCTCGTACAAGGCGCTGCTTGGCCGTCCCTGGCTGCATGAAAATATGGTGGTGCCATCCACGCTCCACCAATGCATAAAATACAGCCTCGAAGGGAAGGAGGAGAGGATATTTGCTGACCTCCATCCATTCGAAGTGTCCGAGTGTCACCTGGCAGACGCTCATCTGTATGCAGATCGGTCTCAAAAGACCTCTAAAGCCAAGACCCCTACGGGGGCACCGAAAAGCACCTCCAGTGACGACTGGTTTCCACCATCGCCGCATGGATATATCAAGCCCAAGGCGGTCTCTCACATCACCGTCACCGGGGACGTAGGCAGGATAGCACCTCCCGCCATATACCCCGAAGCCAATGAAGTCAAGGTCGATCAGCAGCACGACCACATAAGGGTTCCGAAAGGCCTCATCAAGCCAATCCCTGGCCTCGATAACCCCACTGTCGAACCTTTCAAAGCTTGGGAGGTAGCGCAGATAGACGGCCCCAGCAGCTTGTTTTACACAGCTGAGGAGCACCCTACCCGCGAAGACACTGATTGTCACTTACCCGAAGACATAGAGAACCCGCTGGCTCCCTTTCAGGGTCTGGCATTCACAACAAGTCGGATGGCCAGGATGTTCCAGAAGCAGCACATCCCTTCCAGCCAGCCGCGCAAAGATAAAGAAGCATTCCAGAAGATGTGTTATCCCGCAAGTCTAGACAAAGAAATGAGACGTGTTTCTCAGCATCCAAGGTTGGGCTTCACCCTTGAAGAATATTGCTACAGTGGGCGCTATGAGGTGGACACCATCACCGTTTCTATCCTGCTGAAAACAACCCGCTGGGGGCAACTTTCTATGAATACCCAGCAGAAGCTGAATATGCCGAACCAGCTCGACCAAGAGACTCGGAAACAGAGACCACGACTCCTTGCCGATGTTGGGAGCAAGTCTATCCTGAAGAGGTGGCCCTTCAAGCCAAATTTGATACGGCTAGCAGCAGCGAATCCGAAGACATTGAAGAAACAGGGACATCTCCCTCCGGTGGGTCTCCGCTAATGATGATTCCAACACCTCTCGTGCCGATCGGAGAGACTTCTGTCGAAGCCGAGCAAGAGATGCATGCTGCTGAAAAGAAAAGTGCCACCCCCACTGAGGACACGGCAACCCAAAGGGGGGATGAAGCTATTAACTCACCCCTCGAAGCTGCAATGGCGATGGATTCGCTGATGGAACAATCTGCACAGCCGCTTCTTACCGAGGCGGAGATCCCTGCTGAAGTCCAAATAGAACCAAATGAAGAGATCGAGGTCCTTGACCTTGAAGATGATATTCCAGACTTTGTCAACCTTCAGCTGGTGCCCCCAGAAATAGAAGACGGAGGCCAAGCCATAGTCGATGAACTAATAGAAGTTAATCTGGGAGACGAGAACGACCACATGCCGACCTTCCTCAGCGCCTAGCTATCTGCTGAAGAATAGAAGGTGTACATCCAGCTACTGCAAGAATACCATGATTGGTTTGCCTGGACCTACAAGGAAATGCCAGGACTAAGCCCCACAGTCTCACAACATGAGCTAGCAATAAGCCCAGAAGCTGAACCGGTGAAGCAACTGCCGCGGTGCATGAGGCCAGAGCTCATCACTCAAATCTTCAAAGAAGTTGACAAGCTCATTGATGTGGGCTTCGTCGAAGAAAATCAATATACCACGTGGCTGGCTAACATTGTGCCCGTGAAGAATAAGAATGGACAGATCCGGATATGTGTTGACTTTCGAGATCTAAAAAAATCCTGCCTCAAGGATGATTTTTCGGTGCCAATAACGGAGGTCATGATAGATGCAACAACCGGCCATGAGGCCCTATCATTCATGGATGGGTCGTCCGTCTACAACCAAATATGGATCGCGGAACATGACTGGGTCCACACTGCCTTCCGAACTCTGAAAGGCATTTATCACAACAAGAGGATTCCGTTTGGATTGAAGAACGCCGACGCAACTTATCAGCGGGCGATGACTAGAATATTTGATGAGATGCTCTACCATAAGGTCGAGTGCTATATAGATGACATTGCAGTCAAAACCAGAAAGAAAGAAGACCATCTGCAGGACCTCCGAGTCATCTTTCAGAGGCTGAGACAGTATGAATTGAAGATTAACCCTATGAAGTGTGCGTTCGGAGTATCGAGTGGAAAGTTCTTGGGTTTCATTGCCAGATACCGGGGGATTGAAATAGACCCCACAAAGATCAGAGTAATTCTGGAGTTGCCCTCACCAAGGAACCTCTCCGAACTGAGATCTCTGCAAGGCCGCCTGGCCTACATCCGGCGGTTTATATCCAACTTGTCAGGGTGATGCCAGCCCTTTCACAAGCTGATGATGAAAGATGTTCCCTTTTACTGGGACGAAGATTGCCAGATAGCCTTCAACAAGCTCAAAGACTATTTGAAGACTCCTCCAGTGCTGGGTGCACCGGTGAAAGGTCAGCCGATGGTTTTGTACATAGCAGCCACATATAACTCCCTGGGGCAATGCTAGCCCAGAACAATGAAGAAGGGAAAGAACAAGCCCTCTACTACCTCAGTCGAAGAATGGTCAGAACTAAGGAGATGTACACCTATATCGAGAAGATCTGCCTGGCACTAGTCTTCGTGGTCAAGAAGCTTCGACACTATATGCTGTCGCATGAAGTTAAGCTAATCTCTAAGGAAGACCCGCTTAAATATATCATGTCCCAACCGGCACTCAAAGGCCGCTTGGGCAAATGGGCGGTGATCCTTATGGAGTTTGATATCTCCTACATACCGCAAAAGGCCGTTAAGGGCCAGGCCATCGCAGACTTCTTTGCTGAGCATCCAGTGCCTGAAGACTGCCCACTGGAACCAGAGCTTCCTGAAGATGAAACCCTAGAGGTCGGCCAAGTGCAGCCCTCTCTATGGCAGCTGTATTTTTACGGTGCTTCTAGAATTGATACCTCAGCTACTGGGTTAGCCAGAGTCAGAGCGGGGGTAGGCATAGTCCTGAAATCTCCTGAAGAAGAAGTCATATATACATCTTGTTCAATAAACAAGCCATGCACGAACAATGAAGCAGAATATGAAGCCCTCATAATCGGGTTGCAGATCACTCTATCCATGGAGATCCAGATGTTGGAAGTATTCGGGGATTCCATGCTAGTCATAAAATAGCTGGAGGGAGAGTTCGATGTGCGGAAGCAAGAACTCCTCCCTTACTATCAGCTGGCCCTCCGCTTGATGGCGCAATTCTATTCATCAAAATCAAGCATATCAACCGAGGACAGAATGCTCAGGCGGATGCCCTCGCAAAGTTGGCTAGTTCTTTGGCAGTCCCGCCAGACACAAGCCTGAATATAGCAGTAATTAACCGTCGACAGGTCCCCAGTGTAACGAATGTTTTGGCAGATGAACAAGAAAATGAAGCGGCAACTGTCGAAGAAGTTCAGCAGCCTGATTGGCGGGAACACCTTCTGTGTTGGTTTCAGCATCAACAGCTCCCGAAAGAAAAAGAACAAAGAATGAAGCTCCTAAGAGTCAAAGACTCTTACGAGATGAGAAGCAAAACTTTGTTCCGAATAATGGCTGATGCCCGAAAGAAAGTTTTGCTTCGCTGCTTGTCTTCAGTGGAAGATGGGCAGGTAATGCAAGAAGTCCATGCCGGGTCAGCTGGAGCGCACCAGGCTGGGCCAAAAATGAAAATTGAAATAAAGAAATTGGGCTATTATTGGCCCTCCATGTTCGATGATTGCTGCAAGTTTGCTAAAGCTTGCCAAAAAATGTCAAGAGCACGCCAACGTGTCCAGGAGACCACCGGTGCCGCTACATCCCACCATACCAAGTTGGCCGTTCGCCCAATGGGGCACGGACGAGGTGGGACCACTGCCAGCATCTTCGTCAGGATGCAAGTACATCTTAGCAGCCACAAATTACTTCTCCACGTGGGCAGAAGCAGTTACGCTAAGAGATGCGATGGGAGAATTGGTCGCAAGATTCTTCCGACAGAATATAATATTCTAGTTCGGGGTTCCCTGTCGAATTATCTCTGATAATGGCAGCCATTTCAGAAACCAGAAGGTCTATCGGCTGGCTGATAAATACAAGATTGATTAGAGGACCTCGTCCCCCTACAACCCTCAAGCCAATGGACTTGCAGAAGCCTTCAATAAAACACTATGCATGCTGCTAGCAAAGACTGTCAAGTCTAATAAAAAGGACTGGGAAGAAAAGATGTACAAAGTGCTTTGGGCCTATTGTACGGTCTATAAAACCCCAACCGGTTGTTCACCATTCTCCCTTGTATATGGGTCAGAGGCTGTAGTGCCGATTGAATTAGAGGTCCCGTCGCTGCGAGTTGCCATCCAACACAGTTTGGCTAGCGGCGAACAAACTAACATAGAAAGAAGATTGGAAGAGCTTGCCGAGCTCAAAGGAAAGCGCCTCCTCACGCAACAGAATATCCAACTCTACCAAGCTCGTATGGCCCGTGCTTTTGACAAGCTGGTCAAAGGCCGAGAGTTCAAGAAGGGTGATCTAGTAATGGTCAAAAGAAGAGAAGTAATGGCCTCCAACCCCAAAGGGAAGTTGGTTGAAAATTGGGTTGGGCCGTATATCATCTGCCGAGTATATGAAGGGGGTGCGTACGTCCTTGTAGATCACAAAGGAGTCATCCAGTTCTCTCCCCTGAATGGAAAACATATGAAGCTGTATCACACAGCTCAACCGGCATTTCTGGAATGACCGAGACCCACCTTTGTCTAGCGGCACTTCGCCCTGACCAAGCTCTACCTACCTTGGTCTGGTGGCACTCCACCCTGACCGAGCTCTACCTACCTTGGTCCAGTGGCATTCGCCCTGGCCGAGCCCTACCTACCTTGGTCTAGTGGCACTACACCCTAACCGAGCTCTACCTACCTTGGTCTAGTGGCACTCCGCCCTGGCCGAGCCCTACCTACCTTGGTCTAGTGGCACTCCACCTTGGCCGAGCTCCTAAATATATATATATATATATATATATATATAATACAACATCACCATTGCGGGCCTTATGTCCGAATCGGCATAAAATCTATCCTTTGCGCTAGGATTACCTTCTTGTTAGCGAATAAACCCCTTTTCCGACGCAAGACTTTGTGTCCTAGCCGACTCTTCTACAAAATCGCCATTGCAGGCCTTATGCCCAAATCGGCATAAAAATCTATCCTTTGCGTTAAAATTACCTTCTTGTTAACGAATAAACCTATTTTCCGACGCAAGACTTCGTGTCCTAGCCGACTCTCACACAAAATCGCCATCACGGGCCTTACGCCCGAATCGACACAAAATCTATCCTTTGCGTTGGCATTACCTTCTTGCCAACGAATAAACCCCTATTGTAGGCAAAAGACTCCGTGTCTTAGCTGCCCCTCATATAATATCACCATTACGGGTCTTACGCCCGGATTGGTCAAAGTTCCTCCTTTGCACTGGCATTGTTCCTCTGCCAACGAATAGACTGCCCTTACTGGCATAAGACCCTGTGTCCCAGTCAATAGCTATCTGCCATCACGAGGGTCTAACATCACATGTTGACATATCAGTATATTCCTGTCAGATGAACTGAACAAAAAAAAAGAAGAAAAGATAGGGGCTTAAAATAGAGGTGCCCCGCCGGCCTTGCTCCTACACCAGGACAAGGGCAAAAATGGCTATAGCCCGGCTGTGGTATAAACCCGAAAGGGCGCCGCAGGTAAAATCGGGCACCCCGCCACGTGAAAACCCGAAAGGGCACGTGGGCAAAAGCAAGAGGGGGCTGGCTTCGGTGAAAACCCGAAAGGGCACTTAAGCCAGTAATGTGGTAATTTAAAGTTCCTCTTCACCCTCATCCCAATGAAACTCCAGAAGGGATGATCACTACAAGTCCCACCGGTTACCCTTTTCCTCAACACCCTTCGACCCTTATCATCATCGGCAAGATCGGTCCCCATCCGTGCGACCATTGCCATCATCGGCAAGACCGGTCGACATTTTTCTTTAACTTGTAGCTTCTGTCCACATTAATGAATAAACCTATCTCTTACTTCGACATTTAAGCAATGTCGATGAATAAACTCGTGGTCGACCCTTGCCATCATCAGCAAGACCGGTCAACCTTTTTTTCCCTAACTTGGACCTTCCGTCCTTGTTGATGAATCTATTCTTGCTTCGGCATTTAACCAATGTCGATGAATAAACTTGTGTTCGACCCTTGCCATCATCGGCAAGGCCGGTCAACATTTTTTCCCTTAACTTGGACCTTACACCCTCCTTAATAAACCTATCCTTTGCTACGACATTAGTCCAATGCCAATGGACGAGCCACTCTCGGCCCTTGCCATCATCGGCAAGACCGGTCGATATTCCGTTAACTTGGACCTTCCGTCCTTGTTGATGAATATATTCTTGCTTCGGCATTCAACCAGTGTCGATGAACAAACCTGTGCTCGACCCTCGCCATCATCGGCAAGGCTAGTTGACGTCTCGTTAACCCGGACCTCCTCATCCGTTGCTAACAAACGAGCCCCCGATCATCCTGGATTCGTCCCTTCAATCAAGCAAAAAAAAGAGAAGAAAAAAGGAAAAAGAAAAAAATGAGGCTTAAAATAGAGGTGCCTCGTCGGACTTGTACCTACATTAGGACAAGGGCAAAAATGGCCATAACCCAGCTGCGGCGAAAACCCGAAAGGGCACCGCAGGGTAAAATCGGGTACCCCGCCACTTGAAAATACGAAAGGGCGTGTGGGCAAAAGCAAGAGGGGGCTGGCTTCGGCGAAAACCTGAAAGGGCGCTTAAGTCAGTAAAGTGATGATTTAAAGTTCCCAACATCCTTGTGACCCTTGTCACCATCGGTAAGATCGGTCAACCTTCTATCGACCCTCGTCACCATCGACGAGATCGATCGACCTCCTTGTGACCCTTGTCACCATCGGCAAGATTGGTCAACCTTCTATCGACCCTTGTCACCATCGGTGACATCGGTCGACCTCCTTGTGACCCTTGTCATCATCGGCAAGATCGGTCGATCTCCTGGTGACTCTTGTCACCATCACCAAGATTGGTCAACCTCCTTGCGACCCTTGTCACCATCGGCAAGATCGATCGACCTTCGTGTGACCCTCGTCACCATCGGCGAGATCGGTCGACCTCCTTGTGACCCTTGTCACCATCGACAATATCGGTCAACCTTCTATCGACCCTTGTCACCATCGGCAAGATCGGTCGACCTACTTCTATCGACCCTCGTCACCATCGACGAGATCGGTCAACCTCTTTACGACCCTTGTCACCATCGGCAAGATTGGTCGACCTCCTTGCGACCCTTGTCACCATCGGAAAGATCAGTCGACCTCCTTGTGACCCTTGTCACCATCGGCAAGATCGGTCAACCTCCTTACGACCCTTGTCATCATCGGCAAGATCGGTCGACCTAATTCTATCAACCCTCGTCACCATCGGTGAGATCGGTCGACCTCCTTGTGACCCTTATCATCATCTGCAAGATCGGTCGACCTCCTTGTGACTCTTGTCACCATCGACAAGATCGGTCAACCTCCTTACGACCCTTGTCATCATCGACAAGATCGGTCGACCTCCTTGTGACCCTTGTCACCATCGGCAAGATCGGTCAACCTCCTTGCGACCCTTGTCACCATCGACAAGATCGGTCGACCTACTTCTATCGACGCTCGTCACCAACGGTGAGATCGGTCGACCTCTGGTGACCCTTGTCACCATCGGCAAGATCGGTCAACCTCCTTGTGACCCTTGTCATCATCGACAAGATCGGTCAACCTCCTTGCGACCCTTGTCATCATCGGCAAGATCGGTCGACCTACTTCTATCGACCCTCGTCACCATCGGCGAGATCGGTCGACCTCCTTCTGACCCTTGTCACCATCGGCAAGATCGGTCAACCTCCTTGCGACCCTTGTCATCATCGACAAGATCGGTCGACTTACTTTTGACCCTTGTCACCATCGGCAAGATCGGTCAACCTCCTTGCGACCCTTCTCATCATCGGCAAGACCGGTCGACATCCCCTTAACATGGATTTTTTGGCCTCATTAACCAATAAGCCGCCTTTGCTTCGACATGTAACCCATGCCGATGAATAAACCCTACCCTCAATTTTCGTCACCATCGACGAGTCTGGCTGATAAGCCTTCTGACCGTATTTCCCGATCCTAGGGGGCCTCTACACCCTCATCCTTCAAACCTTTCAGCTTAGTTTAGCCACAGTTTGGCTCTGAGAATAGTTACGATGCGGCGGAGCGAACACCTCACCCCTTTGCTGAAGGCGTGAGCGCTCTCCTACCCTAGTAGCTCACACATTCGGACTAAGCCAACTGGCGAAGAAAAGAGGACAAGATAAAAGAATGAAGTCGTGATTTAGCGGCAAAGGAAGATATTTCATTTCTATGAGACATCAAGATACATGTTACTCGAGGCATACCCCGGGGTACAGAAAGTCCACCAAAACAAAAGGACAAATAGAAGAGACTATTGCAGTGGGCATCGGAAGATGTCCTCCAGCTCCAAGATACTCAAGGAAGGGTGGCGGGTCAGCTCCTGTAGTCAAAATTCGGCAGCCTCCACCTGTGCTAATTTCTCTTTAAGAGAAGCGGCTTGTCCTTAAGCCATTTCCGCTTCCTCTACACTCTGGACTTCCAGACGCTCAACCTCTTAGAGTTCGGTCTTGGCCCTGGAAAGTTTAGCACGCAGCTTTGCTATCTGGGCTACAAGGAAGGTTCGGCGCTATGAAGAAGTATTGGCTGCTGAAGTCCCACGATCAATGACACCCAAGAGGGGGGTGAATTGGGTGTCTACAAATTTTAAGAAAACTTTTGGCCTTTTTGAAGAATGTGATAAAACACTACTTAAAAGATTCAAATCTATTCAATCACAAGTTGGATTTATCAAAATCTATTTAGTGATGAGATAGATTATGCAAGACAAACGTAGATAAATCGTGAACAACAAAGTACACTAACACTCACGTAGAATGGAGGTAGAGGAAATGGACGAAACCACACAATAAAAGCCACACTGCACATCGATTTTTAAGGTGGTTCGGATGCAACGACGGCAATCCTACGTCCACCCCTCACCAAACCCGGTGAGGCTTCACTCGGGGATAAATCCCCAAATGGAGACGACGCTCCAAACACACACGCAGGACGACGCCTGCCCACACACGCGGGGACGTGCCCCAACACACACGCACACACACACACGGAGACGAGGTCTCCAACACGATCTGACAGAAGGATCAACAACACACACACACGCTGTGACAGATGCAGCACTCCACACACAAAAAAGATCAGATCTAAATAGATCCACATACACACGTAGATCTAGGAAGCTCTACGCACACACAAAAAAGATCGGATATAAATAGATCCACACACACACGTAGATCTAGGAAGCTCTACGCACACACACATGAATAGAACACAATGATCACACATGACCACGGATCCACAATGATCCACACACACACAAATGTTTCCAGATTATAAAGAACACAAATATAAAGCCCAAAACACAAAAAAATGAAGCACGGTTTAGAAGACTCCTGATTTGGCTTCCACTAAGTGTATGATGTAGAGCTTGGAACGATGGTTCCTACTTCACTTGAATGGCTTGGGATAGAGCTTGAAAGGCTTGTGTAGGGATGAAGAGATCTTCCACGAGGTACTATTCATAGCTACAGTACAACTTCTTCTTCCTTGGACAACTTTCTTGATCTCCTTAATGTTTGCTTGCTTCTCCTCTTCCTCTTTGGTTGCTGGCTTCAGATGGAGCTTGAATACCTTCAGATGGATGAAGAAGTTGCTAGACGGAGTACTATTCACGGAGGGTTGCAGCAGCCTTCTTCTTCCTTTGATAGCTCTCTCCCTTGATCTCCCCTTGGATCTCTTGGATAGTTATGGTTATGACTCCAATAGGATGTTTTATAACCTTTGAATGGTCCATAGACAAGCCCCAGACCAGATCCACAAATCATGGTGTAATTGGGGTCATTGGGATTAAACAAATGGGAAGAAAGACCTCTCCTCGAGCTTGAAACAAAAGTCAACAAAAGGGGGCCTCGGGATAGGCGGTCGATCGGAAGTCATGGGGCGGTCGACCGGACCCTGCTACAGCCAGAACATTTTGGTTCTGGCAAAACCGGTCGACCAGACACCTAGGGGCGGTCGACCGCTACTGAGATTTTTGTAGCTTTTTCATCCCTGGAAATTTAGGTCGATCGTACCTTGTCCTCAGGTCGACCGAACAGTGAAGATCCTGCAAAAATAAGTTGTTAGCCTAGCAAAACATGTCCATAAGTCAAGAGCTTCATGTCCTCATTGATTTCATGCATTTTGGGTTTGGATTAACTTAGCTTATGCATATGGAAGGTTCAAAGCAAATGAGCACTTGTCATTACATGAAATGTTCTTAAACAAGTTCAATGCTCACTCTTCCTTATAATCAAATTTTTGTTCCGGGGGCTCCACCCCCAGAAACCCCCGCAAGGGGCGCTGCCCCCTTGACCCCCACTGCGCCCTCGATCCCCGCGACCTGATCGCACAGTTCGATCTGCGTGCGAGGGCGTACACTGGCGAGTTGCAAGGGCTTGAAACCTCTGGTAGAACCAACGTTTCAACCAAAGGTCAAAACCATATTTCAATGCATCTAATCAACATGTTAGAGCCTCAAGATCCATTCCCAACTCACTCATATGATTAAGGATTGGAATGAGAAACTATGCATTCACATAAAACCAAGCCATGCAACCATCGTGCACCTTAAGTGTCATGGGATCAAGTGTGTCAAGGAGTGTATAACAGGATAAGAACCTTACTAATGGTTCTTGACAGTACATGACATATACCACCTGTTTTGGATTGTAGAAAAGCAAGGTGCTTATCCACACGTTAGGTTCAACCAGGCGACCACCATGAGATTAAGAGTTTGATCCTGCAAGTAAGATAGACAAGGTTAATACCATGCTTGTTCACATTAAAGAGATTATGAAACCTTTTGCCTCTTGTTAAACTAACATATGCAAACCAAGGATCAAGACCATGTAACCGTTGCCATTTGACATCTCAATCATAATTAAACAACACATGAATGTACACAGTCATCAAAAATATGTGCAATCAACCATAAGTTTAGTTATCATCACTTAATCACATATTGAGTTTAGTTATCATCAGAACCATAACTCAACAATCACAATCATCAAAACCATAACTCAATAGATGCATCTCTCATCTGCCCCGCAGTCCCTCTTAAAGAGGCAAGAGCAGTTCGGCATTCATCCCGCTCCAATGTTATGGCCATCAGTTGATCAGCTACTTCCCGGCCTAGAAATTCCCTACTATTTACATACTTCAACAGCAATATCACCCGTGGCGTCCAGTCATCCATGGGGCAGCCAAATGCCTGTAGTGAGCGGGATAGGTGCTCCACCAAGCCCTTCAGCTGTACATAAGTCAAATCTCGGCTGGCTATTATGGTCTACTGAAGGGTTCCCAAGAATTGCCACACTAGGTCGCTTAATGATTGAAGACCAAGTGGTGACGTTTCGGAAAGCTGGAAACCCACCTTGCTATCCACGGCAGCCCAGATATCGTCACTCGCCCCAGTAGACGACGATGGCATGATTTGCAAGACACTGGCACGGGAACCAACTCTAGCAGCTGATGCAACGGGCAAAGTCTCGGCAATAGCAACCTCCTTGCCAACCTCTCGGAGTGGAGCCGCACCGGGAGCATCAATAACCGAGGACAATTGCTCCTCGCATTCAGCCTGGCCGACCTCCACCAGGCCAGTTTCAGTAGCAAGAGCCAAGGCCCCGGAGGCCCTAGTCTCTCTTTCAACAATCTCTCCCACCTCTATCTCGGGAGGGCCACCCTTCTCTGGGGACAACCTTTGTTCGGCTCCAAGTGGTTGTGGTTCCACGACTGCTGCCGATTCATCAGTCCCCGCAATTATCCCGGGTCCTTCTAGACCTGTTGCTGCCTCATAGTCTTTGGGATATCGCAGAGCGATAGGCCGCAAGACTAGCGGGAATGTTGGGTGACCCGCACCTAGAGCCGAGAGAGGTATCTGCATCGTTATGGTTGGTAATACCACCTCAGTTTGCACCAGAAATATATGTATCATGCAGCTGATATGAAAAGAAGGGAAGAGCAGTAAAGTGAAAACGGTAGAGGGCTTCTCACCTCAACTGGCACTAAGCTCAAATTTTCAAGGGTAGCCTCCGTGGCTCCAGCCCCTTCACTTACAAGTGAGCCCAACGGCCCAGGGCCACTCCATGCCAGCCGGGGTGGGCTGAAGGTTGTATAATCACTTTCGTAAGCAGAAGACGCCCCGACATCCTTGGTCTCCGTATCAACTGGTGGAAACTCCTCGTTACTAGAGCCGCCACCATAATCGACTTGCTCGGAAGAGGAAGAGTCCTCTGCCCGTTCTAGATGCTCCACCATCGGAGCGGATGTCTTGCTAATAGGAATATCACCCTCAGTAAGGACTTCTGCGGTCCGCTCTATACTAGGAGCTTCGGCCGAATGGATCTCGGGGGTAGGCTGGCCTCCTGAAATGGCTTGCTCCCCAGCAGCAACTTCCTCCACGGCCCCGTCTTCAGGAAGTAATGTCGATTGTATTTCAACTGAAATTTGAAGCAAGAAGCAATCAAGCCAACTGAAGACATGATGGCTCGCGGAGGCCCCATGAACAAACTGCAAATTACCTTACATTTCCTGCCTGGGCATCGGGGAAGGTAGATCTCTCTCCACAGGAGCTACAGAGACTTCCTCTGCCCTTTCTCCTGTCGCCATGCCTGCCGCTGCCTCTAGTCCGATGACCGTAACAACTGTGCCGGCAACTGTCGAGAAGAATTAGCCGAAGCAGCTAGAATAAGCAAAATAAACTATAGAAGAATGAAGAGCTTACCTTCAGCTTCAGGCCCCTACGCGCGAGAAGCCTTGAACTCTTAAAAGGATAAAATTAGAGGGAGGACGATTGCTGGTTCCTTTTCTGTAGCCTTCCTCCGGCGTGCCCGTGTCACTCGGGTCACTACCGCTTTGGCCTTGCCAACAGCCTCTCTTAACTCGGATTTGGTTCACTTTCGCGAGTCACCAGGAGGCAGTGGTGTCGTGATCAGGACCGGCTTGGGAGTCTCGAAATATGTTGACTTCTGAGCTTTTGTTATCAACTCCTTAAAGTGCCGAGTCTCCTCCGAAGTGAGTCGGACTGCATACGCACGAAGGTGAGAATGATATATGCTGCAACGAAGAAAAGAAGCTGGCCGAAGGGCCAGAATGAAGAGGTAAAATTCACATGCTGGCCCCGTATAGAAAGGGAAAAGAGGCCAATAAAACAGCAACGGCACTTTGTCTCTCGAAGCTGCCTTGCGAATAAGCCAACACAAGTCGCCTATCTTCTCACTCTGCTCGGCCAGCAACGCCAAGTCTGTGTGGCCACGAGAAGACAAATGATAATATAAGCTTAGATGGTCTAGTCCCCATCTGTCGGCATACTTGAATGAGATGTGAAGGGGCTGATCCAGAATAGCTTCACTTGGGCCGCCCACTGAGAGCCCATGGGAGCGGAGAAGTGCAAACAGCCAGGGGGTGTTGTTGTACAGGGCATCCCACCTATCTTCCCTACGGATGATAGTCCGATAAGGATGTAATCTGTCAGTCTCAGGGCGCCAGTCGGCCACGGACGGGATGGGCTCCTCCACCGACAAAGGGAGTTGCTGAAGAACCATTCGTTTGCTGCTTATACGGCATAATCCCCGAAGTGTCTTCACATAGTCATCCCTGCCGATTGCATGCAACTTCGGATCGACTTTGGATGAACGGCCCTTCGCAGCTTTCCAGGCTTCTAGATAAGCCCTCACCTCTGTGTTAGTCCAAGACTTCAACTTCTTCAAATAAAAAGGTTCGATGTCAAGGGCTGGTTCCGGCTGGGAGTCCAAAAATCTATGCTCCGCAACGGCCCAACAGTCTCGGCGGGAGCTCCTGTAGAATCCCTGATGCGGGATTGAAGTGGGGGGTCTTCTTCTTTCTGCCCATAGTCACGCTATAGCCTCCTAGCGCCTTCTTGAAGAACATGCTATATCGACCTAGCGCATTCACAGACGTTGGCAGAATGACGAACCTCGACGTTGGGGCTCCCGTGGATGACTCCGGGGGTTCATAACACAAGGGGAAAAGCACACGAGATGATGGACAACACACGAGGAACACTAAAGTTGAAATCAAACCAACCTAATACTATCTAGGATAACTTTGGTGAAGGTGGATGTGGGGGTGAGCGGCGGAGAAGGAAGGTGGGTGTAGATGATGCTAGGGTCGTGAGGAAGCATGGCTGGGGCCTCTCACCCGAACCTTTTGTAGGGACGGTGCAGCCGAGCTCCATCCTAACCTTAGCAACATCCTTGGCGGTGGTGAGGGGAGGTGAACGTTGGTGGAAGAAGAACGAAGCTCCGAATGGAGCCTCACACTCGACCCCGTCTCAGAGCCGGTACATCCGGGGCTTCGATCATCCTCCATTTAAGGGGAAAGGGAGAGGATCATGAGAAGAAGGTTGGGCATCGCACCCGGAGAGGGGAGGAGGAAGGAGGTTTCCAAAGATTAGGGGAGATAGCCATTGCTACACTAATAAACTCTTTCATAGATTCATTACTTCTTATTTAATCAAACGAGATGGGTTACATATATAGGGGAAGGGGAAGACAAAATGACGCTAGAAAATTGATTACAACCACGGAAAATAGCAAACATTGAAGACTTTGGAGTTCCAAGCACCGAAAAGTTGGACCGTCAGCAACTGCGTTTCTGGCTGAGATCGCGCTAGGGACACCTAGCACCTTCTTCCCGGTCGCGCTACCCAAAGGTAGCGCGTTCATCTTCGGCCCAGCAGCTTCCACGATCAGCTTTGGCCTGGCAGCTTGCTTGATTCCCATCAAACCCCTCCACTTTGGAAGGTTCATCCTCAAACCTCGTAGCTCAAGATCTCAGTCCGTGAGAACAGCCTGGTTCCCTAAGCTCTGATACCATTTGATGCGGGACGGAAGTGGGGGTCTTCTTCTTTCTGCCCATAGTCGCGCTATAGCCTCCTAGCGCCTTCTTGAAGAACGCGCTATATCATCCTAGCGCGTTCACAGACGTTGGCAGAACAACAAACCTCGACGTTGGGGCTCCCGTGGATGACTCCGGGGGTTCATAACACAAGGGGAAAAGCACACGGGATGATGGACAACACACGGGGAACACTAAAATTGATATCAAACCAACCTAATACTATCTAGGATAACTTTGGTGAAGGTGGATGTGGGGGTGAGCGGCGGGGAAGGAAGCTGGGTGTATATGATGTTAGGGTCGTGAGGAAGCTTGGCTGGGGCCTCTCACCCGAACCTTTCATAGGGACGGTGCAGCCGAGCTCCATCCTAACCTTAGCAACATCCTTGGCGGTGGTGAGGGGAGGTGAACGTTGGTGGAAGAAGAACGAAGCTCCTAATGGAGCCTCACACTCGACCCCGTCTCAGAGCCGGTACATCCGGGGCTTCAATCATCCTCCATTGAAGGGGAAAGGGAGAGGATCAGGAGAAGAAGTTGGGCATCGCACCCGGAGAGGGGAGGAGGAAGGAGGTTTCTAAAGATTGGGGGAGATAGCCATTGCTACACTCATAAACTCTTCATAGATTCATTGCTTCTTGTTTAATCAAACGAGATGGGATACATATATAGGGGAAGGGGAAGACAAAACGACGCTAGAACATTGATTACAACCATGGAAAATAGCAAACATTGAAGACTTTGGAGTACCAAGGGCCGAAAAGTTTAACCGTCAGCAACTGCGTTTCTGGCTGAGATCGCGCTAGGGACACCTAGCGCCTTCTTCCAGGTCACGCTACCCAAAGGTAGCGCATTCATCTTCGGCCCAGCAGCTTCCACGATCAGCTTTGGCCTGGCAGCTTGCTTGATTCCCATCAATCCCGTCCGCGCGTTCCAGCACTTGATATATTCGGGCGAGATGCGGGGGAAACGAGCAGGGGTTGGCACCCTGAATGAAACATTCTCTCGGTGGTGGAAGTAATCCCACCATATTCGGGCATCGTCATTGGATACCTACCCGGCCCTATGCCTATTTGGCAACACAAATTGTGAAGAGGAAAAAGGAATGTGTTGATCGTAGCCAAACTTCTGACTGAAGCGGAATGGATAGTAGAGAGGGGGATTTCTGTAGCCCATCTAAGAGCCGCCAAACTAGGCCCATTAGGACCAAACGAGGCTCAGCTCATCCAAGTGACTACCCCACAGGGCCCACTTAGGCTAAAAAGCCCAATAAAGATTACTCGGGATCCCACCCTTCCTCGGTGGCCCTTAGGCTCGGAAGGCCCGAGCGTCAGAACGGAGGAGGACCCATGCCCGAGTTATCCCTTCATCAAGATAGAGGCAAGCGCCCTGCGCCCACTCCGATCTTACTCTGTCCGAGCTATCGCCCGGACAGGGATGGCACCTTTTATGCTCGGACCGACTGACGAGTGCTTATCCACGCAGCCGTTGAAGAGCCCTTTGTGAACAAGAGTTTATGAGGATAAAGGATCCATGATCCCTCAAGGCCATGAAGAGCCCACGATGAGGACGTAACGATCCCATGATGAGGACGTAACTCCCGCATGAAACTCCTTAACTTACGGGACTCATAAGGTGAGCACACTATATAAACCAGGGATTCCCTCCAGTGGAAGGGAAGGGCAGTACACGCCTAAAAACCCCTGATCAGGAACCACTTCACCACCTTGGTGTTGGGGGATCTCGTGCACCTCTTTCTACCTCCCTCCATATCTTCCACCATTGCACTACTGACTTAGGCATCAGAGGGTTTTCCCCAGGGAACCATCCCTGGGCCTCTAGATCTGTTTCCCTTTCTCTGCAGTTCACTTTCCGGTGATCATCCTCCCAGCTCAGGACAAGCGCGAGATCATGCCCCTTCATCTGGCGCCGTCTGTGGGAAATGACCAAAGAGCCAGTATGGTGAGAAGAAGTTCAGGGAAGAGGTCCACCAGTGACAGGGGAAATGCCATAGTGGCGGAGGGGGGAGGCCCCTCTCAAGCCTCCCAAACCCCCCCCCCTCCGGTGCCAGCACTCCCACCGACGGACCGCCCCCTCCCCCCGAGGTAGGGCTGCCACCCCTTCCCCCCGCGGCGGCAGAGCTACCACTTAACGGCGGCGCTGACGCCTTCCAAGCCCTCAACGCAAAACTGGACGTCCTCGTGGAACTCATGAGGACCCAAGCGGCCAGGGATGGAAGGTCACGCGCCCCTCTGGAGAGCCCTCCCCGCGAGAACGTGTCCCAGCACACCACCGGAGGCCGCTTCACCCTCCGAGGGCAGCAGCTTATCCGCAACAAAATAGGAGGACCCTCGCAAGCCCCCCCTCCGGAGCAAGAGTCTTCCTCCACACCGAAACGGGGTAGGCATGGGGCACGCCGTCCCCTCACGGAGATCGAAGTCCCCAGGGAGCACCAGGACAGCCTGCCATCACGCCCCCTCAGCCCTACAGCGCAGTGGCAGTCGGAGCTATCCCTCTGACTGTGAGAATTCGATAGGCGTTTCGCAGAGCAGGAGCGCGTCCTACGAGCCCTACAGAAGACCTCTCCAGCAGAGGACAAGGAGAGATCCCCATTCTCTGATCATATTTTGAAGGCAGAGGTATCTCCCAGAGCCTCCATCCCGACCTTCAAGCCCTACGACGGCCAGGGTGACCCGGCCGACCACTTCGATAACTTCGACGCCCTGATGACCCTTCATGGAGCGTCTGACGCCATCAAGTGCCGAGCCTTTGCCACCACCTTGTTCCAAGGCGTCCAAGCATGGCTCTGGGCCCTCGCCCCCAGATCCATCCGAGACTTCAAGCAATTCGGGCGAGTATTCAAGGAGAGTTTCACCGGCAGCGGTCCCCCAAGGTCGGTAGCGGGGCTTTTGGCCCTCAAACAGGTGCAAGGGTAGAAGCTTCGGGCCTACATTATCCCATTCAAATCGGAAGCCCTGAGGATCTCCCACATGGACGTCGCCTCGGCCATAACCGCACTGACCGGGGGCACCCGCGACGAGAACCTTCGCCGCGAACTTGTCGTCCACCCTCCCTCGATCCTTGCCGCGCTAGTGACTCTGGCATTGCGCCATGCTGAGTGCGAAGAAGTGCTCAGCGCATGTCGAGACGCAACCGGCTCGGGTCGGGAGGGGGACAAGAAGCGGGCACCCAATCCAAGCTCGGGCCAAGGAAAAAGGCGGAACCGAGACGGGGAACGCAAGGAACCGTCACGGAAGTACGAGTAGTACTTCCCCTAACCGCTCCGGTATACGAAATATATGAAGACATCAAAGGCTCGGGCCTCCTCCGCCAACTCGAGCCAATGAAGTCGAAGAACCGCAGTCGCAGCAAGCATTGCCTGTTCCACAGCGACCACGGGCATCACACCAGCGACTGCCATCAGCTCTAGGACGAGATCAAGTGTCTCGTTCGTCAGGGGCACCTCTCCCGGTTCGTGGCCGGGCACCAGGAAGACCGAGGCGCCCTAGAGGAAATCGACAACGCCCCCCGAGGGGTCCACATCAACGTCATCGCCGGAGGAGCCGCATCAGGTGGAGACAGTGGCCGAGGAAGGAAACGTCATGCTTGTAGACACGCCAAAATTGATACTATGTTGATCAAATCTCATGTCACTATGATAACGCCCCAAAGTGAACTTCAATATTTCTATAATATAAAGTTTTTCTATTTTTGTGTGTTTTTGTGATTAATTCTTGCATTTTTGGAATTCACGACTTCAAGAGGGGCGTGTTTTAAATAACGACCTAATCTGGGGCGTGTTATTAAGAAAGGACGACCACAGGGAAGGGCGTCAATTCCTGGTATTTTACGAGTCCCGCCCCGATTGAAATCAATGATTAACGTCCTTTCATAGGGCATGTTTTTGTTTAACGCCTTTGCTTCAGGCGTCTCTTTACAATTTTTCAAAATTAAGAAGGTTTTGTTGCCAAAATTAAATCCAGGTAGTGACGCCTTTATCCCGGTCGTGTTTTGAATTAATGCCCTGGAGGTGGTCGTCAATTTGTAATTGACGCCCTTTGGTAGGTCGTGTCTCACCCTTTCGTGTTCTGCTTAAACTCGTCTTTCCTGAAGAGTTCCCTGCCTTTCTTGATCACCTTGCTCGATCTGGGAACTAGAGTCCTTGCCATTAACGACCACTGCCTATTCCTATCTTCCCAAATCTGTGTTTATCTTGATTGAGACCCTATATAAAGATGCCCTGGTTGATCTCGCGCGAGGTGAGAGAGATACACAGTTAGAAACACACATATACACACAGAGACACACACACAGGGGAGGTTAACGTGTGCAAGGTTAGAAGCAGAGCTGTTAAGAAAGAATCGTGAGTTGTGAGTTGTCACAGAGGTTAACGGGTGCTGGCGATTGAGATTGAGAGATTGATTTCTCTTTTGCTTCCTCCTGCTGCCACATCCGAAGCAAAGTGTTTTCCCTTTACTGTTTACAGGAACAGCATGGATCTTTTCTTCTCTTCATTGTTGTTTGTCATCATCATCTCATCATCGATCACCATAGCCTCTTCCTTGCATTAGTTTTCATTACATCTCTTCTCCTCTCCCTAATTCTCTAGGGGTTTTAAAAACAAACAAAAGGTGCATACTTTATGCTCTTCTTTCATCACCATCTTTCATCTTTGGATTGATACTACACTCACGTTTGGCTGATCTCCTTTTCTTTTATTTGTTTGTTCTTTGTTCAAAGGTAATCAAAGAGGAAAAACCCCTTTCATCGGCCGGCCGATAGAAGGTGGAGGAAGGAACCCACATCCATCCCGCATCCTATTATCACCAGGTATTCGCGATCATCTTTTCTTCTTATTGAGGTAACCCCTCTGGCGATCACTCTCCTTAGTAGCACCACGTGCTCTTTTACTCCCTTTTTCATTATTCTTCTTATGCACTATGCTTATTTTTCTTAAAAGTGGATTATTTTCCATGATTCACAAATTGGCGATCACGGTGGGACATCCACTATTTTTCTGTTGATTACCCCTTTCCTATTGGCACCCACGCGTGCCCTTTCCCATTGGCACCCATGTGTGCCCTTTCCCCTTTGGCACCCACGCGTGCCCTTTCCCTTTGGTACCCACGGTACCCCTCCTTTGTGTCCCACGGGCACCCTCCACTGTGCACACTACACACTCCCTGGGATCAGCCAGCTTGTGATTAATCTATTGCTATTTTTTGAATTAACGCCTTTCACAAAGGCACCTTTTTATTTAACGCCTTCATCCAGGGCGTCTATTTTCTGTTTAACGTCTTCCACGAAGGCGTCTTTCATCATATCTGCTGCTTCTGTGAATTTGCGCCCTCCCCTCGGGCGTCTTTTTATTTGGCAGCGCCTCGCATCAAGGCGCGTTTTTCATCGATCGTGTGCACCACTCACATTTGACGCCCTCTGTCAGAGGCGTCTTTATCATATTTAGCGCCCCACATCAAGGCGCATTTTTGCATTGTCTGTGAGCCTCTCCCAGTGATTCACGACAGCTACGCTGTCGTCTCTTTTATTGATAGCGACTGCCGCTACGTCGCCTCTTTCCTGTGTGTTTACAGAGCTTTGCTGTTTCTGTCTATTCATCACTCGATTATATTGGTGTGATCTGCTTATCTTATACTGCATTTTGTGGCATTTGGTTGAGAGACCTCCTCTCTCTACATTAGGATTCCACGCACCTTTCTTGGAATTGGAACGACCCTCCATTGAGCATTCCGTCTCTTTGTACCGAAAATTCCTTTTCCAAGACCTCCGTAAGTCCCCGCACCCGTGGATTCCCTCACGGACGCTGGGCAGGTTGTATCTTTGAAGTCCCGGGTTTAGTTGGCCTATGCATGGTGAGAGAGTGTTCCTAGTTGGCACCGGAGAAAACCACATTTAAAACTAGGATCATCCCTTGAGTGATCATACCAATTTGCATAAAATCATTAATTCACCGAGGTTCAAACAAACAAAAATCAACGGTAACCATTCCAACTTGTGTGCTTCTTTGAAAATTATTTTGTTTGAACTTTGATTGCATAATGGCTTACCTTGATAGACAAAATAATATGTTTAATCTTAATGAGGATGCACAACCTAGCACATCCTACACTCCTCAATTTCAACATGTTCGTCATCATCCTCACCATATTTTCAAGGGACCACCTCCTCATTCCTATGGTATTGCCCAGCCCACAGGCAATGTCCGATCTCATGGTCCCCCGATTCAATCGCGAGCCACTACTCCTACGGGACCGTCTCCTCCTGACGATGAGAAGGTCTCCCAGATCTTGCATGCATTAGATCATTTCACCCCTCAACAAATCCAAGCCCTTAAGGCCGTTGTTGAGGGTGCATCTCATTCCTCTCATCCTCCTTCCAATCCTATGCGGGTGGCCCATCACCCACTTCCCTCTTCTATTCACATTCCTACTCGGGTAGCCCATCACCCATCTCCTCCTGTTCACACTTCTCCTCGGGTGGTCCAATGCCCGCCTCCTTCTATTCCTCCTCCACCACGGCCCCAAGGCCCATTTATTCCTTGCAACCCGGCCCATCCGGGTTCTTCTATGGGTCATCCCATTAATCCCCTTCCACGGCCTTCTTATACGGCCCCTCCTTCGAGTACTTGCCAACCCTCTGTTGTTCAAGTCACACCCCTCTAACAAATGCTTCTTGACAAAGTCACTTCGTTGGAGAACAATTTAAGAGGGTTACGAGCCCACGGCCCGCTCCTTCTACTCCAGTCAATCCCCTCCACGCCGCTCTAAACGACATTACAAAGATGGAGAAAGCTTGGAAGGATAGGAGAGACGACTACGGCACCGACAGTGCAAATAAGCAAGAGCCGACGGGTTTCAACGTTCCAGTGGACGCCGTCCATTCTCCACCCATTCACCCAATTCACGCATATGGCCTTCCGCCCCCGCATACACAATACCATTACATTCCACCACCCACATGCACGCCTTCACTACGGTGTCCACTTGAACCTGCTAATGAAGAACCAGCGATTGAAGAATTTAAGGCGGCATACGACGAAGCTCCTCAAGAAGCACCCCTTCCGAGTTTCCTTCGCTTCCCTCTCCCTCCGCTACCACTGGATGAACCCCTTGCTCTGGACTATGCCACAGTCCCCGATCCAACCCCTATTTATGAGACCTCTTGGTGTTACAATGACGGGTTGACATTTCAATCACCCATACCACCACACCATGAGTCTCATCCTATCCCTAACACCTCGCGCCCCATCTGGCATTTTCAATGTACTAAACCTTCTCCGTTCACCCCTCCCGTAACCACACCAATAGCCTCCATTCCATCAGCCTTCGCCAAACCTCCATCACCCTCCACTACGTCGGTCTCTGCCGAGCCTTCTATTACTCCTCCTCCTTGCTCGCCACCTCAACCCTCCATTATCCCTTTAACCCCAAAACCCACTATGCCTATAACCCCTACTCCACTACTTAACCCTTCACCCTTACCCGTGGCTAGTCCTGAGCAAGGTTCACCCCTTTTTGCACTCGAGCCAACCCCGACTGCTTCCGAGCAAAGGGAGAAGCTCGACGTGTTTGAACCGCCATTTCCACTCACCCTTTCTCCAACACCTTCCATTATACCTCCACCATCTATGGAACCTTTCGCCTCCGCTTCACCCCCCTTTACTACTCGGAATGGGAGTGCTTCTGCAAGTACTTGTACCGAAGATGATCAAGAGCTGGGCAAGAAGGATTTGGCTACAGCTGAGCTATTCAAGATGCAAGAGTTTATATGCCGGATGCCGATCCGGGTTGTTGTGCCAAGCATGGTCGAAGAAGCCAAGTTCCCGCCACTGCTCACTAAGAGAGAATGTCAAACTTTAATGCCGTGTAAGTTTGTGCCCAAGGGCCGGGCAGGGCACCCCTTGTTCCAACTTTCAAACCTCAAACCTTTTCTTCCATACAAGGGGCGAATGCCTATCATATTCAACATTCTTTATATGCCACGACCCCTGGGCAACACAATGCTTCTTATCCTGACTTTCCAACTCTCTCACACTATTACTTTTCACTCTTCAAGGGAGTTGTCATTTACCATTGAAGCTTCGTCATGGGCTCTTGCTTTATCCATTGGGCCAATTGGCTATACACTTTCATTGCCATGGAGGGGCGGTTATCATGGTGCTAAGGGGCCTTCCACTATTTCATCCACCTTCTATTCAATATCATCCACGTTCTTGTCCGTCACATTTTCTTCATGGGCCACTCCAAGGGTAAAGAGGAGGATCTCATCCTCTCACCCTTCATGTTCATCATATTCTTTTCATCTCATGCATTCTGTTGCATCCATGCATTCATTGCATCTGTTGCATTGCATTCGCATACATTTGCGCTTCTTCTTTCCCGGGTTTCCAAACCCGTACCTTCCCCGCCTTCCGGAACCTCCGGATCCCCCACATTTCCTATATCTTTCGCCTCTATCTCCATGTCCCCTTACACTTCCCGAGCATTGTGCCCTCTCCGATCTTCCCCCAGGGCATCGTGCCCCTTTCCAACCATTGCATCCGCACTCCCCGGATTTCTCACCCGTCCTCCTTGGGCATCGCGTCCCTCGATATTTGCTTCCTCCGGAACCTCCGGATCCTGCTCTTTGGGCATCGCGCCCCTACACACCCTCAAGTCCGGATCTTCTGGGCTTCTTACTGATTCTCCCTGGGCATCGTGCCCCTTTCCGTCTTCTTCCTCCGGAACCTCCTGATCTTTCTCTTCTCCTTGGGCATCGCGTCCCATGGTACCTTCCCCCTCTAGAACCGCCGGACTCTCTTTCCTTCCTCCCAGGGCATCGCGCCCTTTCTGATTCTCTTCCTTCGGAACCTCCGGATTCTCCATCTTATTCTCTTTATCTTCTTTCGGGGCATCCCGACCCTTCTGATTCCATCCCTCCGGAACCTCCGGACCCTCCTGATCCTTTTCATCCACTCTTCCCTGGGTACTGCGTCCCTCGGCATCTCATTCCCCTGGAACCTCCGGACCATCCATCTTTCTTCCGATTCATCTTTCTACTCTTCCAGGACATCACATCCTTCATTTTCTTCTTCCTTTTCCATCATCTTTTTCCCTATTTCTTCCCAGGGCACCGCGTCCCTCGATATTTTATTCCTCTGGATTCTTCTTCCCCTCATGATTTTCCTCCTTCTCTTCCGGACCCTCCGGATCCGCCTCTTTCCATCTATCAATTTCTTCTTCTAATTCCTCCTGATCATGGGTCCGACCCAACTTCTTCCACAACCACTGCCCTTGGCATCTGCCCTTTCTCCCACTGCTTCCGAGGCTTTAGTCCTCACTCCCCCTCCTAATTCTCCTCTTCTTCTGTAGACTGTTCTATGTGATCAGGGTCTCTGCGCCTTAGTGAGGGAGTTCTAGCCCTCGCCTCTCTTCCTTTTCTCCTTATTCGTCTGGGTCTGGTCTAACTACCACTCCTTCTTGTTAAGCCACTTCCAAATCCTTTGCTTCCATTCCTTTTCTTCGCCAAAAGAGGACTATCCCATGTTGATCAACCTCGCCCCTGGCAGCTGCTTCCACAAAGATCGCAAGGTAACATATTGGCGTAAGTACGCATTTTATGATATCATTACCTTATTGCTTCACGCATGATTTTCAAAATAAAGTGCTTCTTAACAAGATTAAGAGTGGTAGTCAAGACCTTTATCCTAGGTCAAACCTTTATCTTAATTAAATCATTCTCAAAACAGTCTTTTAGGCTTGTTTTTGCAGCACCTTTGGTAATAAAAATCCCACGCTGGGAATTCAACGTTCTCTCCGCTTGTTAAGAGCAACCCTTAGCTGGGCACCGCACACACTTCACGGCATCCTTAGCCGGCTCCTTTGGTTAAAACATTGTTGCTACTTTGGCCATGCCATGAGTATATCTGAAAGTCTTTTCTCTTCTTTACTCGGCCGAATGTAGGTGCAAGAGGTTGACGGATGAGATGACCAACCTAGGTAATCCCCAATACGAGAGGAGTCTCAAATAGGGCAGTCTTGACCAAAATCAATATGAATTTTCATATGAATTTCATGATATACATCTCGCCAAAAAAGGGCTATTATGAAAATCAAGTCAAGATTTTGATAATTGTAAAATTATGAATTATGGCATGTCAAGAGAGGCAAAGTCCCCGCAGGGAAAACCCTGGTCGTATGCATGTCAAGGGTCTAAAAATCAAAGGCACAAAGCCCCGGCACAACAGACTACCTCTTTGAGGGGTAATACCTTAGAAGGAATTTAAGTCTCGATATCTCCCATCCTGCATAAAGCTTATCTCTAATTGTTCTTCTCTTCTCCCTCTAAGACCGAATGTTTCTCAAGTATGGCCTTGGTAGGGGCACCGTTAACCATAGACAGTCGACTGTAGGGCGCCACCTTCAATGCACGCCCGGCTTTGGGTAGTTTTTAGCGAAAGGGGAAGGAACAAGGACCCCTAGTCAGTGGTTTAAAAATACCCTTTGATGCTGCATTAACAAAGTCTAAATCAAAATTCAAAAAATATTTGAATATTTTCTGATCCAAAAAAAAATTGAATATTTCCTGATCAAAATCTAAAAAAATGAATATTTTCTAAAATCATCAAAAATTCACATATTTTCCAACATCCATAAAAATTGAATATCTTTTTCAAAACCCACAAAAAACTTGCATATTTCAAAATCTAAAAATTTGCATTGTATTTTTTGATGGTGTTTTTACAGGAACAATAATTTTGTAAGGATCAAGAGCACAAGATGAGTCCTCTCCCTTCACCGCTATCAATCTTTTGATTCTTCCCAATATCATCATGATTCGTCACTATGGACACTCCTGATTATCATCTCTCTATACTAGGCATTAATTGATCGTTCATCTCCCAGAATCTTTTAATAAACTCATGCTGATTTCACTTGATCACTCCGCCGATGGGCATTATCATATCTTGATCATTCAACTCCAAATCTTGATTAGCTAAGTTGTCATCCTCATGACAAACGACAAACAATGATGCTATGCTATCTATGCTTTAATGATGCTATCTATGTTAAATGTTATTCATGCCTTTCACGCTGTGCACACTTGAATGCTATTCATGATATGATACATACGTGCTATTCATGCTATGTTTCATGCTATGCTTGCTATGCTTAAATGCCATATTCATTGCTTGTTATCTTTCATATTTTGGCTAATGAAGTTTTGAGCGCAGGAAAGAAGCTCTTGGTCCCACCGACTGGGCATCATCATCCCAAGGCCCACGGTGTTTGCACCTCTTCTCAGTTCCCTCATGCTCATTGCTATCACCATCCCCCTTGTATGCATTCTTACCATATGTTACATACGCTATTATAGCATATCAAGGACCTTGTGGTTCTGATGAACCTGGAATTTGAGTTCCCATTCATCAAAAACAGTGATAGTTCCAGGAAAGTCTTGATCACACGGATAGGCCGTTGAGTCATTAAAGGTCTGGGACGATGGTTCCACTTTTTTAGGTTGATGCGCGGACAAACGGGCTTCGGCTTAGTGTCAGCTCAGAGATCTGGATTCTTGACCAAATCTAGATGGCTTAGCAATATTATCCTTGATTATTTTTTATTTTTAGTTTGTTTTATCTTTTTCTTTTAGCCCAGCATGCATCATATAAGACTTTGAGCTTCATGATGAAAATCTTCATATTATGGCAATAATGAAGGTCACTCGCTCTTGATTGAGTTGACATGAGATATTCCACTCCAAATTGAGTACTTTATTCTCTTTGAAGCCGCTCAGGCTAGTTCCTTGAAACTGTTCCTTTGCTGGGTCTTCATCTCAATTCCCTTTATTTTTCTGCAAATCCACCTTGGTTGTAGCACGTCCACATTGGCTGGTAACCGCTCTCCAATGGTGTCTCCTTGTCGTGCCCACGCGCACATTTTACTTGCTTAGTTTAGTCTCCTATATCCAGTAAATCGATGCTTCCTTGGAATCACCCGGAGTTTGTTTCACTCTGAATCTTGGAAAGATTTCTAATGCTTAGTGTCTGAGGCGTGTCACATCACACCTTGGCATCTACTTATCAGTTCGCTCCACTTCATTCCACTTCATTACACTTTCGTTTCATTCTGTCTCACTCCCTTGCAAAGCAGACGCCAAGGCGAGGCAGCTGTAGACACGCCAAAATTGATACTATGTTGATCAAATCTCATGTCACTATGATAACGCCCCAAAGTGAACTTCAATATTTCTATAATATAAAGTTTTTCTATTTTTGTGTGTTTTTGTGATTAATTCTTGCATTTTTGGAATTCACGACTTCAAGAGGGGCGTATTTTAAATAACGACCTAATCTGGGGCGTGTTATTAAGAAAGGACGACTACAAGGAAGGGCGTCAATTCCTGGTATTTTACGAGTCCCGCCCCGATTGAAATCAATGATTAACGTCCTTTCATAGGGCGTGCTTTTGTTTAACGCCTTTGCTTCAGGCGTCTCTTTACAATTTTTCAAAATTAAGAAGGTTTTGTTGCCAAAATTAAATCCAGGTAGTGACGCCTTTATCCCGGTCGTGTTTTGAATTAACGCCCTGGAGGTGGTCGTCAATTTGTAATTGACGCCCTTTGGTAGGTCGTGTCTCACCCTTTCGTGTTCTGCTTAAACTCGCCTTTCCTGAAGAGTTCCCTGCCTTTCTTGATCACCTTGCTCGATCTGGGAACTAGAGTCCTTGCCATTAACGACCACTGCCTATTCCTATCTTCCCAGATTTGTGATTATCTGTGATTGAGACCCTATATAAAGATGCCCTGGTTGATCTCGCGCGAGGTTAGAGTTAGATACATACACACACACACACACACACATACACAGATTTCACGGGTGCAAGGTTAGAAGCAGAGCTGTTAAGAAATAATCGTGAGTTATGAGTTGTTACAGAGGTTAGACGCACGTATACATACAGAAGCTCTCTGCTTCCTCCTGCTGCCGCATCCAAAGTGTTTTCCCTTTACTGTTTACAGGAACAGCAGGGATCTTTTCTTATCTTCGTTTGTTGTCTTCATTCATCTCTGTTCATCATCGTATAGCTTTTTCCTTGCATTAGTTTTTCATTGCATCTC
This sequence comes from Amorphophallus konjac, assembly GCA_022559845.1. Classification (NCBI taxonomy): domain Eukaryota; kingdom Viridiplantae; phylum Streptophyta; class Magnoliopsida; order Alismatales; family Araceae; genus Amorphophallus; species Amorphophallus konjac. The sequence continues at coordinate 365,500,636 of CM040123.1, forward strand.
TTTTCCTCTCCCTAATTCTCTAGGGGTTTTAAAACAAACAAAAGGTGCATACTTTATGCTCTTCTTTCATCACCATCTTTCATCTTTGGATTGATACTACACTCACGTTTGGCTGATCTCCTTTTCTTTTATTTGTTTGTTCTTTGTTCAAAGGTAATCAAAGAGGAAAAACCCCCTTCATCGGCCGGCCGATAGAAGGTGGAGGAAGGAACCCACATCCATCCCGCATCCTATTATCACCAGGTATTCGCGATCATCTTTTCTTCTTATTGAGGTAACCCCTCTGGCGATCACTCTCCTTAGTAGCACCACGTGCTCTTTTACTCCCTTTTTCATTATTCTTCTTATGCACTATGCTTATTTTTCTTAAAAGTGGATTATTTTCCAAGATTCATAATGCTGAGCGGGCGAGCCGAGCCATCGAGCCTCCCAGGGCCCCGCCGAGTGAGCCCCAGGTCATAGTCTTCTCCGACCAAGACCTGGAAGGGCTAAGCACCCTGCATGACGACGCCCTAGTCATATCGACCACAATAAACTATTGTAACGTAGATAGGATTCTAGTTGACAATGGAAGTGCCCCTGATGTATTATCCTATGAATGTTCCATAAGATTGGGGAGGATCTGTCTAAACTCCACCCGATCCGAACCCCCCTGTGCGGGTTCAATGGCCAAGCCACTTATCCCGAGGGAGCCCTAAGCCTGTCGGTTACTCTTGGCATCCCACCCAAAACCGTTACGGTCATGGTGGACTTCATAGTGATCAAAGGTATGATAGCATACACCGCAATCTTCGGCCGGGGAATCCTCAGCCGAACAAAAGCGGTGCCTTCTACCTATCACCAAAAGATGAAGTTCCCCACCAAAAATGGGTTGGGGGAAGTCCGAGGCAACCAGGCCATGGCCAGAAGGTGCTACAATATCTCGGTTGAAGCCACAAGGCCGGACGGGAAGAACAAGGGTCCCCGGGAAGTCGAGGAAAAATCCGCAACCGCCGATCCTAGAGGTGAATTGCTAGCGGTTTTCTTAAATGACGACCCGACCCTAGGAGTAAAGATCGGAGCCGACCTAACATATGAGGTGCAACAGCAATACAAAAAGTTTCTTTCCGCATACATCCGGGTCTTTGCATGGTCTGATGATCAACTCCCCGGGATACCGGAGGAAACGGTGATGCATAAGCTCAACCTCGACCCAGCCATGAAGCCCGTGCAGCAACGCAGAAGGAAGCACGCGCCAGAGAAGCAGGTGATTATTAAGGAGCAAGTCACCAAGGGGCAAAAGACTGACCTTTTTAGACCGGTCCTGTACCCGACGTGGCTGGCTAACGTCGTCCTGGTGACGAAAGCTTTGGGAAAGTGGCAGATGTGCGTGGACTTCACCGACTTGAACAAGGCTACCCCAAAGGACTGCTATCCCATGCCGAGCATCGACCAACTGGTTGACACAACCTCGGGCAACGAGATACTCAGCTTCCTAGATGCCTATTCAGGTTACCATCAAATCAGGATGCACCCCGAAGACATTGAGAAGACCGCCTTTATCACCGACTTCGGCGTACACTGCTACACCCGGATGCCTTTTGGGTTGAAGAACGCTGGAGCCACGTACCAGAGGCTGGTCAATCACATGTTCGAGGGACAACTCGGTCGGAACGTCGAGGCCTATATTGACGACATGCTCGTGAAGACCCCCAAGGCCGAGGACCACTTCACCGACCTAGCGGAAACCTTCGACACCGTCCTGAAGTACAACATGAAGCTCAATCCAGCCAAGTGTGCCTTCGAAGTAAGGTCCGAGAAATTCATGGGCTTCTTAGTCACCCAGCGTGGGATCGAGGCCAACCCCGACAAGGTCCAGGCCATCCTGACATGCGCCCACCCACCTGCATCAAAGATGTTAAACGCCTTACCGGGCGCGTTGCTGCGCTCAGCAGATTCCTGTCCTGCGCGGCTGAACGATGCCTACCCTTGTTCAAACTGTTGAGAGGGCCTAAAATGGCATCTGCTACATTCACGTGGGACGAGGAATGCCAAAGAGCGTTCACCGAGCTTAAGGAGTTCCTAGCTTCACCCCCAGTGCTTTCCAAGCCTGTCCCAGGTGAAGCCTTGCATCTCTATCTCTCGGCGACTCCATCCACAGTTAGCTCGGTCCTAGTCAGAAATGACTCGGGAATCGAGAGACGGGTCTACTACACCAGCAAGGTGCTCAATGAGGCTGAGAAAAGGTACCCCGCAATCGAGAAACTCGTGCTAGCGTTGGTTACCTCAGCCAAGCACCTCCGACCCTATTTCCAAGGGCACTCCATCACCGTGCTGACCGACAAACCATTGAAGAGGATCCTCGCTCACCCTGAAGCCTCAGGATGCCTCGTCAAGTGGGCCATCATGCTTGGGGCCTACGATATATCGTATCGGCCTCGCTCGGCTATCAAAGGCCAGGCGCTCGCTGATTTCATCATCGAGAGCACCATCCCGACTGAAGAAAGATCTTCGTCCGCACCCGGGCCGACCTGGGAACTGTTCATCGACGGATCTTCCAACTCAGCCGGGAACGGCGCCGGGATTCTGCTGAAGTCCCCCGAAGGAGCGGAGCTACAGTACGGCCTAAAGTTCAACTTCCAAGCATCTAACAACGCTTCCGAGTATGAGGCCCTCATATCGGGAGCCCACATGGCACGACGATTAGGGGCTGAGCGAGTCAGGATTCACACTGACTCCCAACTGGTCGCTAGCGAGGTCAACGATGATTATGAAGCTCGAGAAGCACCGATGATCAAATACCACCAACTGGTCAAGACCGTGGCACAACAGTTCGAGAGTTTTGAGGTAGTCCGAATAGCTCGAGAGGAAAACTCCCAAGCGGACGCCCTCTCTCGGCTGGCCTCCTCTCTTGACCCCGAGGGTACTCGATTGGTCCTTCTCGAAGAGCTAGAGTGACCGAGCATCGATTCGGAGCTCCTAGCTGTTGACTCGGCCCCCCCAAGCGACTGGCGTACCCCCTATCTGTCGTAGCTTCAAGACTCTCAAGAGCCTCCCGACCCTCAGGAAGCCCGAAGATTGAAGTACCAAGCTCGGTGATTCGTCACTCTGGATGGCGCTCTCTATCAGAGATCCTTCTTCGGCCCTCTCTTGAAGTGCCTCAGCACCGACGAAGCCAACCGAGCGATTGAAGAAGTGCACGAGTGATGTGACACAACCTAAGACTTAGGCAAGCAAGCACATTCACAATCAAAAAGGGCCAATTTTGGGCCACCGCTCTCCCGTCGCTCACCCAAGCCCGGGGTGACTTGGCGATGCCAAGTGGAGGATGTGGGGTTGGGCCCTTGCTGGTAGAGGGCCAGCAAGGCCAAGACTTGATTCCCAATAGATGTGGAAGCCCAAATCAATGGGGCCGACAAAGTGCCAAAGGCACCGGTTTCTCTCTTCCCCACGGTGATCACTCAAGATTATAGGGCTTGAGGATCGAGCTCTCACTCACACGGCCAGCGGAACTAAGAACTAATATTGAAAGACAAGCACAATAAGCAAGGTTTTAGAGAACTTACTCGACCGGTTTGAAGAAACCGGTCCCGTTCGAAGACGAGGGCGAGCGGGGAGGCGGGTGGATCCCCACACGCCGCGCCGGGGTAGCTTGACCTGCCCAAAAGATTACAAAACTACACCTCTCACAGGAGGGGGATCTTGGGGTGGGGGTTAAGGTAGATTACACTAATACTACCTCCACATAGGGAGGGGCCTTCCGTCGGCCAAGCGGGGAGGGGAAAATGAGAAAGGAACACCGAAGATGGAGGTTGCTGATTCTGCCCGCGTTCTGTGGGTGCTGACAGCCGAGTGGAGAACTGACTGCTGCAACAGCTACCGAATTTTGTTGGGGACGAAACCACCTGGAAAAGCTTCGTAGGAGGCCAGGGAAGTCGTCCAATTTTTGCTGATTTCTTCTGGTGCCGATGCTGATCAGGATGGGGGCCCGAACCAGGGAGGCAGGCTCTCGGACTGGCAGCTTCTGATTTCTAGCAGGAGGTTGCAGGGGGTGCCCCAACAGCTCCCGAACTCGGAATCAAGCACCGTCAGAGTTTTTGGAACCGTGGATGAGTTTCTTTGCAGCAAAACTGACAGGGAAGGCAAACTATGCCGGAGCAGATCAGGAGGCTCTGAACAATGCTGATAGGTCGGTGCAGACTGTGGGAAGCAGATCTGTGTAGATAAGGGAGAAAATTGAGAACTCTAGATCACGAATGCCGAATGAAGTTCTGTTTCTTGATTCTGGAAGTAGACTGGGCGATAAAGAACTTTGAAGTAGAGCTCTTGGACTGATTCCGTCGAGGTTTGTCGTGGTGAAGCTTTTACTCCGGTTCTGGTACACAGCAGGGGCAGTTCTACACCATTGTGGAAGAACGGAGCTCCCGGGCAGCACACAGCTCGGATGAAGACGAAACCACTTCTGCTGCGGAGAAGACAGGTAGACGCTTCTGTGGATGCCACTTGTGTCTTCAAACTCTTCCGGTGGAAGTTTTAGTGGCCGCTGCAAGTTGGTGGTTCACTGCAACCCTTTGGACAGCAAGCTGCAACGTCGGAGTAGCTTCCAATGATCAAGAAAGAAGAAGGGGAAGGGGGTCTATGGTGAAGGGGAGGTGGATGAAGGGTGGAAGGGGGGCTTGTGGGAGATGTGGAGGGTATCTAATGGTGGAAGGGAGGTGGAGGAAGAAGGGGAGGGCGCAGGTTGCAGCTGGAGGAGAGGGGGGGAAGGGGTGTGCAAGGATGGTGGGAATGGAGGGAGAAAGGGGCGAACTTAGCCTAATGGGGAAGGGAGAGGGCGGCCAAAGCACTTGGAGGGAAGGGGATTTCAAATTCAAAAGGCCTAGGAAGTTGGGAGATTGTGTGGGGAAGAGGGGTGATTGTGTTGGAATGGGGAAGATTGTATTGGAATAGGGGAGATAGTGTTGGAATGGGGAAGATTCTACCTTGGAACTAGGGGGGGAGTAATGGTGGCTATGGGAAGTGGAGTGGCATTAATGGAGGTAGGTGGGGGTTGGAGTTGGTTGGGAGGAGGAGGAGAGAGAGAAAGGGGCGAACCCCTTAGTGGAGGAGAGAGAAAGAGAGAGAAGAGGGGGGTGGGGAATCTCTCACCCTAGGGTTTCTCACCCAATTGGATTCACTCCACTAAACTAAGTTTTGAAATCTCAAATAACATTTTCATTGATTGATTCATTAGTCCGAAATGAAGAAAATGTGGCCCTATATATAGGCAACCCACATTTTACAATAAGACCCTGAATAAAGACTCAATGACAAATAACCGAAGGGGTAGGGAGGTGCTCTTGGGCCAAGCCCAATGAATTGGGCCCAATAGCATCCTAATGACACACAAACATAAGAAAATAAATACAAGACCTAGGGACATGACCCAAATAAAATGAAAATTACATCAAATGACTCAAATAGAAAGCACAAAACAAAATAATTGGGCCTTTATAGGGAGAGGCCCGAACTCAAACGACGTCGGAGTGTGAAGACGACCCAAGCCAAAGGGAGTTGTGGATGATGCCTCCATCAAATCCCCTGGGCTGCGAAGAGCTCGACTCCGTCGAGTAGGGGTCCATCCGACTGTGGTACTGCTCGAGGAGGTCCGGATCCAACTGCTGGAGATCCTCCCGACTCTCCCAAGAATCCTCCGAAGGAGGCCGATCCTTCCACCTGACGAGATAGCGCTCATAGACCTTGCTCCGAGTGGTAGTGACTTGTTCATCCAATATTTGTTCAATACGTTCACGCTGGGCTCTCTTGGCTGGTGGTCTCTCACAGGTGGGTGCTCTCTCAAGGGAAGAAGTATGCTCAAGTTCCTCACTAGGTACCACCGTGGGTCCCTTATATGGTACTAGGTCGGCGACATTGAATGTGGGACTTATCCCATATTCCTCAGGGAGATCTAACTCGTAGGCATTTGCACCTATGCGCCTCAAGACCTGGAAGGGACCAGCCCCACGTGGCCTCAGTTTAGAGATGGCTCCCGGGGAGAGCCTCTCCGTCCTTACCATCACAAAGTCACCCACACAGAATTCTTGGTGACGCCGATGAGAGTCGGCCAACCTCTTATAAGCCTCATTCTTTTTGCTAATGTGCTTGTGAATTTCTTCATGTAATTCTCTAATATGTTGTGCAAAAGACTCGGTTGAAATGGACACTCTAGCATGCTGGGGAAGGGGAATGAGATCGGAAGACTTTCTTGGCTTGTACCCATGCACGGCTTCAAATGGACTCATCCCTATGGACTTATTGATGGAGTTGTTATATGCAAACTCAGCTTGGGTAGAATGAGATCCCAATTTCCCGGTCGATCCTCAACAAGGCACCTAAGGAGGTTCCCTAGACTCCGATTGACAACTTCGGTTTGGCCATCTGTTTGGGGGTGGTAGGCAGTGGAGAATTTGAGGAGGGTACCCATCATGTGCCAAAGAGTTTTCCAAAAGTAGCTAGTGAATTTGACATCTCTATCGGAGACTATGGTTTTGGGTAATCCATGGAGACGAACAACCTCATCAAAGAACAATCGGGCCACATGGGAGGCATCGGAGGTTTTGGAGCATGGGATGAAATGGGCCATTTTGAAAAACCTATCAACCACCACATAGATGGAGTCATGCCTTCTTTGAGTCTTGGGTAATCCTAGCACAAAGTCCATGCTTAAGTCTTGCCATGGCCGGTCGGGGATGGGGAGTGGGGTATATAGGCCGGTGTTTTGTTTCACTTGTTTGGCCGAGGCACATGTTCGGCATTGACCCACAACCTTGCCTACATCTCTCTTGAGACTAGGCCAATAAAACTGTCCCTCAACTAGGGCAATGGTTTTGTGGACTCCAAAATGGCCAGCTAACCCTCCCGCATGTAATTCCCAAATCAAGAAGTCACGGAGTGAGGTCCGTGGGATGCAAAGCTTGGGTCCCTTGAAGAGGAACCCATCCTCTAAGGTAAATCCCTCATGTTCCTTGCTAGAAGGGGTGGTCAAGGTGGTATAGATGTGCCCAAAGTCGGGGCAGCCTGGGTACTCATCCTTGACCCTATCAAATCCGCTCACTTCCACTTGGATAGTGGATAACAAGGAAACTTTCCTACTAAGGGCATCCGCCGCTCGATTCTCACTCCCAGCTTTGTGTTTGATGACAAAAGTGTAGGATTGGATGAACTCAACCCATCGGGCATGTCGGGCATTTAGCTTTTGTTGGGAGTTGAGGTATTTGAGGGCCTCATGGTCGGAAAAGATGACAAATTCTTTGGGCAACAAGTAGTGCCTCCAATGTCGGAGGGACTGCACCACGGCATAGAACTCTTTGTCATAAGTGGAGTATCTTGTCCTAGCATCACATAGCTTCTCACTAAAGAAGGCTACCGGGTGTCCCTCTTGACTAAGAATCCCTCCTATCCCTATCCCGGATGCATCACATGTGACTTCAAAGACTTTAGAGAAATCGGGAAGGCATAGGACCGGGGCTTGGGTCAACTTCTCTTTAAGTTCTTGGAAGGCTTTAGATGCTGATTTGGTCCATACAAAAGTCCCCTTCTTGAGACAATCGGTGATTGGGCCAGTGATAGTGCTAAATCCTCGAATAAACCTCCTATAGAATGTTGCCAATCCATGGAAACTTCGGACCTCATGAAGGGTGTGGGGTTCCGGCCAATCAATAATAGCTTGGACCTTGTCGGGGTCCATGGAGACGCCTTTGGTGGACACCACAAATCCTAGGAAGGTGAGGGATGTGGTCATGAAGTGGCACTTTCCTAAGTTGGAAAATATGTTCTCTTGTCGAAGGATGGTACAAACTTGGCTAAGGTGGTCAAGGTGGGCCTCTTGGGATTGACTATAGTTGAGTATATCATCAAAGTAGACCACTAGAAAGATCCCAATGAAAGGCCTAAGGACCTCCGTCATAAGACGCATGAAGGTACTTGGGGCATTTGAAAGCCCAAAAGGCATGACTAACCATTCAAAGAGGCCATCTTTGGTTTTGAAAGCCGTTTTCCACTCATCCCCGGGCCTTATCCTAACTTGGTGATAGCCACTCTTAAGGTCAATTTTGGAGAAAATGGTGGCTCCGGCTAACATATCAAGCATGTCATTAAGCCTAGGGATGGGAAACCTATACTTGACGGTGATTTTGTTAATGGCCCGACTATCCACACACATTCACCATGACCCATCCTTCTTGGGAGTTAGGAGGGCCGGGACGGCACATGGGCTTTTGCTAATGCGAATGAAGCCCTTCCTAATGAGTTTCTCTATTTGCCTTCTAAGTTCGGCATGTTCCGTGGGATTGAGACGATAATGAGGAAGGTTTGGGAGAGTGGCTCCCGGGACTAGATCAATTGCATGTTGCACATCCCGCATGGGAGGGAGTTGGTCCGGGAGCTCCGTTGGGAACACATCATGGAATTCTTCTAGGAGTTGTTGGATTTCTATGGGATGTGGATTGGTGGAAGTGGGTTCTCCTAGGCAAATGACCACCGCACATAGTGGTACTCCTTGAACTATCTCCTCTTCAAGTTCTTTCCTAGTGATGAGATGAAGACCCTTGGCCAACCCCAAGGTCTCACTTTGTTTGGGAGTTTGGGTGGGGGATGGGGTTGGAGGGGTGGAGTTCCCCGAGACTTGTATGGTGGTGGGGTGTTATCCTTGAGGGGGAGTGTCCCTCTTGGTCATGGGACGAGGTGGGGAGGGGTTAAGACGGATAGTCTTACCCTCATGTTCAAAGGTGCATTTGTTGCTCCTATCCAAGATGGTGGCATCTACATCATAAAGCCAAGGTCTTCCTAGAAGGATGCTACCTACTTCCATGGGTATGACATCACACCATATTTGACCAAGGTATGAAGAGAAGGTGAGGGGTACAAGACATTGGGTGTTGACCGGGATGGAGTTGTTGTTGATCCATGAGACCCGATATGGATTTGGGTGGGGAGTGATAGTAAGCCCAAGGAGCTTGACGGTATCGGGGGATACGGCATTGACACAACTCCCACTATCCAAGATCACTTTCCTTACATGGCTCCCTATCTTGACAAAAGTGTGAAAGATTGAAGTTCGACGCCAATCCTCTTCTTGGGGTTTGGTGAGGGTGCATCTAATCACTCCTAGATGGGAGTTGGTAGATGGAGTGGTGTGATCTAGACCCGATTCAAGGTATTGGGTCTCATACTCTTCCTCCCAATCTAGTGAGGCTTCATGGTCCTCAACAATACTCTCAAGTTCCTTTTGGGGTGGGGGAGCTTCTTCCTCAATAAGCAAGCTAGATAATCCCTTGGATGGACATTGCCCCGCAAAGTGGCCAAACCCTTGACACCTAAAGCATTGTTGTCGCCCGCTACCCGGAGTGTTTCCTACACTTGGGCCTTTGGGATTGTCTTCCCTCCGTGGGAGAGGGTGACTAGGGGTGGGCTTGTTTGGAGTGATGGTGGGAGGGGGGTTGTAAGGCCTTAATGGGGTACTCCCACTTGGATTTGGGGCTTTCATGGGGGTGGCCGGGATGGGTCGTGGTCCCATATTTTTGGGATCGACCGGTCGAGGAGTAGCAAATCGAGGGATCCTAGAGAATCTTTCTACATCCCTTACTATTTGATAGGCTAGCTCAAGGTTATCAACATCTCTCATAAAAAGCTCTCTCTTGATGTGACTTTGAAGTCCATTCCTAAAGCGAGACAAGGTAACGGTCGGGTCCTCATGAACTCCGCACTTCAAAAGATAGGAGTCAAACTTCTCAATATATTCTACCACGGTCTTCCCTTCTTGGGTGAGGCTTTGCCATTCAACTAAGAGCATTTGATGGTAGGATTGGGGAAGGTATTTGTTCCTAAGTTGATTCTTCATACCCTCCCAAGTATCAATAGGCTCTTCCCGCCTAATCCTTCTTAAACCCTCTTGGTTTAGCCAATAAGTTTTGGCTAATTTAGTGAGATGCATTTTGGCCAATCTTACCTTCCTTTGGTCGGTCATAGGGTACCATTCAAAGTATTGGTCCATGGCGGTCTCCCATTCTAAGTAGACACTTGGTTCATGGGAACCATCAAAGTTTAGGGCCTCTACTTTAATCATCCTTAAGAGAGGGTCATCCGGGTCGTCCCGTGGACGCCTTTCATGAATAGGATGGTGGCGGGGTCTCTCATGGTCATGGTAAGGGTCAAGATCCAAGCATCCCTATAGATTTCAACATGTGGATGATAGGCTCTTGGTCCATGGTTCCTTGGGTGGAACTCGTCCCTATGAGGCTCAACATGTGGAGGGTGGACTCTTGGGTCATTGTTCCTTGGGTGGAACTCATTCCTATGCAACTCACCATGTGGTGGATGAACTCTTGGTTCATTATTCCTTGGAAGAGGGTCTTCCCTATGAGGCTCAACATGTGGAGGGTGGACTCTAGGCTCATTGTTCCTTGGGTGGAACTCATGCTCTTCTAGCCGAGCAATTCGAGTGGTAAGGGACTCAAGTTGGGCAAGAATGTTTGTGAGGGCAGCATCTACCCTATTCATTTGGCCTTGAGGTTCCTCCCTAGGAGCATCTTGATTGAGTTGAGGATTGGGATCCATGGGTGGATTTGAAGATGATGGATCGGATCGGTAACTAGCACCACTACGGGTGGACATGCAAGACAAGGGGCAAATGATGTTGGACACCCAATGCAAAGGTCCTAGGACTTAGACTTGATAGAGACAAGTCAAAGACTTGCTCTGATACCAATTGATGTGACACAACCTAAGACTTAGGCAAGCAAGCACATTCACAATCAAAAAGGGCCAATTTTGGGCCACCGCTCTCCCGTCGCTCACCTAAGCCCGGGGTGACTTGGCGATGCCAAGTGGAGGATGTGGGGTTGGGCCCTTGCTGGTAGAGGGCCAGCAAGGCCAAGACTTGATTCCCAATGGATGTGGAAGCCCAAATCAATGGGGCCGACAAAGTGCCAAAGGCACCGATTTCTCTCTTCCCCATGGTGATCACTCAAGATTATGGGGCTTGAGGATCGAGCTCTCACTCACACGGCCAGCGGAACTAAGAACTAATATTGAAAGACAAGCACAATAAGCAAGGTTTTAGAGAACTTACTCGACCGGTTTGAAGAAACCGATCCCGTTCGAAGACGAGGGCGAGCGGGGAGGCGGGTGGATCCCCACACGCCGCGCCGGGGTAGCTTGACCTGCCCAAAAGATTACAAAACTACACCTCTCACAGGAGGGGGATCTTGGGGTGGGGGTTAAGGTAGATTACACTAATACTACCTCCACACAGGGAGGGGCCTTCCACCGGCCAAGCGGGGAGGGGAAAATGAGAAAGGAACACCGAAGATGGAGGTTGCTGATTCTGCCCGCGTTCTGTGGGTGCTGACAGCTGAGTGGAGAACTGACTGCTGCGACTGCTACCAATTTTTGTTGGGGACGAAACCACCTGAAAAAGCTTCGTAGGAGGCCAGGGAAGTCGTCCAATTTTTTCTGATTTCTTCTAGTGCCGATGCTGATCAGGATGGGGGCCCGAATCAGGGAGGCAGGCTCTCAGACTGGCAGCTTCTGATTTCTAGCAGGAGGTTGCAGGGGGTGCCCCGATAGATCCCTAACTCGGAATCAAGCACCGTCGGAGTTGTTGGAACCGTGGACGAGTCTTCTTTGCAGCAAAACTGACAGGGAAGCCAAACTATGCCGGAGACGATCAGGAGGCTCTGAAAAATGCTGACAGGTCGGTGCAGACTGTGGAAGCAGATCTGCGTAGCTAAGGGAGAAAATTGAGAACTCTGGATCACGAATGCCGAATGAAGTTCTGTTTCTTGATTATGGAAGTAGACTGGGCGATGAAGAACTTTTAAGAAGAGATCTTGGACTGATTCCTCCGAGGGTTGTCGTGGTGAAGCTTTTACTCCGGTTCTGGTACACAGCAGGGGCAGTTCTGCGCCATTGTGGAAGAACGGAGCTCCCGGGCAGCACACAGCTCGGATGAAGACGAAACCACTTCTGTTGCGGAGAAGACAGGTAGACTCTTCTGTGGATGTCTATTGTGTCTTCAAACTCATCCAGAGGAAGTCGTATGGGTCGCTGCAAGTTGCTGGTTTACTGCAACCCTTTGGACAGCAAGCTGCAACATCAGAGTAGCTTCCAATGATCAAGAAAGAAGAAGGGGAAGGGGGTCTATGGTGAAGGGGAGGTGGATGAAGGGTGGAAGGGGGGCTTGTGGGAGATGTGGAGGGTATCTAATGGCGGAAGGGAGGTGGAGGAAGAAGGGGAGGGCGCAGGTTGCAGCTGGAGGAGAGGGGGGGAAGGGGTGTGCAAGGATGGTGGGAATGGAGGGAGAAAGGGGCGAACTTAGCCTAATGGGGAAGGGAGAGGGCGGCCAAAGCACTTGGAGGGAAGGGGATTTCAAATTCAAAAGGCCTAGGAAGTTGGGAGATTGTGTGGGGAAGAGGGGTGATTGTGTTGGAATGGGGAAGATTGTATTGGAATAGGGGAGATAGTGTTGGAATGGGGAAGATTCTACCTTGGAACTAGGGCGGGGAGTAATGGTGGCTATGGGAAGTGGAGTGGCATTAATGGAGGTAGGTGGGGGTTGGAGTTGGTTGGGAGGAGGAGGAGAGAGAGAAAGGGGCGAACCCCTTAGTGGAGGAGAGAGAAAGAGAGAGAGGAGGGGGGTGGGGAATCTCTCACCCTAGGGTTTCTCACCCAATTGGATTCACTCCACTAAACTAAGTTTTGAAATCTCAAATGGCATTTTCATTGATTGATTCATTAGTCCAAAATGAAGGAAATGTGGCCCTATATATAGGCAACCCACATTTTACAATAAGACCCTGAATAAAGACTCAATGACAAATAACCGAAGGGGTAGGGAGGTGCTCTTGGGCCAAGCCCAATGAATTGGGCCCAATAGCATCCTAATGACACACAAACATAGGAAAATAAATACAAGACCTAGGGACATGACCCAAATAAAATGAAAATTACATCAAATGACTCAAATAGAAAGCACAAAACAGGATAATTGGGCCTTTATAGGGAGAGGCCCGAACTCAAACGACGCCGGAGTGTGAAGACGAACCAAGCCAAAGGGAGTTGTGGATGATGCCTCCATCAACGAGGGTCTGTGCGGAGCGCATTTAGGGTGAAGGTCGCTCGCTAGGATCTTGCTACGGCAAGGTTATTGGTTGCCCACCCTGTAGCGCGACTGCTCGGCCTACACACAGCACTGTGACCGCTGCAAGCGATTTGACCACTTGGTCCATCAACCAGCAATGAAGCTCATCACCCTAGCTGAGCCTTATCCTTTCGCTCGCTGGGGAATCGACATCCTCGGGCCGTTCCCCATGGCCCAGGCCCAGAAGAAGTTCATCATCGTCGCCATCGATTACTTCACTAAGTGGATCGAGGTCGAAGCCACAGCAAGGATCACCGAGACAGTCGTCTGGAATTTCATCTGGAAGTCGATCATCTGTCGTTACGGCATCCCCCGGGTGGTAGTAAGCGATAACGGTCGGTAATTTGATTCTCGTTATTTCTGAGACAGGTGCGCCGACCTTAACATTCGCAATCACTTCACTTCGGTCGCCCACCCTCAGGCTAACGGGCTGGTCAAGAATGCCAATAAGACTATCTTAAAAGGCATCAAGACTAGGCTCGGTAAAGCCAAGGGCAGCTGGCTTGAGGAATTCCCGAACGTACTTTGGTCACACATAACGACTCCCAGAACGGTAATCGGTGAAAGCCCCTTTCAGGTGGTATACGGCACCGAGCCCGTGATCCCGTTGGAGATTGGCAACCCCTCCCTCCAAGTCATCTGCTTCTCGTCCGAGGCAAACGACCAGAAACTGCTCGAAAACCTCGACCTAGCAGATGAAGTCTGAGAGATTGCCAGCATCAGAGCAACGGAATACCGACACCGCCCCACTCGATACTACAACGCCAAAGTCCGAGATAGGCACTTTCAACCGGGAGACTTCATCCTCAGAAAAGCCGAAGCCTCTCGACCACTTGAGGCGGCGGGCAAGTTATCCCCTAATTGGGAAGGCCCATATCGAGTGGTCGAGACGCTCGGAAAAGGAGCATACTGTCTATCCACGATGGAAGGAGAGCTCATCCCTCGGACCTGGAACACGACTACATTACGCAAGTTCTACTTCTGAGTACTGAGCATTGTGCAAATGACATGAGATAAAATAAAAGGCTCCTTTCTTTTATTCAAACAACCCGCTTGTACATCAGGAAGGCCGAAGCTAAGAAAATACATGTCAAAAAAGCAAAAAATCCATCTGGCGCCGTCGTATGAGCCCATCGCTGGGCTGACTCGGATGACCTTCCTGCGCCCAGCCACTGACTCTGCCCCGTGTAGAAACTGGCTCGGATAAAGGATAGTTGACCCCGTTGGCTCGGGTAGCTCGAGACAAAGGTGACAGAGGGATTAAGAATGAGAAGGCTACCTTTCAAGTTGAACTTGGAAGAGAAGGGGGAGAGGGAATGCATATGAAAGCATCATCCCCGTGAACTTGCCAACTCTTTGGAAGAAAGAGAGTGTAGGCACCCTCCGAAGAGTGAAAGAAAGGAGGATTAGAGCAGAAGAGGGAAAAAGAGACTGCGAGAAAGAAAAAGAAACCAACAGAGCTGGACGAGGTGGCAGGGGAAGACCCGGAAAGGAGGGAGCTTGGTTGGCTTCCTCCTCCCCTCCGTGATGCGAGCAGGAAGGGACGGGCGGCAGGGATGTCTGATGCCCCCATCCGTCCTCCATCTCGCCCCCCTACAAGCGCCGCCAGAGTTGATAAAGGGAAGACGACGTGCCTCCACACGTTGAACCCTCTTCAATTCCGTTCGACGGCCGTCGAACCCTCTTCAAATCCGAAGCAGCAAGAACTCTCTGCCCCCAGTCGTCGGCAACCTCATCTTCCAGAGCGTCTTCCATGCTCCAAATACCACGGCACAACGCTACGTGAAGAAGGAATGAGGAAAGACTGTCAGGGAAACCCCTAAGCGGTGGAGAGAAAGAGACGCCCTTCAGACCTTTTATAGGTAAAGGGAGGCTATTTACCTTAAATGATTCTCTCCTCGAAAACACGCCAAAGGGATTTCTCCCTACGAACGGTCACCTCAAACTTCTCATCTTCCGCCCCAGCGGGATACACGAAGCGGCCAGGCATTCAAAGCATGAGAAAACGGAAAGACACCTTGTCAGATGCTCACCCAACCATCAGGCGAGATCCACGCAGAAAGTATCGGCTCTTTCCAACCACTGCAGATACGCTGAACATGATACGGCAATGGTGATACGGAACAGATAAGTCTCCATCATAACGATATTGCCTTATTTATTTCTACACAAAAGAGGAAGTTTCTTCCCTCAAAAAGAAAAAAGGCATACAAAAAGAGGAAGCGAAGTAGATACATCAGGCCTCCGGCCCACCTCGAAGCTCGAAAGT
Source organism: Amorphophallus konjac (assembly GCA_022559845.1). Lineage (NCBI taxonomy): Eukaryota > Viridiplantae > Streptophyta > Magnoliopsida > Alismatales > Araceae > Amorphophallus > Amorphophallus konjac. The sequence goes on from CM040123.1 coordinate 365,516,061, forward strand.
AGAGGGCTCGAGCGGTCTGCCCTCGGCATCCTTGGCGACGACTGACCCTGGCACTGACCCCACCGGTGTGGGAACTACCTCGGTTGCGTACCCTCCCGAGGCATCCGGAGTTGGCGACTCCTCGAACGATGAGCCCTCGGAATCCTCTTCATCCTATGCCGAAGCAGAGGAACTGGAGGATGACAAGTCTGAGTCATAACATTACCCGGATGGGAAGTCAACTACTCCGGACCCCTGCTCCTCGGCGTAAGAGACGGCCCGGTCGTAGCCCTGCTTGAACCCCTTGCGGATGCCCCGGCGAAGTCCTAGCTCGTAGTAGGGGTGGACAGCCTCCTTAAGGTCGACCCAGTAGGCCTCTGAGCTCTTGTACTGCTCGAGAGCCTCCGCCCCGGCCGATCCCACCCTACTAGCGAGCTCGGTCTCCCTCCGCTCCGCCTCGGCCGACTTCCGCTCGGCCTCAGCCGTCCGCTCTTCGGCCTCTGCCACCTGCTTCTCCGCCTCGGCCCGATCAGCCTCGGCCTCCCATCGAAGGCGCTCGGCATCCTCCGCTCGATCTACTATCTCGGCACGCCCGGTCTCCCACCGGCCATCCAGCTTACCGCGTGCAAGGCGCTCCTCTTCAAGAAGCCGATTCTTCCTCTCGACCGATTCACGGGCCTTGGCTAGCTGCTCGGCTAGCGCCCGGGTCTCCGCCTGGCTCGACCGCACCAGCTCCTTGACTGAGGAAAGCTCCCGCCGAAGCCCATCACGCTCCTCGGCGAGCCGAGCCAACCTCCTGTCCAACCCACCAAGGGTCCAGGCCAGGTTCGCTCGCTCCCACTACGACCGAGCGTACGCTTCCGCCTGAGCAGCCCCCATCTGGGCCAGGGCCAGGCCGCCCTCCATAACCCCAGCAAGAGCTGTGGACGGAGAGTATTGCCTACCTCCCCCCTCACCCTCGTGGCTATACCGCGGCATACCTGGTGCAGGGGGCCCGAGATACCGAGCCTCTCCAAGGCCGCCAGAACGGAGAACCCCCCATCACCCGGCGCCCCACCGTGTGGCTCGGATCGAGCCCCAGCCTCGGCCGGATTTCCTTGCGGCCCCTTAACTTGGACAGGCTCGGCACCTGCACCACCACCTGCAACACCAACCTCGGCCCCGGCCCCCTCGGCTCTTGTCGAGGGGAGAGCTGGGTCGGCAACGCTGCCAGTCGCAGGAGCACCCTCGACCCCCTTGGTTCCGGCCAAAGGAAGAACCGAGCCCGCAACGTCGCCGCCCGCAGGAGCAGCCCCAACCTCCTCGGCCCCCTCTGGCTCGGCGGGTGGGAGAGCTCGCCCGGTAGGGTCGGCCCCATCATGCTCGGCGGAGGGGCGAGCCGCAGTAAGGTCACCTTCAACCGCAGGTATGACCCCGACCTTATTGGCCCGCTTCCTGGCCCTCGCGGCGGCCCGGATCATACCCTGCACGGGGTCCTTGCGCTTGGACCCCTGCGGCTTGGAGGATTCGCCCTGGGCCGCTCCCTTGCCCTTATCTCTGGTTCGGGAGTGACCCACGGGAGCAGCCGAGTCATCACCAAGCTCGATCACCTCTGCGGCCTCCTTCAGAGCTTCCCGCCTGGTATCTACACAAAGAAGAAGACATATTCAGGAAAAGAAAGATGACCCCCACATGCAAAGAAAAATCTAGTTTGTAGCACCTGAGCCCGACGGATGCAGCCGCGTAAGAAGACACCACTCGATATTCTCTGGAGTAACCAGCTCTTCGTGGATTGGCGGTGCTTCAACAAGATGGCTGCGTATTTCTCCACATGTAGAGGGAACTCATCCTGCCTGGGAGGGAAATTCGGATAGAAATTGGAGATTACTGGACACCTCCAGGTTTTCTCCACTGAACAAATCCCCACCCAGAAGATGATGGGGACATCACCTTACATGCCCACGATCACAGCTCGTCTCCTCGCCCCGATTGCATCCGGCATGGTCTAGTTATTTAATTTTGAGTCCTATGTAATTTTTATTTGAGTCATTTGATGTATTTTCCCTTTTATTTGAGTCATGTTCCTAGGTCTTGTGTTTATTTCCCTAAGTTTGAGTGTTATTAGGTTGTCTAGTTAGCTATTGGGCCTAATTCATTGGGCTTGGCCCAAGGGCTCCCCCCTACCCCCTCGGTTATTTGTCATTGAGTCAATTGTCAGGGACTTTTGTAGAAATGTGGGTTTCCTATATATAGGACCCCATTCCCCCCATTTCAACTTAATGAATCAATCAATGAAAAAATTGCCATTTTGTGAGTTCTATCTTTATTTTTATGGTGGAGTGAATCCATTAGTGAGGTGAGAAGCCTTAGGGAGAGAATCCCACCCATCCCTCTCTTAATCTCTCTTTTTCACTCCACTTTCTCTCTCCTCCACACCCAAATTCGAATTTTCTTCTCTCTCCTCCCTTCCCAACCACCTCCACTCCCCACCTACCCCATTTAAGTCTCTTCCCATTCCCCACAACCCTCATCAATACTCCTCCCCTTCCCAAGACCCCTCCACCAATCCTCTCCTCACCATCCAACCCCCAACAATCCCTCCCACTTTCCCAAGCACCCTTCCCACTACCCCAAGCACCTATTACCTTCCCCACACACCTCTTCCCATCCCCCAAGACCAAAAATTAACCCCACCCTTAAACCTATTTTCAAATATCCTTTCTCTCTCTCCATTCCAACCAAATTCGCAGCCCCCACTCCCACCATCTGTTGGACCCCCTTCCAGACCTTATTCTCCCCCTCCCACACCTTAGAACACCCCCTCCAAGACCCCCTTACAACCAGAGGTCACTCCCACACTCAACCACCCCCATTTCCCCTCCCATATACCCCATTTCCCCCCATCATCTTCAAACTCCAGTTTTCAGTTCGCAGACAGTAGAAGAGTAGCAGTTTACAGAGGCGACCCCGACCACATCGCAGCGAATCTGAAGGAACAAGAGGCATCCACGGAAGCGTCTACCTGTCTTCTCCGCAACAGAAGTGGTTTCGTCCTCTTCCGAGCTCGGTGCTGCCCAGGAGGCCCATTCTACCACGACTGCGCAGATCTGTCCCTGCAGAGGTTCTGAGCCGGAGAAAAAGCTTCACCACAACGAACCCAGGAGGAACCAGGCCATGAGCCCTTCTACAAAGTTCTTCTCCTTCCTGTCTACTTTTAGAATCAAGAAGTGGAATCCCGTTCGGCATCCGATAGCAGAAGTTATCAATTTTCTTCCTCGGCATTGCGACTCTGCTTCCCCACAGTCTACACCGACCTTTCCTCACTCTTCTGGATTCACTGATCGTCTCCGGCATTTTTTGGCATCTCCGTTTGTTCTGCTGCAAAGAGGACTCGTCCACGGTTCCAACGGTTCTAACGGCACCTGATTCGGAGTTCGGGAGCAGCCGGGGCAACCTCTTCTTCCTGCTGTTAGTAACCAGTTGCTGTCAGTCCGAGAATCAGAGACCCTGTTCGAGCTCCTGCCCAGGCCAGCAGCGACCCCAGAAGAATTCGACAAAATTCAGAGGCACTCCAGTTCCAGTAACAAAGATTTCCTCACTAGTTTCGCCCTATGAAAAATTCTTGATCAAGTTCTGCGGCCACAGTACCGACTGTCTGTCCATAATTGCCGAGAGAAGATAGATTCGGCATCTTCACTTCATCATCGTTTTAGCCCTAGTTTTCCCCACCCCGCTTGGCCGGCTGAAGGCCCCTCCCTGCGTGGAGATAGTTTTATTGTAATCCATTAACCCCCACCTCAAGATCTCCCTCCTGCGAGAGGTGTAGTGTTGTAATTTGTTTGGGCAGGTCAAGCTACACCGCCGCGGCGTGTGGGGATCCACTCGCCTCCCCGCTCGCCGTCGTCTCCGAGCGGGACCGGTTTCTTCAAACGGGTCGAGTGAGTGCTCCAAAACTTTGCTCTAATTCATGTTTGTTCTTTCAATATTAGTTCATAAACTCCGCTGGCTGTGACGAGAGCCCGATCCTTAAGCTCATTTGCTATAAGTGATCATCGTGGGAAGAGAGTGGAACCCGTGCCCTTTGACACTTCGTCGGACCCTTGATTTGGGCAGCCATACCCTTGGGGAATCAAACCTTGGCCTTGCTGGCCCTCTACCAGCAAGGGCCCATCCCACACAACCTCCCCTTGGTATTGCCAAGTTACCCCGGGTCTTAGTGTGCATCGGGTGAGCGGTTGCCATTATCGGTCCGTTTTGAATGCTTAATTGTGCTTGCTTGTTGAGTCCTAGGTTGTGTCACATCAATTGGTATCAGAGCAAGTCATTGACTTGTCTCTATCAAGTCAAGTCCTAGGGCATGCTTGCATTGGTGTCATCATCAATCCGACCCTTGCATTGATCCCCCCGTTCATCATGACCACCTACTTAGCCTACTCACCACCCATAGACTTCATCCTAGATAGGGATATTACCTTTGACGGATCACATTCTACTGACTATCTTAGGTGGGAGGCTACGATAGAAAAGTACTTCGAAAAGACTTGGGTATATGGACCGACGAGAGTCTGAAAGGCCAAGGGACGACTTCGGGGTCAAGCCAAAAGTAAGTGGGAACACATAGAGGGCTTAAGGCGGGTTAGAAGACAAGAACCTATTCACTCATGGGAAGAGATGAAGGTAGAACTTAGAAAGATCTACATCCCCAAACATTCCCACCCCTCCTACTCAAGCACCCCTAACCCGAGGAGCACTACCACTCCTCCATCCCCACCCGGCCAACTTGAGACCGATCTTTGGTCTCCACCCCCACCACCCCCAACAATTCATCTCTCAACTATCATAACAACACTTCACGACCAAGTCCTCTCCCTTAAGACCCAAATAAACCAAACAACCACCTCTCCACCAAATCCCATGAGGATCCCCACACTCCAACCAAAACCTCCTTCCGCAAACCTATCTATCCAAACTCAATTGGCCCCCACTACCACCCCTCCACAACCAGCCGATCCCAAGGGGAAGAGACCCCTAACCGACCCGATTTCCCCAAAAAGGACCACCACTCACCCTATTCTCACCATTCAAACCAAAGTAGACCCCGTGTCCATCCCTCCACCTAGAACCATGACGGCCACCACCACCCAACCCAAATCCTGTCACCCAACCCACCTTCCACTTCCAAACTCAATCCTACCCCAACCTAGACCTCCACTACTTATACTCCCAAACCACATCCTACCAATCCCAATCCAAGTTTCCCTTTACCCTCTACCCTGGGAACACCACACACAAACCCTCATCACCCCAAAAGACTCTCTCACCTCCTTGGTAGCAGAACTCATACCCAATCCAATAGTTGTGAGCACTCCAAACCCACCCCCCACTTTGGAGGAAACCCAAGTCCAAGCTGAAGAAGGAACCTCACACGATGGTCTTTACCTTACACCACCCTCTCTAGTTGGGGCGGAGCTCATCTTAGGAGAATCCATTGTTAGTTGGCTAAAGGAGAGCCCAATTCGAGAGACCCCGGCCCATGTTTTCCCTCCCATAGAACGAGACCTTCCCATAGTGCCCTTCTTCTCCTATCACACCATAATCCAAGCATCCTATCAAGTGGAGACCTTAGAGGACCTTCTCAAGGGCATAACATGGCAATTAGAGATGACTAGCATGATGACCCCTATGGTCGAACAACCTAGGAGCCTTAGCCTCCTACACCTATGCATAGGGTCTATCACCTCGGTTTGCACCATTGGTTGCTACACTAGCGACCTCCTTCTATTCCTCCCTACACCCGATGAGCCCAACCTTCTCCTCGATTTAGAGCTTCTTATCTCGGGTAGAAAGCCAAGCCCTCCACTCATGGCCGACCCACTTGTCAAGAACATTGGCCCAACTATCATGGAGAAGGATGACTTAGCACCTTTTAAGGATCTTGAGGACATGGAGTTCCTCCCCCTAGGTGACCCATTTTATGATCCATATGATCCATTCCAATGGGAGTCAAGGGACTCATATGACCCAACCATCTTACCAACCACCCACCCTTTCCTACCCTCACCCACCATATTGGGCCAAACCCACCTCATCCATGACTCGGGTTACACCTTGGGAGCCATGACCTTGGGCCACATATCCCTAGGTAATAAGGTTGTGCCCCACCCCATGATGACCACCTTCTTAGATCCATTCGATCCTTTCCAATGGGAGTTCAAGGGTTGTCCCACACCTATACACATGGAAGTCACCTTTGGGAAAAGCATGCATGTGTCTAGGTTTACTACACCAATTGGCATGAACATTATGTTGGGTCCATTCATTCACATCACCCACATGTCAAGTAGAAAGCATGAGTGGTCCAAATTCGGATGTAGTGGTCCACCTTCACTCATCATGAGTTGTAGGCATGATAGGAGTATTCATGGATGTCCGGGTCCCCCAGCATTTGTCACCCCCATGCATGACCGGATCACCTATGGATGCCCCGGTCCTCCCCATTTCATCAAAGTCTTCTTAGCGTCAAAGCATGATTGGTCTACTTTTGGTTGCCCAGGTCGACCCATCACCCCTAGAATGTCAACATTCATAAAATTGCATGAAAGCCTTTGCAAGCACATAAGCAAGGAAAATGAGATCTATAAGAGGCAGGCTGACTCCCTTTTGCGTCACCAAGAATTCCATGAGGGTGACTTTGTGATGGTAAGGACGGAGAGGCTCTCCCCGGGAGCCATCTCCAAATTGAGGCCACGTGGGGCTGGTCCCTTCCAGGTCCTGAGGCGCATTGGTGCAAATGCCTATGAGTTAGATCTCCCTGAGGAATATGGGGTAAGTCCCACATTCAATGTCACCGACCTAGTGCCATACAAGGGACCCACGGTGGTACCTAGTGAAGATATTGAGCCTATTCCCTCCGTTGAGAGAGCACCCACCTGTGAGGAGAGTTCACCAGCCAAGAGAGCCCAGCGTGAGCGCATTGAACGAATATTGGATGAACAGGTCACTACCACTAGGAGCAAGGTATACGAGCACTATCTCGGCAGGTGGATGGATCGGTCTCGTCCGGAAGACTTGAGGGCAGTACTACTTCTACACCTTCCAAGGAGGGAAGGACACTTACTCGACGGAGTCGAGTTCTCCGCACCCCGGGAGTATGATGGGGACATCACCTTCCATGCCCACGATCACAGCTCGTCTCCTCGCCCCGATTGCATCCGGCATGGTCTAGTTATTTAATTTTGAGTCCTATGTAATTTTTATTTGAGTCATTTGATGTATTTTCCCTTTTATTTGAGTCATGTTCCTAGGTCTTGTGTTTATTTCCCTAAGTTTGAGTGTCATTAGGTTGTCTAGTTAGCTATTGGGCCCAATTCATTGGGCTTGGCCCAATGGCTCCCCCCTACCCCCTCGGTTATTTGTCATTGAGTCAATTGTCAGGGACTTTTGTAGAAATGTGGGTTTCCTATATATAGGACCCCATTCCCCCCATTTCAACTTAATGAATCAATCAATGAAAAAATTGCCATTTTGTGAGTTCTATGTTTATTTTTATGGTGGAGTGAATCCATTAGTGAGGTGAGAAGCCTTAGGGAGAGAATCCTACCCATCCCTCTCTTAATCTCTCTTTTTCACTCCACTTTCTCTCTCCTCCACACCCAAATTCGAATTTTCTTCTCTCTCCTCCTTTCCCAACCACCTCCACTCCCCACCTATCCCATTTAAGCCTCTTCCCATTCCCCACAACCCTCATCAATACTCCTCCCCTTCCCAAGACCCCCTCCACCAATCCTCTCCTCACCATCCAACCCCCAACTACCCCTCCCACTTTCCCAAGCACCCTTCCCACTACCCCAAGCACCTATTACCTTCCCCACACACCTCTTCCCGTCCCCCAAGACCAAAAATTAACCCCACCCTTAAACCTATTTTCAAATATCATTTCCCTCTCTCCATTCCAACCAAATTCGCAGCCCCCACTCCCACCATCTGTTGGACCCCCTTCCAGACCTTATTCTCCCCCTCCCACACCTTAGAACACCCCCTCCAAGACCCCCTTACAACCAGAGGTCACTCCCACACTCAACCACCCCCATTTCCCCTCCCATATACCCCATTTCCCCCCATCATCTTCAACCTCCAACTTTCAGTTCGCATATAGCAGAAGAGTAGCAGTTTGCAGAGGCGACCCCGACCACATCCTAGCGAATCTGAAAGCGTAAGAGGCATCCACGGAAGCGTCTACCTGTCTTCTCCGTAACAGAAGTGGTTTCGTCTTCTTCCGAGCTCGGTGCTGCCCAGGAGGCCCATTCTTCCACGGCTGCGCAGATCTGTCCCTGCAGAGGTTCTGAGCCGGAGAAAAAGCTTCACCACGACGAACCCAGAAGGAACCAGGCCATGAGCCCTTCTACAAAGTTCTTCTCCTTATTGTCTACTTTCAGAATCAAGAAGCGGAATCCCGTTCGGCATCCGGTAGCAGAAGTTATCAATTTTCTTCCTCAGCATTGCGACTTTGCTTCCCCACAGTCTGCACCGACCTCTCCTCACTCTTCTGGATTCACTGATCGTCTCCGGCATTGTTTGGCATCCCCTGTTTGTTCTGCTGCAAAGAGGACTCATCCACGGTTCCAACGGTTCTGACGGCACCTGATTTGGAGTTCGGGAGCAGCCGGGGAAACCTCTTCTTCCTGCTGTTAGTAACCAGTTGCTGTCAGTCCAAGAATCAGAGACCCTGTTCGTGCTCCTGCCCAGGCCAGCAGCGACCCCAGAAGAATTCGGCAAAATTCAGAGGCACTCCAGTTCCAGTAACGAAGATTTCCTCACTGGTTTCGCCCTCGGAAAAATTCCTGATCAAGTTCTGCAGTCACAGTACCGACTATCTGTCCACAATTGCCGAGAGAAGACAGATTCGGCATCTTCACTTCATCATCGTTTTAGCCCTAGTTTTCCCCACCCCGCTTGGCCGGCTGAAGGCCCCTCCCTGCGTGGAGGTAGTTTGATTGTAATCCATTAACCCCCACCCCAAGATCCCCCTCCTGCGAGAGGTGTAGTGTTGTAATTTGTTTGGGCAGGTCAAGCTACACCGCCGCGGCGTGTGGGGATCCACTCGCCTCCCCGCTCGCCCTCGTCTCCGAGCGGGACCGGTTTCTTCAAACCGGTCGAGTGAGTGCTCCAAAACTTTACTCTAATTCATGCTTGTTCTTTCAATATTAGTTCATAAACTCCGCTGGCCGTGACGAGAGCCCGATCCTTAAGCTCATTTGCTATAAGTGATCATCGTGGGAAGAGAGTGGAACCCGTGCCCTTTGGCACTTCGTCGGACCCTTGATTTGGGTAGCCATACTCTTGGGGAATCAAACCTTGGCCTTGCTGGCCCTCTACCAGCAAGGGCCCAGCCCACACAACCTCCCCTTTGCATTGCCAAGTTACCCCGGGTCTTAGTGTGCATCGGGTGAGCGGTTGCCATTATCGGTACGTTTTGAATGCTTAATTGTGCTTGCTTGTTGAGTCCTAGGTTGTGTCACATCAGAAGAATTGAGTTTTCCACCCCTTATGGCAAGAATCCTTCGCTGCCAAGGAGATGCAACTCCTATTCCGCCTCGCCTGGATGAAGTAGAAGCCCTTCCCAGCCGAAGGATGTGCTTTCAACTCAAAAAAATAGTGAAAGAGGTCCAAGGAAGGAGGAACCCCACACTGGCGGCAGAGAATGGGGAAGGCGGAAAGAAGGAGATAATAGTTGGCTACCAACTGAATGGGCGCCAACAGGAAAAAATTGAGAAGCTGAAGAACGAAAGGTTCGAAAGGAAGGCGGAATCCACCCTTCCACGATAGAAGAAACATATAGATGTGGCCTGTACGAGAGTCCAGGCTCATCTCGTATGGAGAAGCTGCGGCAAAACTGAACTTGTGGGGCAGGCGATACTGGTGCTCTAGCCTCCTTACATCCGCCTCCCCCAGTTCGCTACAGTTTGGAACCGGCGCCATCGCCACTGGCTCGTCCTCCCACTCCTCAGGCCTCCGAGCGCTGGTCTGCCATGGAATCTGGAGAAGACTCTGAGGAAGGGCGATCTCGAGACTCTGAAGATTCCGGGGGAGGAGGTGTTGGACTTTTGTGACTTCCCTAGTGTTTTGATGATGAACATCACTATGTTAAATATTGTTATTTTTAATCAGATATCATGAGTAATGTTATGCATTCGAACTTTCCATGATTAACACGAAAAACTGCTATGAGATAATACCCTGCATGTCCGTACTGTTCCTTTCATACTTCGTGTTGGTTGTGTTCACTTCACTTCGTGTTATCTTTTTCAACATCGTGTTGTTCCAACTATATTTGTTGGTTGTCTTCGTGTCGTGTTTTGTTCCAGCGCGTGCTGTACACTGCAGTACCTTGTGCTGCTTTCTGTGCCACTTCGTGTCGTTCCATCTGTGTCACCCCTTTGTCTTCGAGTCTCTTGTTCTGGCCAAGTCTATACAGCCTCATCTTTACCTTCGTTTCAAGCCAAAGTCTACAAATTGGCTTAGCGTCATGCATCAGTCTTCAAAGTCCATACAATGCACTGTAGCATGTTCGAAGCTAAGTCCATACTCGTTTAAGCTTCCAAGTCTGTACATTGGCCTTCAAGCTTTCCAAGTCTATTCATTGGCAGCTGAACTTTGAAGTCTATACATTGGTCTTCACTTCAACTATGTACAGCCATTATCTTGCCAAAGTATATACGTTGTGAACCCTCAAGTCTGTACAGACTTTGCCTTGTCCAAGTCTATACATCGTCTAGTTCTTTGGCAAGTCTATACCTTGTTTCAGTCCATGTTGTTTTCGTGTCGTTTTCATCTTCGAGTTGGTTTCAGTCCAAGTTATTTTCGTGTGTATTCAAGTCTTTTTAGTAAAGTGTCGTTTCACCTCGTGCCGTTCTCTTTGCTGTGTGTTATGTCGTGTTGTTTTTGTATTCATGTCTTCGTGTTGCTTTTGTATTCGTGTCTTCGTGTGATTCTTGTGTTTATGTCCTCGTGTTGTTTCTTTCTATCTTCGACCAGGTTCCTTCTGATCGCGTGTTTGTCTACCTTTTCACTCCGTGAGACTTCCTTCTCACCTCGTGCTGTTCTCTTCTGACTTCGTGTCGTTTTCATTGTAGTGTTAAGCTTTCTTAGTATGTATCTCGTGTCGTTCTCTTTTTACCTCGTGCTGTTTTCATCTGACCTCGTGTCATTCTCTCCTTGTCTCGTACTGTAATAATCTTGTGTACCTCGTGTCATTCTCTCCTTGTCTCGTACTGTAATAATCTTGTGTATCTCGTGTCGTTCTCAGTAAAGTGCATCTCGTATTGCTATCACATACCTCATGCAGTTTTAGTTCTTGTGGCCCTCAGTGTTAATGGTTTTTATCTCCTTGCAGGTCCGAGGAAGAACATTCACCGGTGTCTGGGCTACACGTGATCCAATGCTAAAGGAACCAATGCTATAAAGGCACGTGGCAAGAAGGTTCTGGAGGAAGTGTGGGAGGCACACGCATTCTGCACCTCATCCACCTGCTGCTGCTGCTATATATTGAAGCCTTCGTCCACAGATGAAGGTTGATCGAAAGGAAAAAGCAAAAAAGGAGAAGTGCAGAGAGTTCGATCCAGAAGAAAAGAAAGAGAAGAAGAGCAGAAGGAAAAGAAGAGAAAGAGAGAGTTAGAGAGCTCGTGAGGGTTAAGAGAAAAAGAAAGTGAGAGAGAAGAGAAGAGGAAGAGAAGATTAACTGAAGATCTGTCTACTGGACCGTGGATCAGATCCAGGCCAGTCAGCTCCGTTGAGAGCCACATTGTGCATTTCATTTTGCAGCGTTCTGTTTGCTGAAGTTATTTTCATTTCGTGTTTCTATTTTTCCCCTTCTTATTTGGTTATCCTTGTTCTTCCGATTCTCAGTAGTGAGGTCGGGTTCCTCCTGTGGATCAGGAGAAGGGAGATCTGATCTCCGGTTGCAAGTAGCTGGGAGCTACTTGTGGGTTCCCTCTGGTCAGAGGAAGGGAGACTTGTCTCCGGTTCTGGGCTTGCGGGTTGCAAGTCCAGGGGTCCCTCCAGTTGGGAGGAAGAGGGGAGGCTGTTCCCCTGGTCAAGCTGTGTGGCAGCAACTGTTTGCAGACTCAGTCTGCTTGTCTAGCATTGGCTAGTGAAGCCTCACTCCGGTTGGGAGTGAGGGGTGGATGTAGGTCTGGAGGACCAAACCACCTAAAAAGTCTATTGAGCAATGGTTTACTTTGTGTGCTTGCTTCCGCTAGATGCTTGGATAGGCGCGCTCTATGTGTTTGCTCATAAGTTTAATTGAATTCATTTCATTCTGTGATTGCATCTAGCATCTGAGTTTTTAATTGGCCATTATTCATAGAAGGATACATTCACCCCCCTCTGTATCCGGGCCTAGCACCCTAACACTTGGTATCAGAGCGGGTATTTCCCAATATATGGTCCAACGGCCAGGGAAACGGATCCGCTGGTCCTCGCAGCTACATTGCTGAAGGGCAGTCAATCACCCGTCCCCCTTTCTTCGATGGTAATAACTATTTTTTCTGGAAGAACAGGATGGAAGTCTTTATCAGGGCCCAAAGCCACAAGCTCTGGAGAGTAATTACAGATGGTCCATACCAACTTCCACCGAACGAAGACATATGGACAGAGGAACAGGTAAAACTCTCTGCACTGAATTGGACAGCTCTTAGCATCATACAGTGCGCCGTCCACCCTGAAGAGTACTTGAGGATTTCAGCGTGCAAGACTGCAAAGAAAATGTGGGATGAATTGCAGTTAATTTATGAGGGCACATCTCAAGTGAAAGCTACCAAGATCAATATGCTTACAACTCAGTATGAGTTGTTTAAGATGAAGCCAGAGGAGTCGATCACAGAAATGTATGCTAGATTGTCTGTGATCATCAATAGTCTGAGAGGATTTGTAAAGGAGATTCAGCAAGAAGACATTGTCAGGAAGATCCTTAGGTCCCTAACTCCCATCTGGGATACTAAGGTGACCGTCATAGAGGAATCAAGAGATTTATCCACCATGTCAGTAACCCAGCTGATTGGGTCTCTCATGACCCACGAAATGAACTTCAGACAAGGGAATGATGGACATGACAGAAAGGGAAAGAATGTTGCTCTGAAAGTCTCACGACATACTAAGAAGAGCAGCAGCAGCAGCAACAGTGGTGGTAGCAGCGAAGACTCTGACGGATTCTCAGACCTGGACAAGAGCGAGCAGGCCATGCTCACCAGGCAATTCAGAAAGTTCCTGAGGACTAAAGGGAAATTCTACAGGAGAAAGAGATTCAATGCTGCAAGGAAGTCTCCTGAACGAGAACTTGAGAAGAACCGGTTTGTTAAGAAGGTTACATGCTACCATTGTCAGAAACCTGGTCACATGAAAAGTGAATGTCCAGAGCTGCAAGCTAAGGCTCCCGGATACCAGAAGAAGATGGTGCACAAGAAGAAGAAAGCCATGCTGTGCACATGGAGCGACGAGGAGAAGGATCCAGAAGCCACCTCGTCCAGTGAAGATGAAGAGAAGACTTGCCTCATGGCCAACCATGAGGAAGAGGTAACGAACTTATTTGAGAATTTTACTTTGGATGATTGGGAGGACGCTTATGGCGACCTGTTAGCTAAATATAATTTTCTAACCAAGGAGCACAGAATGCTTAAACGAAAGTTTCACTCTGTTTCTGAGGAACACTCTATTGCTGTTACGGACAACATGAAAACCAAGGAGATGGCCATTGAGCTAGATCAGGCTAGAAGTGAGATCGAGAAGTTTAGAATGGAAAGAGAGGAAAATCTAGCTAGGATGAATGAGTTGAAGAGTAAAACTGAAGAGAGTAAAAAGGAGTTTAGACTGATTGCAGAAAAATATGAGGCGGTTAGAAAAGTTAATCAGGAACTCCTGGACCAATGTAATGAACTTCAGAAGGAGATTGAGGACAAAGGAAATATACTAGAAAAATTTACAGAGGGGAGAAACAATCTGGATGTCCTTCTGGGGTCGAGGGTAAACTTCAACAGGGAGGGATTAGGGTATAATCCCACAAGTAAAAAACCCTTTGAATTCAAAACTGTCACGTTCTGCCCCGCCAAGGGCAAAGAAACACTGGAAACCCCATCCAGTTCCAAATCTGTCTCTACATTGAAGGTTTCGACCAGCAAATCTATTCAATCCACTGGTCAGCAGACTAAGTCAGGAAATCCTGAGACTAGAACTGTTCCTGTGCAACAGGTGTGGAACAAGGGTTTTCACACGACCATTCCTATTGATGTCACTAGAAAGGTGAACAGTTTCGCTAAGAAAATTCAGCATGATAGTTATCAAGGAAAGCATGCGAACATGCATCACCTTCAGCACAATTTTCATTTGAATAAAAATGGCTACATGAATTATGCTCAGCACACATGTGTTTCCTCTAAGAGGCCAAACAACAATTTCTCTGCTCGGAAACAGCATAATTTTAATAGGAATAGGCTCATTCAACACCCACTGAGAAATGCCAAGAAGGAAGAATCAATCTACATGAAATCTCTGAAAAGAACAGTAAAACAAATGTGGGTTCCTAAGTGTGATTTGGATAAATTGAAAACTGTCTTTGGACCCAATTTGAATTGGGTCCCACATTACTTTGTCTGAACTTTCGCAGGTTAGCCGGGCAGCCGAGCATAACAAGTGGTATCTTGACAGCGGCTGTAGCAGGCACATGACAGGAGACCGGTCCAAATTTAGCAAACTGAAAATGAAGTTTGGGGGCCTGGTCAAATTCGGTGGAAATAACAGAGGAAGAATAATTGGAATTGGTACAATTGGTAAGTCCTCTACTAACTCCATTGAAGATGTGTATCTTGTAGAAGGACTTCAGCACAACTTGATAAGTATTAGTCAACTCTGCGACAAAGGACACAAGGTACTCTTTGACCACAATTCCTGTACTGTTTTTGAGCTGAATTCTGATAACGTCATGTTCAAAGGTCATAGAGTAAACAATGTATACATCGTAGACCTGGTTGATAATTCTGAAACTCACTTGTGTATGTCTGCTAATTCTGAACAGGTTGCGTTTGACTGGCATAGGCGTCTAGGCCATGCTAGTTTGTCTACAATGAATAAACTGTCTAAGCATAACCTAGTTAGAGGTTTGCCCCGAATAAGATTTCAGTTAGGGTCCAAGCTATGTGATGCTTGTGCACTAGGTAAACAGACTCGTGCAGTTTTTAAGTTGAGAACTGAGAATCTTTCATCTAAACCGCTGCAGCACTTGCACATGGATCTCTTTGGTCCTACTCGCATACAAAGTTTGTCAGGTAAGAGATATGGATTAGTCATAGTGGATGACTACACTAGATTTTCTTGGTTGTTTTGTTTAGCAAATAAAAATGATACTTTTGTTCACTTTGAAGAACTTTTCAATAAAATCAAACTGCAAGGTGAACATAATATCATTACTATTCAGTCTGACCACGGAGGAGAGTTTGAGAACTCTTCATTTTTTGAATTTTGCTCAAAAGAGGGAGTGACTCACAGATTCTCTTCTCCCAGGACACCGGAGCAGAACGGAATTGTTGAGAGAAGAAACAGGTCAATAATTGAAATGGCTAGGACTATGCTGATTGAGAGTGGACTTCCAAGGAGATTTTGGGCTGAAGCTGCGAATACTGCATGCTACATTCTAAACCGAGCCTTGGTAAGACCTACTCATAGGAAAACTCCGTATGAACTTCTCAAGGGTAAGCAGCCAAATATTTCTTACTTTAAAGTTTTTGGTTCCAAATGTTTTATCCACAATAATGGTAAGAATGGTTTGGACAAATTTGAAGCTAGGAGCTCTCCTGGAATTTTTCTCGGATATTCAGAAACTTCAAGGGCTTACAGAGTTTTCAATAAAGCTGACCAAACTGTTGAAGAAACACCGCATGTAGTGTTTGATGAAAATGATTTCTCTAACAAAGTGATGGATGATGACAGGGAGCCATCTAATGAGGGAGATTTCTTGGAGAGAATTAAAGAAGAAGAAATGCAGCCAGCTGCTCAACCAGAAAACTCACAGCAAGAAGGAGCAGCTGAGGTAGGTGAACCCTCAGGTGAGATAATATTTCACAAAGACCACCCTAGTGAAAATGTCATAGAAAATTTGCATGATCCTCCTAGGACTAGGTCTCATTTTAGAATTGTCCAAGAACAGGACTTAGCTGCATTGGTATCTCAGGTGGAACCCAAATCTGTGGAAGAAGCCTTAAAACATGATTCTTGGGTATCCGCCATGTGTGAGGAATTAAATCAATTTGAGAAAAATATTGTATGGGAACTAGTTCCCAAACCTGATAACACTCATGTCATTGGCACTAAATGGATTTTCAAGAATAAAGTTGATGAGAACGGAGCTATCTCTAGAAACAAAGCAAGACTTGTAGCTCAAGGCTACAGTCAGGAATTTGGTGTGGATTTTGATGAATCTTATGCCCCAGTGGCTAGGATGGAAGCTATACGAATTCTGCTTGCATTTGCATGCTCTAGGAACATTCGGCTGCAGCAGATGGATGTTAAAAGCGCATTCTTAAATGGGATATTGAAGGAAGAGGTATATGTTGAACAACCTCTAGGTTTTAATTTCTCTGTTCAGCCTAACATGGTTTTTAGGTTGAATAAAGCCCTCTATGGATTGAAGCAGGCTCCCCGAGCCTGGTATGAGAGACTTTCTGAATTCCTCTTGAGCAAGGGCTACACTCGAGGTAAGGTTGACCAAACCCTCTTCACCAAAATTCTCGGAAAGGATTTAATAGTGGTCCAGGTATATGTTGATGATATCATCTTCGGATCTAACAATTCAACATTGTGTAAAGAATTTTCTAAATCTATGTCTCATGAATTTGAAATGAGTTTAGTTGGCGAACTAAAGTATTTTCTTGGGCTGCAGGTCAAACAGATGGAGGATGGTTGTTTCATAAATCAAACCAAGTATACTCTGGAGATGCTGAAAAGGTTTGGAATGACCAACCTCAAGACTATCTCAACACCCATGGGCACCAACTCCTCACTGGATTCAGACGAAAAAGGTAAAGAAGTGGATGCTAAATTATATAGAGGTATGATCGGTTCACTCCTCTACTTAACAGCATCCAGGCCTGACATTCAATTTAGTGTAGGGATGTGTGCCAGATACCAGTCTAGGCCTACTGAATTGCATTTGGCAGCTGTAAAAAGAATCTTTAGATACTTATCTGCTACCCATGATCTAGGTCTTTGGTATCCTGCATCATGTAGTTTAGATCTCATTGCATATACAGATGCAGATTATGCAGGATGTAAATTGGACAGGAAAAGTACTAGTGGTCACTGCGAATTTTTAGGAGGTTGCCTAGTCTCTTGGGGATCCAAGAAGCAACACTCTGTGGCTCTTTCTACTGCTGAAGCTGAGTATGTGGCAGCAGGGAGCTGTGGCACACAGGTTATATGGATAAAACACCAGCTTCTGGATTACTCAGTTGAGCTAGGTTGCACTTCCATCTTTTGTGACAATACTAGTGCAATAAACATTGCAAAGAATCCTGTACTTCATTCTCGAACTAAACACATCGAAATCAGGCATCATTTTATTCGTGATGAAGTAGCTAGGAAGACCTTTGAATTGATCCATGTTGGCACTAACTCACAAATTGTAGATATTTTCACTAAGCCACTGGATACTGAAAAATTTAGCACATTGCGCACAGAATTAGGTATTTACATAATTTCATGATTGAATAATTGATCTCTAAATAATCTGTCATGTGGTCTTATGCTTATCTTTGCTCATTATCTGTTGCTGAAAATAACCTCATTATGGGTGTTTGCTGATTCACTCGTACTGATTAATACCACTTTGTTTTCTTTGAGGTATTTTGAGGTTTGTCTTGGTTAAGTCTGAGTTGGAGTCAAGGTCTCAGGGGGAGCTAGATTAATAATTGGTGTCATGCTCTTTTGGCTAAATCTGAACATACTTTGAACGGACTTTTGCTGACCTTATAAGAGAATCAGTTTGAGTAGGTGGATAAAAGAAATTTTTGAATGTTTTATCCGTTATGACTGTTCATCTAATTTCTTGTTGGAATTTCGGCTGTTAGTCCCACTGAGATCAAAATCTGAATTCAAGACTATCTTTCTACACTGTAACTGACTTCTGATCTAGCCAGTACAGCATACCTACTTAGTCTAAGTTGAGTCCGAAATGAGGTATATAGTGTTTTTGTCTGAAAAACTTTGGAGCTGGTGTATTG
Source organism: Amorphophallus konjac (assembly GCA_022559845.1). Lineage (NCBI taxonomy): Eukaryota > Viridiplantae > Streptophyta > Magnoliopsida > Alismatales > Araceae > Amorphophallus > Amorphophallus konjac. Next base: position 365,534,282 of record CM040123.1, read on the forward strand.
TTCTCAAACTGAATCAAGACTAATTTACAAGGTTTCAAGTGCAGTTTAATGAAAAATTCATGAAAGAAGTTTTAACAACCTTGTTAACTGTTCATTGAGAAACTGGGACTTTCATCAATGAAGTGAAAGTATCCCATGTCATGAGATGGCAGTATAAATCAGGCTTAATTAGCTGTCTTGATCATACAGAGCAATGGTACATATCTGGTTAGTAACTAGGGTGTCTGGCCTCTGGTAAAGGTGTCACCTTAATGTCAACACCAGTTAGAATACTATCTCTGTCCTCTTGTCAGAAGGGGTAATGTGTCTTGCCACCAAGTAACTGGGGATTCCTGCCTCTAAACAAGGTGTCTCCCTAATGTCAAAGGTGTACTTGACAGATTTATCTTTGATCTTGACCATCTTTGAAAAATTTTCTTCCTCTTGGTATCCAGATTCTGTTCACTTGGCATTTAGGTCTTGGTTTGTTTGTTTTCAATACCACAGGTCTTTGTTTTTCCTGACTTCCTTGCTTTATATTCTCTGAGTAAAGACTTACTCTGACCATACTGGTATCTTGTACCTTACTTGCTTAGAATCTGGTTCTGTGTATGGAGCAAATCTTCATTCACCATTTTGCACGCAGTCTGCCTAACTGATCCTCAAAATCCTCACATGAAATTAATGGCTTTCTTAATTGCTTAAACATCTCAATAACTCTCCTTTATCAGCCATACTCTCTATTGTTTTCTCTCCACTGTCAGCAATTGTCTTTTCGTGATATCTTCAGTCCTGCCCCTAGTTTTTGATGATGTCAAAGGGGGAGAGTGTCTTGCTTGTGCTTTTGTGCGTTGCTGAGGGGGAGCGAAAGAGAAGTGTCCTGAGTTATCTAGTCAGAGGTAAGTGGATGTTGTGTTCAGGGGGAGCTCTTGGGAGTCGTCAGAGGAGGCGAGTGTGTTGTGTGTCTGCATTGCTTATTTTCACAGCTTATCTTCATGCACTTCATCTCTGTTATTTAATATAGTGTTGCCATCATCAAAAAGGGGGAGATTGTTGGACTTTTGTGACTTCCCTAGTGTTTTGATGATGAGCATCACTATGTTAAATATTGTTATTTTTAATCAGATATCATGAGTAATGTTATGCATTCGAACTTTCCATGATTAACAAGAAAAACTGCTATGAGATAATACCCTGCATGTCCGTACTGTTCCTTTCATACTTCGTGTTGGTTGTGTTCACTTCACTTCGTGTTATCTTTTTCAACATCGTGTTGTTCCAACTATGTTTGTTGGTTGTCTTCGTGTCGTGTTTTGTTCCAGCGCGTGCTGTACACTGCAGTACCTCGTGCTGCTTTCTGTGCCACTTCGTGTCGTTCCATCTGTGTCACCCCTTTGTCTTCGAGTCTCTTGTTCTGGCCAAGTCTATACAGCCTCATCTTTACCTTCGTTTCAAGCCAAAGTCTACACATTGGCTTAGCGTCATGCATCAGTCTTCAAAGTCCATACAATGCACTGTAGCATGTTCGAAGCTAAGTCCATACTCGTTTAAGCTTCCAAGTCTGTACATTGGCCTTCAAGCTTTCCAAGTCTATTCATTGGCAGCTGAACTTTGAAGTCTATACATTGGTCTTCACTTCAACTATGTACAGCCATTGTCTTGCCAAAGTATATACGTTGTGAACCCTCAAGTCTGTACAGACTTTGCCTTGTCCAAGTCTATACATCGTCCAGTTCTTTGGCAAGTCTATACCTTGTTTCAGTCCATGTTGTTTTCGTGTCATTTTCGTCTTCGAGTTGGTTTCAGTCCAAGTTGTTTTCGTGTGTATTCAAGTCTTTTTAGTAAAGTGTCGTTTCACCTCGTGCCGTTCTCTTTGCTGTGTGTTATGTCGTGTTGTTTTTGTATTCATGTCTTCGTGTTGCTTTTGTATTCGTGTCTTCGTGTGATTCTTGTGTTTATGTCCTCGTGTTGTTTCTTTCTATCTTCGTCCAGGTTCCTTCTGATCGCGTGTTTGTCTACCTTTTCACTCCGTGAGACTTCCTTCTCACCTCGTGCTGTTCTCTTCTGACTTCGTGTCATTTTCTTTGTAGTGTTAAGCTTTCTTAGTATGTATCTCGTGTCGTTCTCTTTTTACCTCGTGCTGTTTTCATCTGACCTCGTGTCATTCTCTCCTTGTCTCGTACTGTAATAATCTTGTGTACCTCGTGTCATTCTCTCCTTGTCTCGTACTGTAATAATCTTGTGTATCTCGTGTCGTTCTCAGTAAAGTGCATCTCGTATTGCTATCACATACCTCATGCAGTTTTAGTTCTTGTGGCCCTCAGTGTTAATGGTTTTTATCTCCTTGCAGGTCCGAGGAAGAACATTCACCGGTGTCTGGGCTGCACGTGATCCAATGCTAAAGGAACCAATGCTATAAAGGCACGTGGCAAGAAGGTTCTGGAGGAAGTGTGGGAGGTACACGCATTCTGCACCTCATCCACCTGCTGCTGCTGCTATATATTGAAGCCTTCGTCCACAGATGAAGGTTGATCGAAAGGAAAAAGCAAAAAAGGAGAAGTGCAGAGAGTTCGATCCAGAAGAAAAGAAAGAGAAGAAGAGCAGAAGGAAAAGAAGAGAGAGAGAGTTAGAGAGCTCGTGAGGGTTAAGAGAAAAAGAAAGTGAGAGAGAAGAGAAGAGGAAGAGAAGATTAACTGAAGATCTGTCTACTGGACCGTGGATCAGATCCAGGCCAGTCAGCTCCGTTGAGAGCCACATTGTGCATTTCATTTTTCAGCGTTCTGTTTGCTGAAGTTATTTTCATTTCGTGTTTCTATTTTTCCCCTTCTTATTTGGTTATCCTTGTTCTTCCGATTCTCAGTAGTGAGGTCGGGTTCCTCCTGTGGATCAGGAGAAGGGAGATCTGATCTCCGGTTGCAAGTAGCTGGGAGCTACTTGTGGGTTCCCTCTGGTCAGAGGAAGGGAGACTTGTCTCCGGTTCTGGGCTTGCGGGTTGCAAGTCCAGGGGTCCCTCCGGTTGGGAGGAAGAGGGGAGGCTGTTCCCCTGGTCAAGCTGTGTGGCAGCAACTATTTGCAGACTGGGTCTGCTTGTCTAGCATTGGCTAGTGAAGCCTCACTCCGGTTGGGAGTGAGGGGTGGATGTAGGTCTGGAGGACCGAGCCACCTAAAAAGTCTATTGAGCAATGGTTTACTTTGTGTGCTTGCTTCCGCTAGATGCTTGGATAGGCGCGCTCTATGTGTTTGCTCATAAGTTTAATTGAATTCGTTTCATTCTGTGATTGCATCTAGCATCTGAGTTTTTAATTGGCCATTATTCATAGAAGGATACATTCACCCCCCTCTGTATCCGGGCCTAGCACCCTAACAGGAGGAAGCCGCCGGACTGCCTCCGCAGTTATCTCTGCCAACTCCTCAAACGCCGCTGCAAGCCTCTGCTCTTCCGTCGCGTCCTCACGGGGCATCGAAGAGCCCCAAAAGTAAAGAACGGAGGAGAGCCAAAACCCTAAAGATGGAGGGAGTCTGGAATGACAACAAGCACCCAACGCCTATATCCCCACGCGGGAGGCGGCGCGTCGTTCCGACCTCCGAGAAAAGGGGGCCCCTTCAGTTCAAATCCGTCAGGATCATCATTAACACGGGCCCAGGTGACCACGACATGTGGCTTACTGACACCGCCAGATCTCCACCCACCTGAGCCACGCTAGTCCAAAACCCCAAACATCTACTCTTCCGAGCTTACTAAAGCTCGGGAGTAAGAGGGGGACAAGTGGAGACGGGGATTTCCGTAGCCCATCTAATAGCAGCCAAACTAGACCCATCAGGACCGAGCGAGGCTCAGCTCATCCAAGTGACAACCCCAAAGGTCCCACTTAGGCTAAAAAGCCCAATAAAGATTACTCGGGATTCCACCCTTCCTCGGCGGCCCTTAGGCTCGGAAGGCCCGAGCGTCAGAATGGAGGAGGACCCATGCCCGAGTTATCCCTTCATCGGGATAGAGGCAAGCGCACTGCGCCCACTCCGACCTGACTTCGTCCGGGCTATGCCTATCGCCCGGATGGGGCTGGCACCTTTTATGCTCGAGTCGACTGACGAGTGCTTATCCACGCAGCCGTTGAAGAGCCCTTTATGAATAGGAGTTTATGAGGATAAAGGATCCATGATCCCTCAAGGCTATGAAGAGCCCACGATGAGGACGTAATGATCCTATGATGAGGACGTAACACCTGCCTGAAACTCCTCAACTTACGGGACTCATAAGGTGAGCACACTATATAAACCAGGGATTCCCTCCAGTGGAAGGGAAGGGCAGTACACGCCTAAAAACCCCTGAGCAGGAACCACTTCACCACCTTGGTGTTGGGGGATCTCGTGCACCTCTTTCTACCTCCCTCCATATCTTCCACCATTGCTCTACTGACTTAGGCATCAGAGGGTTTTCCCCATGGAACCATCCCTGGGCCTCCTGATCCGTTTCCCTTTCTCTGCAGTTCACTTTCCGGTGATCATCCTCCCAGCTCAAGACAAGTGCGAGATCACGCCCCTTAGATAATATGGCTCCAGCCACAAAATGCCGCTCTTCCAGAATACAAGGACACTTGGTCTAATAGCCAGCTCCCAATCAACCAGTTCCTACTCCAGAGTGGGCCTTGTGCACTTGGCCCCAGAAATTGGATGGATGTATTCTTCTGTCTCAAAAAAGATGACACTGCCTTGTCCTGTTCACCAACGGGCTAGAATGAGCAGCCAAGCTCCAAAAATGAAGAACCCCGGGCGAATCCATGGGAACCCGGGTCAGCTTGCCCCGAATGGTGAAGAGTTGTTCCGCTACCGATGCCGGTTCAGCGCTCGCGCCTTCTATCATCCTCGGGATAAGATGAGCTGATTACAACGCCCGAGGAGTAGCCTCTAAGAACAGGGTGCAGACCCAAGCATTGAAAAAATGTAACGGACCAACCGTCTGCAAATTCCTAGGGAGACGCGTCTTGTGCAAATCTCCCAGCATCTTGAAGATGAGGTACAAAACCACTGGGCATAGGGACAGTTTCGTGCCCCAAGCCATAAGACAAGCGGGATAGATGGCTTATGCTTTGATTACGCTCTAATCGCCTTGCGGGAGAGCGAAAGAACAAATCTAATAGGTCAGATATGCAGCACAGTGTGTGACTGCATCGACACCAGTAGGGTTCGGGTCTTCCCATTGCCCTCCCCTCGAAGTGGATGAGGCAGTGGCCTATCGCCGGACCCTTTTCTTCCTCTTTAAGGCAGTTGGCACTACCATGGGGAAGTCCTCGTACTTCTTCTTCCCGCCAAAGAAATGCTGGAGCCAAGTGCCCATCCACACTCGTCACTTCTCATCGGGCTTTCGGGCCTCCCTCGTGTCATACGACGAGCGGCAAAGTGTGCGATACGCCTTCATCAGATAATGATAGGCATAACCTGCCAAATACCGACCCTCACCGTCGGTCTGATCTTTCAGCCAGTCAGGCCAGTAAACTTCCTCGTACAGCTCTCCATCGATGGGTAGACCACTGAGCTGCGAAAGGCTCCATAGATCCAAAGAAGTCTTTCCCTCCGCAGTATAAAAAGTATTATACTTGGGGCAGAACACTTCGATCATGCCGAAACACAGACCTCTGGATATGGGGTAGTGGTACCTCAGGCGTACACGTTGTGATATATGCCAGCCCTGGTCAAGATAGGAGCATAGTGTTACAACACATAGTCTGTAAACTACACTACTCCAGGTCTGAATGCGTGGGTGTCGGTGGCCCACAGCTCGGTAAACCACCCCACAGATATCTGATGCTTGAAGCGGACCACCAGGCAGTCCAACAGGAAGGATTCTTCCCTGTACCCCCATTTCAACGGGGCAAGAAACAAACCAAAGATCGGCTTCTCCCGATTAACACGGCCTGCGGTATCATCCCACCGGGCAGGCACAAATTCAGGGGCCCTGGTCAGCAGCCCGTCTTCTAGAGCCAGATCTTGCAGTCCAAGCATAGTGCTCCATTTCCTGACTTCTCCGGGAAGATAAATTGGCCTTCCCTGCACCACACAGTCTGTCAAGCTGTCCCTCGGCTTTGCGGACGAGGAATAAATCTCTCTTCCCTTGAAGATTGAAGCACCTAAGGAAGGACATCAAATGCTTGTCTTTGGGGTGATCCCTCCTGATGGCACCTTCCCGGTCTTACTGAAAGGAATTGCCCCCGAGGATGAGGAGGCGGCTAGTGTCAACCGTGTTGGTCTCCGAGTCCAAAGATTCTGCGACCACGGCAAGCTGATCGTACCCCCGATCCAGGGAGTGAACGTTCTCCCATGTCACCAAATTTTTGACAAAATTTTGGTAGAGTCTCCCCAGCCCGGGGGATTGCCAAAGAAAAGCGGGAACACGTCCACCAAGGGAACGATCCCTAAAAGCAGCCATCGGCATTACACCGAGACCAAAACGGAACACCCGGGGGAGTAGCTCCGAGGGCAAGCCCTATTAGAAGCCTCCCAGGGTCCGAAGAATGGGATTTAAACCTAGAATGGACATCAATCTCTCACCCGCTCTTAGAACTCGGCCATGCCCCTCCCAGACTCGCTCGGCGCCGTGGAGAGGAGAAGGGGAAGTGAGAGAAAATCCTGTTGCAAATGAGGAGGAATGAGAAAAAAATGAAGAAGAAAAAATATATATAGGGGAGTCTCCCCCTTTCTAATCCGGCGCACTATTGAGAGCGCCGAATTCAATAGCGCGCCGAATTAACACCCCAAACCAAAAGGCGCGCCGGTTAAGGGTGCGCCAAATTAACCCCCTTCATGGCCGCGCTGTATTAGGCCTCCAACTCCCAGGGCGCGCCGGATTAAATATCACGCCATTAACCGCGCTGGATTAGCATCCACGCCGGATTAAGGGCCATTCCGAGCTTTCGTCAATCGAAAAGGAGATCAATTCAAGCAAAGCTCATCCGTCAGTCCTGCTATGCTCGTGCCTTGCTCGCAACAAGCACGGCTGGGGGGCATTTTTGGCACTCAAAATATGATTAACGACGATCAATCCTCAAAGACGAATGATACGGCCCACTGAAGCACAGAAGCCGATGGATATCAATACACTGAAGCCTTCTCAAGCTACCGGAGCCTCAGGCCACCCAGTATGAACACCAGGGACTTCACCTCGGGAGAATCAAGATGAATTCACAACCAAGCGGCAGTGCGACCAAGCCTGCCCAATGAACCGGCATCGACTTCAATCATGCCGCATAAACCATAGCCGTTGTCTGACCAAGGACAATGGTGTACCTGGTGCCCGCCACCTTATTGAAAGATCCTCCCGAGGTGATAGAACACCCTTGGCCCTTCAAAATAGGGGACCGAAGGCTCTACCAGTAGAAGATCCCGATTACCCGACATGGGTACGGCTTCTCAGCAGATTGGGTCCGTTGGTGGACAAATGATCACCCAGTCAAGGCGGAAGTATTTCGGGTGCTACCCCACCCCTCAAGAAGCTTCGAACGCGAGTCAGGCCGAGCCAATAGTATGAATCATAGTGCTGAAGGCCGTGTCAACGGAAAACCCACGTGTTCAAGCCGAAGATACTCGAGGTTCCGAGAAGGACCGTACGTCGTCTCGAGAGCTTCGTCAAGGCTCCCCGACAAGGTTTTACAGGATTGCGGTGAGACGAATGGTCACGGTGACTCCCAGGACCATCCCCGGACCCGCCGTCTAACCCGCATCAAGCGGAAGAAGCTAATACGGCGCGCTTCTCACCGGCGCACTTCCTTATCCGATGCCCCCAATTCCGGTGCGCAAAAGGGGAGGGAGAGGCTTCTTCCCGGTGCGCTTGCCTCCATGCCGGATTAGGCTTTTCTATATAATGTCACTTGGTTCGACCAAGTAAAGAGAGAAGGATTGAGAAGGAGGCTAACCTATAGGGAGACTGAGTGATCGCCGGGGAGAGGGTTACCACCAATCAAAGCCAAGGGGGAGAGGGTTTTCTTGGGGAAGAGGGGTTTCCTTCGGAGAGCCTCTTTGCTACCGCCATCTTCCTCTACTCTGCCTGAGGTCCTCCGGAGCTGGAGAGGAAGAGTGAGAGTCCAATACTCTGTTCGCGGAATAGGTGGGTCACGCGGTTTTCTCTCTGCCGTCTCTGCGATTACTCCCTTCTGATCTAATGTAAGCGAGAGGGGGGGAGGGCGATGATATGAGCCAATCTCCCCCCCTCCCACCATCTCTTTCTTTCGTTTTCTTCTACAAACCTCTCTGCAACTATTGAATGGCGTCCGTGCGACAACGTCGACGTCGAAGCTTTGTAATCTATTTGTTGGCTCCCTGCTCACGGGATGAATGGTATGAACATGTCTTAATAGATTGAATGCTCAACATTGCATCTCTCTCCCACTCCTCCCTCAATCTGTATGACTAATTGCTCCCCCGTGTGCTTGTTTCTCAAATACGGGTTCTCCGATGTCGGATGTGCCCTGGAACTCCATGGGCTATATAAATGTTTCCCCCTCCCCGGGGCCTCTATGCTAATATGCCGACTGTGCCTTGCATCGTTCATCCCGTGGGTTTGCGACTAGAGGCATACTTATGTATGCACCTCTGGCCGTCCCAACTGGAGGTTGATTCTTCAACGACTCTCTGCAATATCCCTTGCCTCTTTATCTGCACATCAGTTATCTAACTCCATGAGCGTTAGTCCCTTAACCTCGTGAGCATTAACATACTAACCCCATGAATGACAGTCTGTCGATCGATTGAATGCAACTCATGTTGAACATCCTCTTTCATTCCGTTTGTAGTTTATAGTTGTTGGGTCATGTTAATCCCGTTGGCTTTGTCCCAGTAATCCGGGGAGGGTAACATTCCCCACTGTTTCATAGAATCGCCGTTTGACCAAATGGACTCTATCTGTGAGTGATGGATATTCCCTACGGGCCACAGGGCGAATATTAACAAGGGCTTCAGCCCAACAATTCAAATCCACATTCCTTAGGGACCTTGTAGTGACTAAGGGATGTGTGCCCCTCGTAGGCAAGCCCTCGGGGTTTCCTTCCCTAATAGTCGTCCCTCTCTTGGATATAGTGCGGACTATAGGTCGCTCGCCCCTCATAGGCTAGCCCTCAGGGTTGTTGCCTCCCTCATTAGTCGCCTTATCCGCTTGTTTCAACCCACGAAGCCATGGTGCCCCTTGTAGGCTAGTCCTCGGGGTTTCATATTTGATTGGGACCCGCTGGTCGCCGTCGTGCTATCCGGCCTGTTAGGGGCTTACTCCACACGTGAGTATGACTTCGTTTCTCCCCTACAATCTTTCAGGGAAGGGGAGATGCTGCCCAATTTGTGCCAGATTCTAATTAATAAGCTACCTTCGTGAATTTGCCTTAATAAACATGTGTTCTTAGGCAATAAACTTTCGTGCTCAAGTATGAACCTCGCACAAGCCTATGACTCATCTCCCGGAGAGCCCGTGACTCCAGATCAGTAAACAATCAACCCAATTAACTTCAAAACCCTCAACAACATCTTAATAAACCAGAATAAACTCAAAAATCTCCAAAAATTAACTTAAACGGCGCTGTCCTAATCCGGCGCCCCATAGTACGGCGTGGTATCCCCCCGCGCCGGATTAGCCGTAGACTCAAAATTTCATGGTTTTATTTGGCTTTTTCCCGACGCGCCCCAAAGCCGTCGTGCCGGATTAACCATGCTCTAACCACGCCAGATTAAGCCCCTTTGCCTACGCTTGGCCACGCTGGGGAACCCTATCCCTATGCGTGGTCGTGCCGATTTTGAACTATTGTACCGTTTTAATCCCTCACTCATCTCCGGTGCGATCTTCGCTTCCCACGGTCGAGGTTAATAAACCCCAATCAGTAATAAACCAAATAAAAAGAGGGCTGTTGAATTTCAAACCATTTTCTTATTGTGCTTGTTATCATCATGCTTAATTAATCATTATCTATCTCTATGATTTTGTTATCATGCTTTAACATAATCATGAACATCATGCATGCATGCTAGCATGGACCCCTCGGTATATCAAATGGCACTGATGGAAGTCCGGGTTACACCCGATCGGAAGTCTTTGCCATGCGCGATGGTGGTCTTCGGACCTTTGTCCTCCGCCACGTATCGAGGGTCTCCGACTTAATAAATTATGCCTCTCCTGCATGCTAGACAAAAGCACTTCATGTAACCTCGTCGCATTCATCCTTTTGCATCTTATTTCGGCCTCGGACGGCCCGCTATCTTGGCAATTAATCAAAGGTTTTCTCCCTTATGGGGGATGTAATTAACGTCATAGTGTTTATGGTATGACAGACTGCTGGTCCAGACCCGAATCTCACTCTCGCCCGATACGGGTCAGAATGAGCGCATAATAAATTTGTCACGTACATGACTGGTACGCCTACGCGGTCAACTAATCGATTGGTTATTAATCAAATAATCGGTTGTTCGACCCGAACAAAATGACCAAATAGATCCCATCACTCCATAGCGGTGCTGAGCTTCACACTCCGGAAGGAGGTAGAAGGGATGCTTCACACATCAGAAGAAGGAGGCTTCACACATCTGCAAGGGGAGAGAGGAGAGAGGAGAGGGCGCACCCTTCTTGCTCTTGGCAAAATTCACTTAATTCTTGTCATTAATTCCATCAAAATGAGAAATACGAGCTATTTATATGAAATATAAAATGACCTAAACTATCCTCAGATCTAGGTTAGGGGAGGGGTATACAAGTGATAGAACATATTTAATTCTCTCATGTGTTTACACAAAATAAAAAAATCTATTCTAAGGGGGGCGCCCCCTTGACTTTCATGGCATTAAAATGCCATTTGTCTTCCTTGGTCCAAGAGGAAAAGAATCTTTTTAGAAGCCCACCTTGGACCAGCCCCACATGGGCCCCTAAGGCTTAGGTGGACTAATGGGGAAGAAGGTGGGGGCCCCAGCTGGACCTACTGGACTTTTACAAATAAACCCACTAAAACCTAAAGACTCACATTTTGGCTTATACTTGCCATACAATTACGTACCTAATTACACAAGGGTATAAATGAAAATAAAAAGGACACAAAGGCAAACTAAAATGTACATGCTCGGAGTTGATTCCCATCAATTCTCCTCGAGTGGGAAGAACTCGACCCCGTCGAGTAAGAGGTGCGGCTGCTCAAGTAGCTCCTGCGGATCCGTCACCGAACCTGGAAGCGTGGACACTCCGGGGTGGGGTCACTCTCAAAGGAAGGAGATGGCTCAATGACTCACTAGGAATCACCACTGGGTCCTTTTATGTGACTAGATCCGACATGTTGAGGTAGAGCCGATCCCAAATTCGGCAAGTCTACAACATACGCATGAGATCCGACTTTCCTTGCACTCTAAAGGGATCACGAGCTGACATGAGACCGACTATGAGACTCCTAATATGTTGGACACATGCATGGACAGACACACAAGACCCTAGACAAAACCTACTGTTAGTCCGACCCATACATGTGCGATGGTGGACCAGGACATTCGAACGTGTGCCATGCATACACTAGATGTAATTGATGGTTGATGGAATGGGGGACTCCTAGACATCCTACGATGCACCAGTCATGCACATTGGATTTGGATGCGGGAGGGCTAGGAGAACCAAAATCACCTTGCCAATGAACGGGCTTGATGGGTGTATATGGATCGGCCCGTGGGGAAGGGGTGTGATGGTGGACTTCCCTAACAAGGTGGAATGGATAAAGTGCGTCATAAGGCTCACTAGGGAAGGGATCAAATGTATCAAAGAAGGTATGACCCCTTGATATGGATTCCCTCATGACATAGTCCCAAGTGTGAAATTCTTGAAGGTGTAAGTGATCACCCTCATGCATTGTGGTAGGTGGGACGGTGGTCATATGTAGGAAATATGGTTCCTCCCTCGGGATAAAAGGAATGAAATCATGCTCAGTCGGCAAGGGGAGGAGTAAAAGAACCTCCGTGGTGACATGACCCATGGTGTACACAGCGGTAATGGACCCCAAAGCGGGATGGGTGAAGCTACGACCTGTGGGTCGGTCGAAGCCTGGGGCCAACAAGTGCGTCAACATCAACTGCCAGTCTAACCCTTTAAGAAGGTCATCCAATGTATCCACATAGTGACTAGACCGAAATGTGGTATGGAATGAGTTGACTGGCACTAAAGGTAGTGTGGGGTCCATGTATGGATTGCATGATGCTCTATGGACCAAGCCTATCTTGAGCCAACTAAGTAGTGGCCCAGCGATGAAAAGCGTTCCCGTTAGTAACACGGGTGGCTCGGGCTGAGGTGACTCAAATGAGATGGCTCTGGATGTGGATCGGAAATGGGTGGCAAAGGAGCACTCATGGGTGAGGAAGGCATGTCCTCCTCGAGGGGAAGTGGTCCTTGGGGTGGCACCGGGGTGTGAGGCTCGGGCAGGAATCCGTCAATTTGAGCACACATCCTATCCAACCGATCCGAAATTGTTTTAAAAAGTTTGGCAATGGTCGGGTTTGGTGTAGGGGTATCGTTATGGACTCGCCCATAGTCACTCGACCTAGGATTGGGCTTAGGCTCATCTACATGTAGGGCTCTTTGCCTCCGGCTATGACCCACTTGGTTGGAAGAGATTGGGTGGGGTCGGTTGGAGGTGACTGGGCCGGGTAGGTAGACCCTCCTAGGCTCACCCTTCATCTCTCACCACGACTGTATAGGCCTTTGCCTCCTAATTTCCCTCAAATATTCTATGTCCCTCCATGTTTCGGCAGCTTTGTAGAAAAGTCACCTTGTGGCTAAGTCAACTTGCATGGCATCGGACATAATGTAACATTCAAAATATGTGTCCATAGCGGCTTCCCACTCTAGGTAGTCGCTCGGGACCTTGGAGCCATAGAAGTCCTAGGTTACGGGCCTACGGGGGTGGTGGGGTTGGTTTGTCCATCTTTGGGCGTATCACCACAATGCATAAGATGCGGGTGTTTGGTAATCCATGGGACACAGGAGCTATAAGATGGCTATGTCGACTCGACTCTAAAATTAGACAAGACACTAGACACAACTCTAAAATGACAATGCAAGTTCGAATGCCGACTCGACTACACACCTACACTCAACCAATAGACGGTACTTGGCGGAGTTACGAGATCCGAAGATCCTCTCTCGCAAGCGTGCGACCTTTCCGATAGGCGTAACCTAACGTTCGGGCAACACATTTTGATATACCGAATAAAGGTATGCAAATGCGACACCTAGACTTAGACACTTTTTTTGTTTTTAAACAAACACTACCCTAGACTCAACTCGCTCTAATACCAATTTGATGCGGGATAGACCAGCGAACTTGGGACTCTAGCTCGCAACTCGTCCCTAAGCGAGGGAAACGCGGGATCGTGCGCGGTTGAGAAACTGGCAATGAGTCAGGTAGTCGGGTCTTCCGCGTGTACTTGGATTGAGTCACGGGACGGGTCACTCACTCACTCTCGCAGCGGTGATAAATAGATATATCGAGCTAAGTATCCTATCACCTTAACATCGGCATTCAAAGATATACGAAATAAGCAAATGCCTATGAGGAGGGTGGCGAGTGTACCTCCACGCTCTGGGCGTGGGGAAGATGACCCCGGCCAAGTACGGTAACTCCTAGTAAAATATTACAATAATTACAGAAATGAATTTATCCCCCACTCCACGCAGGGAGGTAAAGGGCTACAAGTGGGCCCAGGAGGACCGATCTTGGGTTGACGGGCAGCAACTTGGACAGCTCCGGTGGTAGCGCATGCTGGCAACCATGGGGTCCACGTCCTGGCTGGTGGGCCGAGTGGGCCGAGAATGGTACTACTGCGACGGTGGCTCCTGGAGGGACATTCCCTGGGAAGGTGACGTGCTGGTTCACCTTATGGAAGGCGAGGCGGTCGGCCGAGCGGTGGGTGCAGCTTGCTGTCCACGGGCTGGTTCTTCTATTCTGCAGTGCATTACCCGGCGAGAACAGTTGCTGCGATCAGCCCCGACCTCTGATTGATGCGAAACTGGCACCGTTGGAAATCTCTTTCAGAGAGCTACGACCCTCGGCCAAAGAAGAAATTTTGTCTATCTCTGTAATGGCCTTGGTCGAATTTATAACCTGCTAGTTCGCAGAACTAGATCTGGCAGGACAGATTTGGAGCTGCCTGAGAATGAGAGTTGACCGAAGGAAAAGTGGCGGATCTGGAGGCTGGGAATTTTATGGGAGATAGAGAGGAAAGAGGCTTCTTTCTCTCTAATCCACTCCCAAATTACAGGGCCTTGGCTAGTAGCTGGAGAGTTTAATTGTATTCTGAATGTTGATGAAAAGCTTGGTGGAAACCCACCCAATATGAATGCAATCTCAGAATTTAATGAATGTGTTTCAGATTATGCTCTTATAGATGCAGGCTACAGGGGTTCAAAGTTCAGATGGCATAATAATCAGACTGGGTGCAATGGCATTTGGGCTAGGCTGGACAGAGTACTATTAAACTCAGAATGGTTAAATTTGCTTCCCATTTAGTTGAACATTTATCAAGGGAAGCATCTGACCATGCTCCCTTGTTGGTTAACCTTAATGCAAGAAAAATTCAAGAGTAGATTTTGCTTCCAAAAAATTTGGACTATGCATGAAAAATTTCTTATGGATGTCAAAACCTGTTGGAACACTAGCCCTCTGGCTTCCTCTCTTATGACAACTCTGTACTTGAAGCTTAAGCATCTGAGGAATATGCTTCGAACCTGGAACAAACAGATCTTTGGTCATGTACAAGTAAACCTGATGGCAGCAGAGGATTCAGTGCTCAAAGCAGAATTTAATTATGATCTAGACCCATCCAAGGAAAATCATTCTATCTTAGAGGAAGCAAAATCAACTCAATCTGAAAGACTCTTTCAGGAGGAATGTTACTGGAGGTAGAAGTCTGGGATCAGATGGTTATAAGAGGGGGACAGAAATACCAGATTTTTCCATACCTCGACTATGGCCAAAAGAAATAAGCACTGTATTTCTCAGCTTAGGAATTCTGCTGGTATTATAATCTCATACCATGGACAGATGAAAGATATTGCATCAAGTCATTTCCAAAAAGCCTTTACCTCTCAGCATCACTACATTGAGGAATCATCACTGAATTGTTTTCCATCATTAGTTACTCAGTAGGATAATGAAATGTTGGTGAGGACACACGGCGCTATCCTCGACGGAGCACCCGGCACACCACTACCTCCTTGTGGCTCGGCGACGGCGGCACCTTCTAGTTATCTTTTCATCATGTTTAGGCCATGTTGGGCCTTGGATTAGTCCCTGCGTGGACATTGCTTTCTAGTTGTGGGCCCTTGTAGGCCAATTGGACATTTTTTTTATGCTTTGTAGGCTTATTTAGAGGGCAAAGGGTTAGTGGGCCATCTTGTGCTCCACTCCTCCTTGGCCCATGTGGGGACTTGCGCACCCACCCCTAGGGTTAGGGTTTTGGGCGCATCCCACCTCCTCCAAGTGGAGGAGGTAGCAGCCGCCTTCCTTTTTGGGCGCCCCCCTCTCCCTTCCCCTTTTCCCCTCTCCTCCTTTCCCCAACTCCATCCCTTCCTTCTCCCACTTAGATTTCTTTCTTATTTTCTAAGCTTGCTGAATTATGGGCCGCCTTTCTCTCCTTGGAGCTGGGCGCACCCCTCCCCTTCTAGCTAGATTAGGGTTTCCCCATCCCCTATAAGTAGTTCTCACCTTGTACCGATTACAGTTTACACATGAATTTGAATACAAGTGAGTATTGTGCAAAGCTTTTTGCGCCCTTCTCTCTCTCTCTCTTTCTGCTCCTGCGACGGGAGAACGGCGGGGTGTGACGCCTCAGCCCTCGGTGGACTCCGGGGTTCCCTCTTATCCTCATCTTCTTCCTCAACGGTTCGTGTTCGTGATTCCAGATTTCTGCCCCAACTTGTAGCAGAGCTCGCGCCCCCTTCCTGGACGAGTTTTGCCACGACCTATTTTCTGGAGATACGTCTGCGGATCAGCTTCGCGTCGGCGCCCATTTTGCATCAATCGGAGATCGGCACTGCCCGTACCGATTTTCTCCGCCGACCTGCGCCAGCACCACTTTCTCTGCTCGCCCAGCGGGGAGGCCCTGATTGCGAATTTTCCCCAGGCCTCCACGCTGCGTCTTTTGCCCTGGTTTCTTCAGGGTTCGTAGATCTCCGAGTCAACTTTCCAACGCCGCCGACGGCGTCACGTTTCGACATCGTCACCGTCCGTGGCGGTCGATCTCGTGGGGTTGCGCCAGCGCATCTGCCCAGTCCGCCCAGCGAACCAGCCCCGACTTTCAGCGACTCCTGCGGCTCGCACCGGCGTCGTCTGCCAGCGCCATTTGGCCGAGGGCGATCTCTGCCAGTCAGCTTTCACCCCCAACCAGCCCGGACTTGTTCGGGCACCAGAAGGCCGATTTCCAGATTTTACCGTCGGCGAGCGCAGTTCTGCGCCCACAGAACCTGATCTGACTTTCAGCAGCGCCCACGGTCACCACCGGCGGATCCAGCGCGCCCCCTTTGGCCGGAGCGTTCCTCCAACAGTCAGCGACGCGTCCTCTCTGACGGTGCCTCAAACGGGCGTCGTATCAGCCCGTGAGACCCCCCCTCCGCCCAGGCGCGCGCGACACCGGTTTCTGCAGCGTTGCACCCGAACCTCCTCGTGGCCGACCCGTCACCGAGTGCAGCCCGTCAACCCGTGTCCGGCAGCCCCGAACGTATTGGTTGTAGCCTTTTACCTCCCTGCGAGGAGTGGGCCGTTATTGGGTTGTATTTTATTGATCTCTGGTGTATCGGGGTTGTTGGTTCACGGCCGGGGTTCCTTCCCCACGCCTAGGCGTGGAGGTACGCGCTCCGACTCCCCTCCTTTTGCTTGCTCTTTTAGTATGTGATTGATTATGCCGCGTGAGAGAGGGTAGGTGCCTAGCCACTTATTGCCGTCACCGCGGATCGTGAGTGAGAGCATCCATCCCTAGCACTAGTCGAGCACCGAACTAGGACTCGACTCCCCTTGTCTTTGGAGGTCGACTATACGCCTAGACACGTGCGCTTCCCTCCTTGGGACGGCCGAGGTCGGAGTTTCTGTTGGGAGACGTCCCTCATTCTGTGGGATATCACGGTGGTCAGCCACTTGGCGACCCTTGAGCGTGCTACTGCCGGCCTCAGTTAGAGTCTTTTGTGAGTCTTAGTCCGTGTCGGTCCCCGTCCCGCGTCAAATGTTAAGTGCCATTCCAACTGAAAAAGAAATACAGGATGCTATCTTCACACTTTCTGCTGACAGTGCACCTGGACCCGATGGATTCACAGGAGCATTCTACCAAAAGGCTTGGGAAATCATCTCTGAAGTGGTAAATAGCACTGTACAATAGGCTTTTATTACTCAGCAGCAGCTCCCAAGAAGTGTCACTTCCACCTTGATTGCTCTTATACCTAAAAAACCAAATGTTGTGGACATCTCGGACTACAGACCTATTAGTCTTTGCAACTTCTTCTACAATATTATTTCTTCTATTGTAAACAAAAGGCTGGCTTCTATTCTTCCAAAAATAATATCCAAGGAGCAGACTGCTTTTGTAAAAGGGAGGCACTTTATAGGAAATATTGCACTAGCTCAAGACTTGACTCAGGAATTGGGCAGAAAAACTAGAGGCAAGAACATTATGTTCAAATTAGATATGGCAAAGGCTTACGACAGGTTAGAGTGGGATTTCCTATTTGCTGTTCTTCACAGGTTTGGTTTCAGTCTGCCAGTTATTCAGCTTATTGAAAAAATGGTAAAAAACTGCTGGTTTTCAGTTCTAATGAATGGTGACCCAGTCGGATATTTTAAGTCTACAAGGGGTGTTCGCCAAGGTGACCCAATTGCTCCATCATTATTTATCATTGCAGAGGAAACTCTAAGTAGATATTTAAAACAAGCTTACCTTAACAGTCAAATTGAAAGCTTTTAAGGGCCTCGGAGGTGCCCTCCCATATCCCATCTCCTTTTTGCAGATGACACCATGATTTTCAATAAGGCCAACCTTGTTTCTATCATAAATTTACTGAAAGTTCTTAAAACTTATGAAATGAGCTCAGGTTAGCTAATTAATGTAAGTAAGAGTGGTTTCTTTCTGCACCATATGGTTCATGAATCCATTACCACTCGAATTTCCAATATAATAGGTCTCACCAGGCACAGCTTCCCTCATAAATATCTTGGCTATCCTTTGGTTCTAGGCCGTAGCAAAAAAGTGCACTTTGTGGGTATTATTCAGTCCATTCAAAAAAGAATCTCAGGTTGGAAATCTAACCTGCTTTCTCAGGGTGCTAAGATGATTCTGATAAAGCATGTATTATCATCAATTCCTATTTATTCCCTTTCCACTTCACCCCTTTACTCAGGAACCCATTTAGCGCTCGAGAAGTCCTTTGCTAATTTTTTTTGGGGCTCTTCCTCTAATGGGAACAAAAGGAACTGGAGATCATGGGATTTAATCTGCAGACCCATCTCTCAGGGTAGTCTTGGCATTATGTCACTCTGGCAAATGGACATTGCCTTAAGAGTAAAAATGTTATGGCAGGCTATGAACTCCAATTCCTTGTGGGCCAATTTTTTCAGAGCTAAATATATAGGTCAGAGACACTTGAGAGATGTTCAGTTCAAAAATATGAGTGGCCTTGCTAGAAGAAGCTGGATGCAGGCAAAAAATCTTGTTGTCAAATTTAACAAGGTGATAGTTGGGGATGGCAACCTTACAAATTTCTGGTATGACAACTGGATCAGAAATCACTGCTTGGCTGATTTTGTACCTGCAAACAGCATCCCTAATTCTAGCATCACTGTAAAAGATTTCATCATGCAAGCTACAAGTGAGGAAAAAGATCTAATGGATAGGTTTCTTCCAGCTCCAATCAAAACAACCATCATGAACACAAATCTCACTCATGATACTGATTTACAGGTGTGGAGCTTATCTTCCTTAGGAAACTGTTCGGTGGCATCCACTTACCAGGTTTTGTCCGAAAACACATCCAGTCAGACAACTTTACATTGGCCTAGACTTTGGTCTCAATGGCTCCCAACTAAAATTTTAGTTCATATGTGGAAAATTCTTCAAAATAGCCTCCATGCTGATTCTAATGTAAAGCGATTTGGTGTGCAGTTATGCTCCATCTGTTCATGCTGTTAGGCTCATCATGAGGAAAATTTGAATCATTTCTTCTTACATAGTGAGCTGGCTTCTCACATTTGGTCTTACTTCAAAGCACTGGGACTGCATCTTGAAGGAAATACAGTCACATCCTTTATCTCACATGCTGCAAGCAGTATCCAACCGAAATCAGCTTATGGTCATCTCATACTAGCTGTCATTAGCTATGGTATGTGGGATATTTGGATATCAAGGAATGAAGTAAGATATGAAGGTAAAACCATATCTAAAAATAGTGTTCTTCACCAAATCCTCAATCATGTGAAACAAGTGTGTGTTATTGCTAATCTAAAGGAACCTGACATCAGGAAAAAGATGATTCTGGACAAGCTCGGTATACCAACTCATACCCCCAATGGTGCTCAGCTGAAAATCATTAAATGGATATGTCCTCCGTGGCCTTTTCTTAAGTTAAATTCTGATGGAGCTTGCAAACCAAACGGAGCAACTGGTGGAGGAGGTGTCATCAGAGATCATAGAGAAAATGTTGTTCTAGCTTACTCCCACTATTATGGTCAGTCCAACAACCTTGTCACAGAAGCAAGGGCTTTGATTGACGGCATTAAATACCTTCACACTATTTCTATCCAACCAGCCCATATAGAGTGTGACTCCCAAGTTCTGATTCAGGTCATTAAAAAGGATTATCAATGCCCGTGGTCAATTCTTCAGTATGTCAGAGAGATCTGGAGATCTACCACTCAGCATGATAAGATTGAACATATATACAGAAAAGGAAATAAAGTTGCGGATTCTTTGGCCTCCATAGCTTGCTCATCCAAATGTAATGCCTTTTTCTCTTTCAATGAGCTACCCTCAATTATAAAGGGAGAAACTCGAATGGATAAACTGGGATTGCCCAGCTTTAGATTGATGTAATCATTCCTTCTCATTAGCAATAAAATTTACCTCCTAGAGACTTGATGGTGGAATGGCTCAGCTCTTTACCTCTGGCAAAGGGCGCATTCTCCCATCCGTCCCTAAGCAGGGTTTCTTATTAAAAAAAAGAACACGAATATATATTTTTTAGATTTTCTAGAGGTGGTTGGACAGGGGAAATGGATTTTTGACTGGACAAGGGTCGGATCTGGACTGCACAAGATAAAACAAATTTTGGCCTGAGTTTTAATTTTCCAGAGGGGTAAATGAGATTCTAAATTCTTGGAAAATTTTGTGGAGGTGGGTTTTGGTATGAAGAAGTCCCAGTTCAAATTTGAACTCAATCCAAAATGGTTAAGGGGGTCGAAACGGGGATGAACAAGCTTGCTAGAACAGAGATCTGCACAGAGGGTAGATTGCTGGGGGTGAAAAGATGGAATTGGGAAAAATAGCTAAAGTGGGATAAATCACCTGTATTTTTTGTGGAGGATGGGGAGAACGTGGGGGACTCACCCTCCAATTTTGGGCACGACCTGAGCTCCTGATGGAGAGCTAAAAATCATCCTTTACTGTTCTATCCATGGGTGGACAGAATACCGAAGAAGCGACAGTGATGGTGCGATGGCGGCAGCGGCGGCGCTGCTGAGCTTCACACTCAGGAAGGAGGTAGAAGAGATGATTCACACATCAGAAGAAGGAGGCTTCACACCTCTGCAAGGGAGAGAGGAGAGAGGAGAGGGCGCACCCTTCTTGCTCTTGGCAAAATTCACTTAATTCTTGTCATTAATTCCATCAAAATGTGAAATACAAGCTATTTATATGAAATACAAAATGACCTAAACTATCCTCAGATCTAGGTTAGGGGAGGGGTATACAAGGGATAGAACATATTTAATTCTCCCATGTGTTTATACAAAATAAAAAAATCTATTCTAAGGGGGGCGCCCCCTTGACTTTCATGGCATTAAAATGCCATTTGTCTTCCTTGGTCCAAGAGGAAAAGAATCTTTCTAAAAGCCCACCTTGGACCTTGGACCAGCCCCACATGGGCCCCTCAGGCTTAGGTGGACCAATGGGGAAGAAGGTGGGGGGCCATAGCTGGACCTACTAGACTTTTACAAATAAACCCACTAAAACCTAAAGACTCACATTTTGGCTTATACTTGCTATATAATTGCGTACCAAATTACACAAGGGTATAAATGTAAATAAAAAGGACATAAAGGCAAACTAAAATGTACATGCTCGGAGTTGATTCCTTCACTAAGATTTTCAATTTCCTAGGAAAAACCCAAGTCTAAGCCCGACGACCATGTCACATGGGTGGAATTTGTTGAACGTTTCAGCAATAAATATTTCTCTGACCGCATTCAAGAAAAGAAGGCCATGGAATTTGCCGCATTAAAACAACGGGCCTTGAAAGTGGCCGAGTATGAGGCCCAATTCTCAAGACTATCCAAGTATGCACCCCACTTGGTATGTACCGAAAAGATGAAGGCGAGAAGATTCCTCAACGGGCTTCGGCCCCAATACATCACACAACTTGCGTCGATGGACATCCAAGTCTATTCGGAAGCGGTACGACGTGCCCAGTTGCTAGAAGACGCCACTGAATTCTCTGAAAAGATTCGAGGCAGGGACAAGAAAGAACCCGTTACAAGCCCAGGGAATTTCAAATCATCATATAACAAGAAGCGGTCTTACAATGGAGGGGAGTTCTAAAAAAAAAGAGATTTTCGAAGAATAACAAGCCATTCTCCACCATAATACCTTCTAAAGAGGTTTGTAAGTACTGTGACAAAATTGGCCACAAGACGGAAGAATGCTGGAGGAAACTAGGAGCCTACCTCCGATGTGGGAGCCGAGAGCATCGAATCCCAGACTGCCCATTGATGAAGGAGCAAGCCACTAAGGATGAGAAGCGTCCGGTGAAGAAACAAGGCCGTCTGCAAGCTCTTCAAGAGACAAAACCAACAGAAGGTGGAATTGTGGAGGGTACAGTAACTATTTGCTCAAAAATTACTAAAGTTTTATTTGATACCGGAGCAACTCATTCAGTTGTTTCCAAGACATTTGCTACATCATTCTCTAAGGAACCTGAGTGGTTAGACCTAGTCATATCTACACCTCTCGGGAATGAATCCGATATCACACGTCCCTACCCAAATTGTAAGGTTATGGTTAAAGGAAATAATTTACCTATCGACCTGATATGTCTAGATATGAAGGGGTATGATGTTATACTGGGAGCTGATTGGTTATCCACATATCAAGCAACTGTAGATTGCCGAAATGGCAAAGTAACCTTTATGGATTATCCTGAGTTGGTTTACAATAGCCCTTGCCATAGATCACCTCTTGTATCATCTCTCCGAGCTAGCAAACTTGCAAGTAAAGGATGTATGGCTTTTATAGCATTCGTGACTACCGCGGAAGTTGATGAGACTAAACTTGAAGGCATCCTTGTAATTCAAGATTTCCCCGATGTTTTTCCAGAAGAATTTTCTGATTTACCCCCGGAAAGGGAAGTGTCGTTTACAATCGACCTTGTCCTGGTGCTGCTCCTGTTTCTAAGGCACCTTACATAATGTCTCTCACTAAGCTAAAGGAGCTAAAAGAGCAGCTAATGGAATTATTGAAAAAGGGTTTCATTAGGCCAAGTACTTCCCCATGGGGAGTGCCTGTGCTATTCATCAAGAAGAAGGACAGATCGATGAGACTATGCATTGATTATCGGCAGCTAAATCACCTTACAATCAAGAACAAGTACCCGCTGCCGAGAATTGATGAGCTGTTCGATCAATTATCTGGAGCTAAATATTTCTCCAAGATTGATCTTCATTCTGGTTACCACCAACTGAAGATCAAGAAGAGGACATTCATAAACTGCGTTCCGAAGTAGGTATGGGCATTACGAATTTACTATTATGCCTTTCGGACTAACAAATGCCCCTGCAGCTTTCATGCAGTAATGAACAGCATCTTCAGGCCCTACTTAGACCAATTTATTGTGGTCTTTATTGACGATATTCTGATCCATTCGAAGACAGAAGTAGATCATGAAGTACATCTTGAGAAGGCATTGCAAATATTGAGAGAAAATAAATTATATGCCAAACTTAGAAAATGCAAGTTCTGGCTCGAGGAAGTATCCTTCTTATGTAGTCTCGAAGGATGGAATTTTCGTTGACCCTTCAAAAGTCAAAGCTGTGAAGAATTGGGAACAACCAACAAATGCAACAGAGATTCGAAGTTTCTTAGGTCTAGTTGGTTACTACTAGCGTTTCCTCAAGGACTTCTCAAAGATTGCGATTCCTCTTACCAGATTGACTCGTAAGGAAGTGCCTTATGAGTGGAATGAAGACTGTGAGAAGAGTTTCCAAACTTTGAAGGATCTCTTGACCACTGCTCCAGTCTTATCATTACCAATTGAAAGAGAAAAGTACGACGTATATACCGATGCTTCTGGTATTGACCTCGGGTGTGTATTGATGCAAAATGGGAGAGTCATTGCATACTCTTTCCGACAACTGAAGAAGCATGAAGAGAACTACCGGGTGCACGATTTAGAACTAGCCGCAGTGGTATTTGCCTTAAAGATATGGAGACACTATCTCTCCAAAGAACAATTCACTGTATACTCCGATCATAAAAGCCTCAAGTATTTATTCTCCCAAAAGGAACTCAACATGCGGCAAAGGCGTTGGCTCGAGTATCTCAAGGATTTCGACTTCACCATACAGTACCATCCTGGTGGGGGTAATTCCGTAGCTGATGCCCTTAGTCAAAAGTAGAGAGCAATATTGGCCAACTGTATGATTCAAGAATGGAAGTTGCTGGAGAAATTCTCTGAGCTCAATATCAGTACAGATGAGAAGAACGGGTGTATTATTCTATCCCATATGAGTCTACATCCGGATTTGCTACCTGAGATTAAGAAGATGCAAGAAGAAGATCCCACACTGGTAGAGATAAAAGGCAAGCTGGAGGAGAGACTTGATTTCAAGCTGGCACCCGATGGAAGACTGTTATTCCATGAACGGACATGTGTACCCGACTGTCCCGAGTTGAAGAAGAAGGTCCTTTAAAAAGCTCATCGATTGAGGTACACGATCCATCCTAGAGCCACTAAGATGTACCAAGACTTGAAAAGAACTTTCTGGTGGCCTAATATGAAGAGAGAGGTAGCGGACTTCGTATCTCGCTGCCTGACTTGCCAACAAGTGAAGGCGAAACATCAGAAACCTGTCGAAAAACTACATCCGTTGGATATTCCAAGTGGAAGTGGGAAGACATCAGCATGGACTTTATCATGGGATCGCCCAAGTCTAGGAGCGGACATGATGGAATTTAGGTAATCATCGACCGCCTAACTAAATCAGCTCATTTCTTGCCCATCAAGAGCCGATGGTCTGTTGATATCCTTGCTGCTTTGTATATGAAAGAGATGATGAGATTGCATGGAGTCCCTGTGTCGATCATATCTGACCGAGACCCACGCTTTACCTCTCATTTCTAGAAGAGTCTACAACACTCTCTGGGGACAAAACTCAACTGCAGCACTACTTTCCATCCCTAGATAGATGGACAGACAGAAAGGACAAATCAAGTTGTTGAAGACATGTTAAGAGCCTGTATTATAGATTTCGGTGGTAGTTGGCATGACCACTTACCCCTAGCCGAATTTGCATATAATAATAGCTATCAAGCCAGTATCCAGATGGCACCTTTCGAGGCACTCTATGGCAGAAGTTATTGATCTCCGATATGCTGGGACGAAGTTGGTGAAAATCAAATCCTAGGCCCAGATATGGTGAGAGACTCAACTGAAAAGACACACCTCATTCGGGAAAGGCTAAAGATAGCACAGTCCAGGCAAAAATCATATGCTGACAACAGGAGGAGAGATCTGGAATTTCAAGTTAGAGACCATATTTTTCTCAAGGTATCTCCGGGCCGAGGTATTAGAAGATTCGGTGTCAAGGGCAAGCTTACATCGAGATTTATCGATCGATTTGAGGTATTGGAAAGAGTAGGCGAGGTAGCTCACCGCATTGCCTTACCTCCACAACTATCGGAAGTGCACAACGTATTCCATGTTTCTATGCTGAAGAAATACGGGCACAATCCTTTCCACGTCATTGGCCACAATGACTTAGTGATACAGAAGGGCCTTACTTATGAGCAGAAGCCAATGAAGATCCTCGACCGAGAAGTTCAAGTTTTAAGGAATAAGACGATCCCTATGGTGAAAATCTAATGGAATCGATGCTTAGAACAAGAAGCTACATGGGAAACCGAGGAGTCTATGAGAAGGAGATTTTCAGAACTGTTCTAGTCTGTAAGTACTTCTCACCCTCCTTGTCTCCATATATGCAATTGAATTTAGGGACCAAATTCTTTTAAGTGGGGGAGGGTGTAGCACCCCGGATAAAAATGATAAGGAAATAGACTTTTTCCCAAGTAAATAAAACCTTAAATAACTCTATGAGAAGGCCAAATGAAAAGGTGGAATACCCAATGAGGGCCATTATGTAAATATGTAACAATTAAAGCCATCATACGTATTGGGGCTTCCTGTTCCAAAAAGACTATTCACCTGAAATATGGCCTCTACAGAAGGGCGTCAATTTCTCAAGCCACAGGGCCACAACCCACGGTATGAAAGCCCACAGTATACATATATCTCTCTTTACCAACCAATCACTTACATATACACATATAATAACATCTTTTAATACCCGGCATGGCACTCAACAGGCAACACACCCAGCATGGCTTGGAATAGGAACAGTGGGCAGGAGGAAATATCGCCCTTGACCTGGGCGCTATTCCTAATGGGGTGCTGATGTGACACAACCCAATGATGACTAAGCATGAAATGAGCAACCTAGGACCTAGACCCGCAAGCATACAAGCACTCCAATGATTCTCACAATAGCGTCTTACCCTCACGGCACACGCGATCTCCCGGCGGGGCCGGGGGATGATGGCAAGGGTCCGGGGCGAGACCCAATGATTGTAATTGACTTAGTGGGCTTAGGCTGACCTCAAAGGGCCTAGGATTCCCAACTTAGTGGGCGGCTGGCCCACAGGGCGGGGTTTGGGTGGCACTCTCTCCCAGTCAGCGGTGGACAACTTCAAAGTAGCATACTAGTACGGGCTCTCTTCTCACCGTCCGACGGGCATTCAAAGCAATACTAAACTCGCATAAATAAGGCAAATCAAGGGTAGTATCAACGGCTCACCTGATCGGTGTGAAAACACCGATCCCGCTCGGAGACGAGGGCGCGTCGGGAGGCGAGGGTATATACCCGATCGCCGCGGCGGTGTCGCTTGACCTGAAAGTGAAAATAATACAACACTACGTCTCTCGCAGGAGGGATGATCTTGGGGTAGGGATTAGGCTTAGTACATCCAAAACTACCTCCACGCAGGGAGGGGCCTTCAGCCGGCCAAGCGGGGTGGGGAATTATGCAAAGGAAACCCGACTTTCCGAGTTCCGCCGGTTCTGCCAATCTGCAGGTTTGCAGGACAGGGTGTCGCTGATGACGCTGCCACGGACTCCACGGAACTCCAAACTTGACGAAACCAGTGCCAAAAGTTCCCCAACTGACTGAGGACGGTGTCTGAATTTTTACGGAAGCTCTGAAGATCGAGGCTGACCGGACCGGCGACTGGAGCAGGACAGCAACGTTCTGTCCCTGGCTGGTGCAGAACTGGTGCAGCAGAGTGCAGAAGGCACTGCAGGCGCTCCCGAACTCCAAATGGAATGAAACTGGCAGTGACGCGATCATTGTCGGGGTAGCTTCGAGCAGAAGTTAACAGGGCCACAATCCGTGGTCGGAGAAGAGAGTGGTGGCTGGAGAAGTGGGGACTGGTCGAACCTGGAATCACAGAGGGCAGTCTGCACACTTCGGCGAAGAAAATGAGAACTGATAGCTCCGGTGGCTGATTGAGGTCCTTCTTCTTGGATATGAAAGCTAACTGGACGTAGTTCCTCCCCTCCAAAAATGGCGCTCAGATCGTTCCTGTACGGACCGTGGTGGCTTCTGCTTTCAGCTTCAGGTCTTCAGACAGGGGCAGAATGTGCAGTCGGACGAGATCAACTCCCATGAACAGCTCCCACCTCAGAAGCCGGCGAGACCACCACCGTTGGAAAGCTAACTCGCAGACGATTCCAGCAATATAGGCCTTGCCACCGGAATCTTTGAGAGACGGTCGTGGTTGCCTCTTCAAGTGACTGCAACTCTGCTGCCTGAAACAGAGACAGAATGGGGAGAAGTAGAAGGTGTGGGGAAGGGGATGGCCAAGAGAGTAAAAGGTGGAAGGTGTGTCTAATGGATATAGGAGGGAGATGTGAGGTGTTTAGGGGTTGTGAAGGCTAGGGAGAGAAGGTGGGGAGGGTGAAAATGGTCTGGAGAGAGGGCTGGAGCTGCAAGAGGTGGTGGTGGGAAGATGGGTGGGCACAAGAGGGAAGGTGAGTGGGAGAGGAGGTGGGGGGCGAACTTGGCTATAGGGAGGAAGAGAATTTCGACCTAGGGTGATTAGGGAGGTGGGGAGATGGAAGGGCACAGCCCTAGGGAGAGGGAAATTCGAATTTGGACTTAGGGAAGAGCTTCTTCAACCTTGGGGAGAGGAAGGGTGCTTAGGAAGTGGTGTTGGGTAGGTGGTAGTTGGGTGGTGGGGCTTGGAGTGGTGGAACTTCCTTGGGACAAGGTGAGGATTAAAGAGGGGTTGTGGGAAGTTGTGGGGAGTTAATGGAGGTAGGTGGGGGTTGGAAGTGATTGAGAGGGGGGGAGGAGAGAGGGAGGGGTTCGCCCCCTTCTTGAAGAAAGAGAGAGAGAGATGATGAGAGAGATAATGAGAGGGAGATGGCAAATGCTATTTCAATATTCATCAAAAGTTGTTACAATGAGAGGGAGGGGAGGCCTATTTATAGGCTCCATACTTTCATATGACCATAATGACCCTGACAAGCTAACTAATGACCAAAGCAGTCCAAGGGAGGGGTGCCCCTGGGCCTAGCCCACTAGTTGGGCCCAATAGCTTAACAAACCAACATAATGACACAAGACTTTGGGAGATAACCTACTAACCTAGGTACATGACTCAAATAATAAAAAAACTACATGGTTTAAGACTCAAATAAAATATAAAAATTACATGACTAGACTCACAAACACATGACGAACATAATGGCATAAGTCGACGATGATCCAAGCCTCAAAAAAAAGTGGAGGGGCAAGGGATGCCCCCATCATACCCCCGGGGTGGGGAGAACTCGACCCCGTCGAGTATGGGTCCGCCTGGCGATAGTACCAGCTCCAGAATGTCGAGGTCAAGTCGCAACAAGTCCTCCCGACTCGCCCAAGTATCTTCAATCGGACGACGGTTCTTCCACCTAACCAGGTAGCGCTGATACACCTTGTGCCTAGTAATGATATTCTGCTCATCTAGTATTGCCTCTACCTGCTCTCGTCGGTCTCTCAAGCTATGAAGTGGAGTCCCACCGGGAGTGTCTCTCTCAAGGGGGGGTAAAGGCTCGAGCTCCTCACTGGGTTCCACCGCGGGGCCCTTGTAGGGTACCAGGTCCGCCATATTGAAAGTAGGGTGTACCCTAAAACCCTCAGGTAGGTCTAGCTCATAAGCATTACTGCCAAGTTATCTCAGAACTCGAAAGGGTCCTGAATCCCGTGCCCTCAACTTGGAGGTAGGTCCCAAAAGGAGCCGCTCCGTCCTCACCATCACCGAGTCTCTCACTTGGAACTCGCAGTGGCAACGATGAGCATCTGCCCGCCTTTTGTAAGCCGCATTGCTCTTTCCTATATGCTTGCGAGAATGCGTATGCCATGCACTATGATGCGATGTGGATGTGAAAAGTATGGTGTGCAAAGGTGGACCTGGGCAGCCAAATGTAGACCAATCACACTTTGATGCCATGAAGATGGTGACAGACTTAGGAGGGCCGGGACATCCATAGATGAACCTTTTATGCATGGGTGTGACAGATGTCGGGGGACTCGGACATCCATGTATGCTCCTCTCATGCTTAAGACTCATGATGAATGAAGGTGGGCCAATACATCCGAATACAGTTCACTTATGCTTCCTACTTGACATGTGGGTGATGTGAATGAATGTAGCCGACTTATGAATCATGTCAAATGGTGTGGTATGCCTAGACACATGCATGTTTATCCCAAAGGTGTCTTCCATGTGCATAGGTGTGGGATGACTTTTGAACTTCCATGTGAATGGGTCGAAGGGATCTAGGAAGGTGGTTATGGGGTGGGGCATTTCATTACTCCCAAGGTGTTTGTTGCCTAAGGTCAAGGCTCTCATGGTGTGACCCGATTCTAGGACAGGAGGAGTTTGGGTCAACGTGGGCGATATGGGTAGGGTGAGGTGGGTGGTGAATAGGGGGAGTGGGTTACATGGAGATCTAGGCTCCCTTAGGAAGGGGTTAAAGGGATCATGGTAAGGGTTACCTAGGTAGGGGTACTCCATGTTCTCAAGGTCCTCAAATGGTGAGTCATCTTCCTCCAAATTATTTGGGCCAAGGTTGCTAATGGGTTGGCCAATCAAAGCACTTGGGATCTCAATGGTTGGGGAGTAGACTAGGATGGGCTCCTCCTCCATGGGAAGAAGGAGTATGATCTCACTTGTAAATTGGCCATTGGTGTAGATGGAAGTGATGGAGCCAACGGTGGGGTAAGCTAGGCTAATGGTGCTAGACTCCGACGGCCTCATGGCTAGCATATCGGTCAAGTGGATTTGCCAATGTAGGTAGGCCACTAAGTCTCCCAAATCTTCCACACAATAGGAGGTTTGATAAGTGACATGAGACTGAGTGGGAATGATTTGGGATTGATGTCCCATGGGTAGGTGGCTTGGTTGTGAACTAGGAATGGTGAGGCCTTGCTTGAGCCATTGGAGTACGGACTGATCTATGGTGACAGTGTCATGGGGAAGGGTGTGTAACTTTTGAGGAGCTAGGCTAGGAGTGGTGGGTGAGTTGTGTGGCCCTTGGATTTCCTTGATTTTGGGAGGTGGATCCGGATTGGTATCCGTCTCCACTTGGGTGGGTGTGTGGGTGGCAACTCTTAAGGACAATGGGGTAGGAAGGTTTATGGTGGATGGGTTGGTGTTAGTCGATGCATGGCGCACCCGAGGAGGTGAGCAAGGTCGGACGTGGGTTGGACTTGGGAGTGGAAGTAGTGGAGGCCTAAATTGGGGTAGGATTGGGGTGGGAAGTGGAAGGTGGGTTGGGTGAGGGGAGTTTGGTTTGGGGGTGGTGGCCATTATGGGCCTAGGTGGAGGGGTGGACATGGGGTCCAATTGGGTATGTGGACATATGGTTGTGGTGTAGGATGTAGATGTTGCGGTTGGAGTAGGGGAGGTGGGAAATGGTGGGGAATGCGTGATTAGGGTCTTGGGTTGGCCAAGGGGAGATGAAGGAGTTGAAATGCTCTTTAGGGTTTGGTGTTCGGAATGGGAGGGGAAAATATATGTAGCCCTAAGTTGTTCCTTCATGTCCCCCCATGTTGTGAGGGGAGCTTCCATTCTAATTATCCTTAAGCCTTCAATTTTCAACCAATGAGTGTGGACCCGTTTGGTAAGTTGCAATTTGGCAAATCAGACTTTCTCATCCTCGGACATGGGATACCAAGTGAAGTAATGGTCTATCGAGACTTCCCAATCTAAATAATCAATAGGTTGAGTTCCATCAAATATGGGAGGTGGGGGACATGCCCTTCTATCGTCCATCTTTGGGGCGCGCCCATTTTCTCCAAGTTGGTTGAGTCGACCCGATATGTTATCAAGCCGCTCATTGGCATGGGTCAAGGCCTTCATGAGGTAATTGACATGGCCCGGGAGGTTATGTGTGTTAGTGGTAGGCATCCTTTGGTGGTTTGGACTTATGGAGAGGACCGATTGGTGAGGTCGGTAAGAGATGGCCATGCTAGGGACCAAAAGATGCAATCGAGGACTCTAAATGCATAAACATGCCCTAGGACCAACTTGATAGAGACAAGTTGTGAACTTGCTCTGATACCACTTGATGTGACACAGCCCAATGATGACTAAGCATGAAATGAGCAACCTAGGACCTAGACCCGCAAGCATACAAGCACTCCAATGATTCTCACAATAGCGTCTTACCCTCACGGCACACGCGATCTCCCGGCGGGGCCAGGGGATGATGGCAAGGGTCCGGGGTGAGACCCAATGATTCTAATTGACTTAGTGGGCTTAGGCTGACCTCAAAGGTCCTAGGATTACCAACTTAGTGGGCGGCTGCCCCGCAGGGCGGGGTTTGGGTGGCACTCTCTCCCGGTCCATGGTGGACAACTTCAAAGTAGCATACTAGTATGGGCTCTCTTCTCACCGTCCGACGGGCATTCAAAGCAATACTAAACTCACAGAAATAAGGCAAATCAAGGGTAGTATCAACGGCTCACCTGATCAGTGTGAAAACATCGATCCTGCTCGGAGACGAGGGCGCGCCGGGAGGCGAGGGTATATACCCGATCGCCGCGGCGGTGTCGCTTGACCTGAAAGTGAAAATAATACAACACTACACCTCTCACAGGAGGGATGATCTTGGGGTAGGGATTAGGCTTAGTACATCCAAAACTACCTCCACGCAGGGAGGGGCCTTCAGCCGGCCAAGCGGGGTGGGGAATTATGCAAAGGAAACCCGACTTTCCGAGTTCCACCGGTTCTGCCATCCTGCAGGTTCACAGGACAGGGTGTCGCTGATGACGCTGCCACGGACTCCACGGAACTCCAAACTTGACGAAACCAGTGCCAAAAGTTCCCCAACTGACTGAGGACGGTGTCAGAATTTTTACGGAAGCTCTGAAGATCGAGGCTGACCGGACCAGCAACTGGAGCAGGACAGCAACGTTCTGTCCCTGGCTGGTGCAGAACTGGTGCAGCAGAGTGCAGAAGGCACTGCGGGTGCTCCCGAACTCCAAATGGAATGAAACTGGCGGTGACGCGATCGTTGTCGGGGTAGCTTCGAGCAGAAGTTGACGGGGCCACAATCCGTGGTAGGAGAACAGAGTGGTGGCCAGAGAAGTGGGGACTGGTCGAACCTGGAATCACAGAGGGCAGTCTGCACACTTCGGCGAAGAAAATGATCACTGATAGCTCCGGTGGCCGATTGGGGTCCTTCTTCTTGGAGATGAAAGCTAACTGGACGTAGTTCCTCCCCTCCAAAAATAGCGCTCAGATCATTCCTGTACGGACCGTGGTGGCTTCTGCTTTCATCTTTAGGTCTTCAGACAGGGGCAGAATGCGCAGTCGGACGAGATCAACTCCCACGAACAGCTCCGACCTCAGAAGCCGGCGAGACCACCACCGTTGGAAAGCTAACTCGCAGATGATTCCAGCAATGTAGGCCTCGCTACCTGAATCTTTGAGAGACGGTCGTGGTTGCCTCTGCAAGTGACTGCAACTCTGCTGCCTGAAACAGAGACAGAATGGGGAGAAGTAGAAGGTGTGGGGAAGGGGATGGCCAAGAGAGTAAAAGGTGGAAGGTGTGTCTAATGGCTATAGGAGGGAGATGTGAGGTGTTTAGGGGTTGTGAAGGCTAGGGAGAAGAAGGTGGGGAGGGTGAAAATGGTCTGGAGAGAGGGCTGGAGCTGCAAGAGGTGGTGGTGGGAAGATGGGTGGGCACAAGAGGGAAGGTGAGTGGGAGAGGAGGTGGGGGGCGAACCTGGCTATAGGAAGAAGGGAATTTCGACCTAGGGTGATTAGGGAGGTGGGGAGATGAAAGGGCACAGCCCTAGGGAGTGGGAAATTCGAATTTGGACTTAGGGAAGAGCCCCTTCAACCTTGGGGAGAGGAAGGGTGCTTAGGAAGTGGTGTTGGGTAGGTGGTAGTTGGGTGGTGGGGCTTGGAGTGGTGGAACTTCCTTGGGACAAGGTGAGGATTAAAGAGGGGTTGTGGGAAGTTGTGGGGAGTTAATGGAGGTAGGTGGGGGTTGGAAGTGATTGAGAGGGGGGGAGGAGAGAGGGAGGGGTTCGCCCCCTTCTTGAAGAAAGAGAGAGAGAGATGATGAGAGAGATAATGAGAGGGAGATGGCAAATGCTATTTCAATATTCATCAAAAGTTGTTACAATGAGAGGGAGGGGAGGCCTATTTATAGGCTCCATACTTTCATATGACCATAATGACCCTGACAAGCTAACTAATGACCAAAGCAGTCCAAGGGAGGGGTGCCCCTGGGCCTAGCCCACTAGTTGGGCCCAATAGCTTAACAAACCAACATAATGACACAAGAATTTGGTAGATAACCTACTAACCTAGGTACATGACTCAAATAATAGGAAAATTACATGGTTTAAGACTCAAATAAAATATAAAAATTACATGACTAGACTCACAAACACATGACGAACATAATGGCATAAGTCGACGACGATCCGAGCCTCAAAAAAAAGTGGAGGGGCAAGGGATGCCCCCATCAGGTGCCCTAACCCCAGGCGCCGTTTTCTTTTTGGCAATATATATATATATGATATATATATGTAAGAACTAAAGGATGTAACGCCCACATGCATGGACGCTATTTCCCTACATAGAGACTACATGAAGTGCACCATTTCCTTGCCTGCAACCTGCCAAACCGAAGGCCATTATGTCATCCTTCCAGAAGTAAACATGAATAGCCTCTTTTTGCTGGCAACGTACCCTTTTACCCGACAACCGATTGAAGCATTAATTGATTCTTTTTCCCTGGTAATGGACCCTTATGTTTTCCTTCCCTATAATTATACCCAACCTTCTAAGGTTAGAAGTTGATTGTCGACATCTGTTTCGTCTCCACCTGCAAAAGAAGGTCCTTCCAGGAACGTACGTGAAGGGGGATCTCCATCCTACGTTCTTCTTCCTACAGTTGGAGCCTTGCAGAGAAGCTTGGTTTTCTTATTAGCCCTTCTACGTATTCACGTCAAAAAGGTAGGTGTTCTTAAGATCTGGCTTAACTAGTAGTTAACGTAGGTTAACATGCATGCTAGTCAAACCTTTCATAGCCACAATCTGGTCATTTAAGTCAGGGGTATATCAAAAGACTTAGTGGGAAGGTTAAGCTACGCCTATCTGAAACACCAACTCTTGTGTGAGTAGATCCTCCACCAAGTACCCCATGTATAGCATACAGATTCGTTATAACATGTCCCAATTTCTTGTAAATTGATCCATATTTAAAAATCTATATCTATGAAATTAAACTCAGAATTTTTGCATGAGCATGATCTTACAATCCTGCTATTTTTCCATGTCCATCTATGTCTTTACTTCCTGATTCTGTGAACATGTGATAAATCATGAATAGTAAGATCACGTAATTAGTAGCCACCATGTTCATAAATTTATATCTATTGAACCAAATCATGAAACTCTGCATGAGCATGACTTTGAAATCCTGAGATTTTTCTCTATTTAACTATGCCCTCACTTCCGGATTTCGTGAAAATTTGATTAATGAACACTGTTATGAGTCTAGTGGAGCACCCAGGGGAAGGGCGCCCCTGACCAGGGCGCCATTCCAATGGGGCGCCCCTGGCCAGGGTGACATTTCCATTGGGGCGCCCCTACCCAGGGTGTCATTTCCATCTGTGGTTAAACCCCCCACTGATCTTGTGATTAGCCTATTAAACCTTATCGATTAGCCTGTTAAACCTGTTACCTGTTGAACCCCACTAATTAGCCTGTTAAACCTGTTAAACCTGTTACCTGTTAACCTGTAAATTACATACCTTGTTAAGCCTGTAAAAATCCTACAGCCTGTTAAACCAGTTGATTACAGGGCCTGGTAAGTACATATCCTGTCAACCTTTGTTAATCACATAGCCATCGTTAGGCTTTGTTCATTCTATAGTCTGTTAATTATAGAGCCTGTTAAACCAGTTTACATAATGTGTAAACCTGTTATCTTGTTAAATACACAGTTATTGTTAACATTCTGAAATAGAGACTCTTTGAGAAGACTCTATTTTCTGAAATAGAGACCCTCTGGGAAGACTCTATTTCAGCAGTGAAATAGAGACTCTCTGAGAAGACTCTATTTTCCGAAATAGAGACCCTCTGGGAAGACTCTATTTTAACCTTCTGAAATAGAGACCCTCCGAGAAGACTCCATTTTATCATACATGTAAGGGCACTGTCATGGATGCCATCTCTCTCTCCCTGAACTGAAACCCCAGAAACTCAATCCAATGACATTTATGTAGAACCTAGAAAAGATGAATACTGAGAAACTCTGTAAACCCCATTCTGTAACCTGGAAATAGTTATTGAAAATCTTAAAGCCATTATTAAAGACTCCTGGAAACCCAGTTCTGAAAGGCATTGTGAAAAGACCCACTTTCTAGAACCCATTACAGAAGATCGAGAGAATCATTTCAATATATATATATATATATATATATAATATAGCGCCCCTGACCAGTGCGCCATTTCAATAGGGCGCCCTGGCCCAGGGCGTCATTTCCCAGTGGCCAGAAATATATATATGAAAAGGGCGCCCCCTTCTAAGACGTCATTTAAAGAAATGAAGACTCTC
This sequence comes from Amorphophallus konjac, assembly GCA_022559845.1. Lineage (NCBI taxonomy): Eukaryota > Viridiplantae > Streptophyta > Magnoliopsida > Alismatales > Araceae > Amorphophallus > Amorphophallus konjac. Next base: position 365,569,905 of record CM040123.1, read on the forward strand.
TGCAAGGGTGCCATTTCCCTGTAAACTAGAATTTTTGGGCTTCTGTCTAGCCCTTACCCAATGATCCCTGGCCACCTCCTCAACTCTGATTGGCCCATGTGTCATGCATTTTAAGTAGCTTGGTCATAAATCATCATTTACATGTGATATATCCTTGAACTCTATTCCTGAAATCTACCTTATTATTCCTACAATGTATAAACTTCTTGAAATTCTATATTGGCTATAAATGAGAGTGGATGCCAAAAGAAATACATGAAATGCTGTGCATATAGGGCCCGATCTGGTCCTGGGAGGATCACCCGAAGGTACTTGTGCCCATGGGAGTTTATTGACCACGGTGTTTAAGCATTACACCGAAGTACTTGCTTGCTTGAGACATTCCACACTTACTCTCTTGTGACATGACTTGCTTGACTTGACTTGCGTGGCCCAAAAAAGGGCAATTACTTGCTTGAAAGAAATGAATGAAATAGCCAATTCCATACACGTACTTGATATTACTGAAGTCCCACGATCAATGACACCCAAGAGGGGGGGTGAATTGGGTGTTTACAAATTTTAAGAAACTTTTGACCTTTTAAAATATGTGATAGAATGCTAGTTAAGAGATTCAAAACTATTTGAACACAAATTGGATTTATTAAACTTTGTATGATGAGATATAGAATATGCAAGATATACGTAGATAAATTCGTAACAACAATTAACACATACACTCACTTAGAATGGAGGTAGAAGAAAAGGACCAAACCACACAAATCAAAACATAGTGCACAGCGATTTTTAAGGTGGTTCGGATGCAACGACGGCAATCCTACGTCCACCCCTCACCAAGCCCGGTGAGGCTTCACTCGGGGATAAATCCCCAAACGGAGATGATGCTCCAACCATACACGTAGGACGACACCTGCCCACACACACGGGGACGCGCCCCAACACACACACATACACAAGAGAGATGAGGTCTCCAACACGATCCAACAAGCGGATCACCAACACAAACACCCGTTGCCACAAGTGCAACAATCCACACACACGAGACAGAACGGATCTAAAAGACCCACACACACATAAACACAGATCTAGGAAGATCCACTCATACACATGAATCAAATACGACACACTCACACACGACCACGGATCCAACAACGATCCACTTACACACACAAGTTCTTGCAGTTTATGATGAACACAATTACAACATCCAAAACATAAAGATGATGAGGCTTAGTTTATAAAACTCCTGATTTGGGTTCCCTTTGAATGCATGCTGTGGGGTTGAGAATGGATGAAGAACACTTGCTGCATGGAGTACTGTTCACGGCTACAGTACCCTTCTTCTTCACTTGGACAATCTTCCTTTGATCTCTTCTTGAAAACCTTGCTTGCTTCTTGATAGCCTCCCCCTTGATCTCTCTTTGTTGGTTGCTTTCTTCTTCACTTCATAGATGTTTGTTGGCTTCAGAAGTACCTTGAATGTGTTGGAGATAGATGAAGAACTTGCTGCATGAGGTACTATTCACGGAGCTACAGCACCCTCTTCTTCCTCCTTGGATTGCCTCCCCTTTGGATCTCTTGGATAATTAGGGTTATGACTCTAATCGGATGTTTTATAACCCTTGGAAAGTCTATGGACAAGCCCTAGACCAGATCCACAAATTCTTGAGGGTTTGGTCACTTTGGGATTAAACAATAGCAAGAGGAGATGCTTCTTTCGAGATGGATAAAAGTCAATATTTTTGGCTTATCGGGGCTGGCGGTCGACCTGTAGAGGCTGGCGGTCGACCGCTACTGAGAGAACTACTGGCTGTTGGTTTCTGGGAATTCCGGTCGATCGCTACGGGGCTGGCGGTCGACCGCCACTGTGAATCCCTGTAGGCGGTGAGCTGCTGGCAAGGGCGGTCGACCGCCAGCTGGGCAGACCTCGAGTTTTCCCTGGTCGATCTGTTAACCTCTTCAGTTCCGTCGCTTAAGTCCTTTAGCAGCCCGTTCATGTCTGTGGCATCACCCTTGACAGTTTAGAAGGTGTCAACTGAGTCTTTGACATTGTGGATTTTTACTGAGTGTTTTGACCTGCAAAAGTATACATAATTGATTAGAACTATAGCTCAACCATCCATATGATAAATACATGAAGTTCATGCAAACCATTTGAGCATTAATCAAAATTTTGTTCCGGGGGCTCCGCCCTCAGAAACCTCGCAAGGGGCACTGCCCCCTTGACCCCCGCGACCTGACCTTACTTAATGTAAGACACTACGCCCAGGGAATCTCGAGACAAGCGCTTCACTGGAGATCCATGTGTAAAGATCAAAAGATGCACTGTTCCACGTGGCTGAATCTCCTTTCGAGCCTTGCCTTGGATCACGTGCCTTTTATCTTGGTGCTTAAGTTGCTCGTGACTTAGAGTTCGCAGGTAGTTGGGACACGCGTCAGGTGTTTGATCATGAGTCTTACCTGTCATTGTAATGATCAAAGGTATCAGTCACGTGTTATGGACTTAGACAACTCACATGTCTAGGTGTATAGGCACAGATGCAAGGATAAAGAACTTGCAGAGACTATATCGTGCAGCTAGCGCAGACCTGATATACACATGCATCGACCTTAGTGGCTACTATCATCGACCTCAGTACATGAGAAGATGCAGGCTAGCACTGACCTCATGAGCATATGCATGGGCCTTAGTTAACCATGTCTGATGCATGCATCGACCTGATGAGGACTTGACACTGACCTCAGTGAAGAACTTCTGAAACATGCATCGACCTTAAGTGTGTGAGGCACTACTTGCACCGACTTTACTTAATGTAAGACACTGCTAACATCAACCTGACTCAAAGGAGAATGCAACTAGCATCGACCTTGTGCTGAGTAAGCAGGAATATGCTCAGACCTATATGCTGTCCGATCAGAATATGCACGGACCTGATTTTGCACAAAGCAAAAGATGCACTGACCTCTATAGTTGTAAGGCAAACAATGCACTCATTTCTTACATGCATAAGACAATGCATGCACCGACTTTGGTTATGCACGATACAAATGCACCGATTTTATTCTACCTTATGAAGGATGTGCACAGACCTTGCTTAGCACAAGATAAAACCTACACCGACTATATGCACAATGCAACACCTGCACCGACTATATGCACAATGCAAAACCTGCACTGACTATATGCCAATTTTTGTTCAGAAGCATGCACCGACTATATGCAAGCACAACGTAGACGTGCACCGACACTATCAATGACTAAGGCCGATGTGCACCAACCTTAGATGCGCATGACAAAGTCTGCACTGACCTTATGCATACTTCTACACAATATGCACCGATCTTGTATAGTGTCATACAAGACGTGCACCGACCTTAAATGCAGAATAACAAAATGTGCACTGACCTTCTAAGGAAGAAACAAGAAGGTGCATCGACCTCATATGCAAGTGACACAAACATGCACCGACCTGGCACTAGCTTAACATGTAGTTTGCATCGACCTTTAGAACAGAAATGCTCATGTATGCAAACTATTTGATGAAATGTCAAGATGAATCTGTGTATGCATTGACCTAACTATTTAGTCAATAGTGACTAGCCGACCTTAGCTAAATACAGTATGAAGGTGTAGAAGTGTTTTATGTAAAGGTTTGACATATAAAAAATTCATCAAAATACACAATATTACCATGGTCAAGATAAAGTCACCAAAGTCAACTCTATAGTCAACCAAGTCAACTCTACTATTGCCAATCATTCAAAACCCAATCAACACACAACAGTTTCCACACTGCTGATCAACTCCAGAGGCGACCCAACAACAATACTAACCTGAAAATAATTCTGAATACTTCTTCTTAATCGCATCCTCCAATTCCCTAGTGGCTTTCTCTTGTCCACGATGGCTCCATTAGATTTTAACCATTGGTATTGCTCTATTCCTTAGTTGATGTAATTTTTGATCTAGTATCTTGATGGGTTTTTCTTCATAAGTTAAATCCTTTTGCAGTACCAGATCATCATGTTGGATCACATGTGAGAGATCATAGACATACCTCCTCAGCATTGACAGATGAAAAATATCATGCACTCTTTCCAACTTCGGGGGTAAAGCCAATCTGTATGCTACTTCTCCAACTCTATCAAGGATCTCAAAAGGACCAATAAATCTCGGACTTAACTTTCCGTTGACTCCGAATCTTTGGATTCCTCGAGTAGGTGATACCTTCAAGAAGACATGGTCACCAATTTGAAATTCTAAATCTCTTCTTCTATTATCAGCATAACTCTTTTGTCGGGATTGGGCAATTTTTAGTCGGTCCCTAATCATCTGGATATTTCGAGTAGTATCTTGAATCATGTCGGGACCTACTAACTGCTTCTCGCCAATCTCATCCCAACATATGGGTGATCTACAGCTTCTACCATATAAAGCTTCAAAAGGTGCCATTTGAATACTTGATTGGTAGCTATTATTGGTGGAGAACCCAATCAATGATAAATGTTCATGCCAAGTACCACCAAAATCTATCATCCATGCTCTAAGCATGTCCTCTATGATTTGATTAGTTCTTTCTGTTTGACCATCTTTCTGAGGGTGAAAAGCTGTACTAAAATTTAATCTCGTTCCAAGAGAAGATTTTAATCCCTTCCAAAAGTGAGAAGTAAATCTAGGATCTCTGTCAGAAATTGTAGATGAAGGAATACCATGCAATCTTACCACTTCCTTGATATATAAAACTGCCAGTATATCCACCGTCCACTTACTTTTGATGGGTAGGAAGTGAGCAGACTTGGTTAATCAATCCACTATTACCCAGATTGCATCAAGTCCACCTCTAGTTTTGGGCAATCCCATAATGAAATCTATACCAATGTTTTCCCACTTCCACTCCGGTATTTCCAGAGGTTTCAATTTACCAGCAGGTCTGAGATGTTCTGCATTTACTTGTTGACATATCAAGCAACGGCTCACAAACTCAGCCACTTCTCTCTTCATATTTGACCATCAAAATTTTCTTTTCAAATCTTGGTACATTTTTGTGGCTTCTGGATGAATAGTATACCTGGATTGATGCGCTTCTTCCATTATCTTCTTTGATGCGGAACAGACATGGGGACCGACTCTAAGTGATATGGACCTCGGACTCTAAATGCATACACGACCAGCAACATACAAGCATGAGAGACACTAGGCCCGACACTAAGAGCTCCTATGGGCTATACGTCGCTAACAGAAACGCAAGCTCACTCGTCGTCCCAAGCGAGGGAAACGCGGATCGTGCACGGTTGAGGAACCGGCAGAGTTAAGGGTAGTCCGACTCACTTCCGTGCTCGGATCGAGTCACGGGACGGGTCACTCTCTCGCTCACAGCGGTGACATGGACTCACGAGCTAGAATCCTACGCTCTCACAATGGCATACGACCATATACAAAACTAGCAAATGAACGCCAAGGAGTTAAGACCGTTACCTCCACGCTCCCGGCGTTGGGAAGACAACCCCGGCCAAACCGGACTCCCGGTTAACAAAGTTTTTCTACGGGACAAAAATTTGACCCACTCCACGCAGGGAGGTAATAGGTCACATGTGGGGCCTGGGAGTCACGGGAATTGGGTTGACGAGCAGCATATTGATGTCGCTCCGGCGGTGTCGAAACCAGCATTTAGTGCTATCCGGACGGCGTGATCTACGGGTTCGTGAGGCCCACGGACCGCTCTATCCTTCGGGTCTGATGGGATGGGTCCCGCTGTGATGGAGACCCCTAGTGGCGCGCCTTCCTGGAAGGCGGTCGGGCGGGAACACCGGTCGGAGACCGATCGGCTCCGATCTCCAAGCTTTGGAGCTGCTGCCCACGGATCTGCCACTTCTCTTTTACAGCGCGCAGCCCTGTGAGATCGGCTGCTGCGGTCACTCCCAACGTCAGATTGACACACAAGAGGTACAGTTGGAAAGCTCTCTCGAAGTCCTTCGACCCTATGGGGCTCAGAAAAATTCACCGGAGCCTTGCTTCTAATGTGCAATTTTAGAACCGGCCTGTTCTCAGTCCCAGATCTGACTGGGCAGAAACTGAGTTTCCTGAGAGTTGGCATTGACCGTAGGGTAGACCTCTGATTCAGATCTCGAGCTCTTCATAAAAATTGTAGAGGGGAGAGAGAGAAAAGCGTAAATCATTCTTATGACCGATTTGGTGGAGATTTGGAAGGGGAAAACTATTTTATACTGGAAGGTGGTCGGATCTGGACAGAAGCAGACAGAACTAGAAGGGGATCTGAAAATGATTTTTAGAAAATATGTGAAGGCCTGTTGAAATTCCACGAAAATTCGTGGGTGGTGGGGATGGTGGACAGAATCTCCAATAAAATTTGGGGTTCAAGGAAAAATCAAAAAGTGGGTCGAAGAGAGGAAGCTCAGGGTTGTTGTCACAGTGGACAGAAACCTAACAGATCTGGAAGGGAATGAAGATCGAAAATGAAAATTACAAAATGGAAGTTGGCAGCCCAACCAATTTTTTTGGGATGTGGGGGAGACCTCTGAAACTCACCCTGAAAGTTTGAGCTCAAGAAGAGTTCGTGGCTAGGAGCAAAAATTCATGGAAGGGGGATCTATCCTGGGTGGACAGAACTCCGGCGAACACGGCGGCAGTGCGATGGCGGCACGGTGGCGGCGGTGGCGATCTCACGAACTGATACCGGAGGCGTCACACCTCAGAAATATAGCTTTCCCAGCTGAAAGAAGGGGGAGAGAGGATGATGTGACACGACCCCTTGGACCTAACTTTGCAAGCAACCGGTCCGAATGGTGATCTCTCACAAGCGGGTTCACCCGCGTCGCGCGCACCCGGGTCCGTAGGCGGACCGGCGATGATGGTGAGGGTCCGAAGTTGGACCTTGGGGTTCGAAGGGTATGGCTGGCTGGGGATGGACCCCAATGGGATAGAGATGCCCAATTTCAAGGGCGGCCGGCACGCCGAGGGCATGGGATGTAGTGTCTCCCTCACAACTCACCCGCGGTGGCACTCGATTAGATGAAAAATTGGAACGAGCCCTCTCTCACTGTCGACGGCGCAACTAGAGATAATACTAAGCTAAGCAAAGGTAAGAAACCAGCAGAGGAGAGTGGTCCGAAGCTCACCTGATCGGTGTGAAGACACCGATCCCGGCCGGAGACGAGGGCGAGCGGGGGAGTGTGGGTTCCCCGCACATTGCGTCGGTGTAGCTTCCCCTGTTCAAATATTACATGCACTACTCCCCACGCAGGGGGGTTGGACTAGGGAAAGGGAAATTTTAGTTACAAACAAACACTACCTCCACACAGGGGGGGGGGGAGTTAAGCCGGCCAGGCGGGGTGGGGTGGTGAACTAGCTAGTGCCGAACGATCTGCCCTATTCTGGAATACCCGGACAGGGGGTTGATGTAGATGCTGCCACGCACTGCTCCGAACTTGGAAGTCGAAGAAACCGGTGCCGAAACGTCTCTGACAGACCTAAGAATGCCTGTGAATTTTTATGGACGATCCTGACGTTGACACTGGTGGGGGCAGGCTCTGGATCAGGTTCCCTGCGCTCTGGTTCGGACTGGTCCCAGGGTGCAGCAGCAGGTGGAAGTAGTCACCACGCCCTCTCCTGATGTCGAAACGCAGTGGGACCAGGATGAGTACGACCGTGGACAAGTCCTCTTCGAGCAGCAGCCAGGGGGACACCAGACTATGTTGGGACAGAGAGGGGGAGCCCTGTTGAGTGAAGAGGGGTCTGGATAGGTTCTGAGTGGCCTGTTCAGCGCACCTGGGGGAGAAAATTCGGAACGGGCAGTCCTGGACTCCGAACGAGGTCCCGCTTGCTGTGTTGGACAGAGGACTGGTGGATATTCGACCCAGCCAAGCGGCGCGCCTTGGAACGGAAGAATGAGACCGTGGAAGCTTCTGCACTGCAGCTATGGTCCTGGTTCAGGTCCCGGTTGCGCAGTCAGACGAGAACGAACCCTCCAGACAGCAGAGATGTCAGATGCCAGCGAGACCACCTCCTCTGCGAAGCTATCTTGACAACCTTTCCGTCGATGTATGGTATGCCTCCAGACGACGCCAAATGACCTCGGGGAAGGTTCTGCAAGTCGGGCTCCAACTGCTGCATGCGAACAGAGATGGATAGGGTGATGGAAGGTGATGGGAGACGGAGTAGATGGGGTGGGAAATAGGGTGGATGGGTATGGGGGTGACACCTGACTATGTGGGGGTCTGTTAGGGGGTGATTCAAGGTGTGGGAGGGGCAGAAAGGGGGCTGAGAGGTGGTCTAGCAAGTGGAGGAAGGGGGAGCTGCGAATTTGGGTTGGGAAGGAGAGATCTCTCCTTTGGTTTGAATGGTGGGTTAATGGAGGGGTTAATGGGGGCCTTGGGAATGGGAAGGGTTGCCTTGGGGAGGGGAAGGGGTGCTTGGGAGAAGAGATTCTCCCTTGGGAAAATGAAAGGTTGTATGGGGAAGGGGAAAGGTTGCTTGGGAGGAGGGAGAGGTGCCTAGGAGAAGGGGATTCCACCTAGGGGTGGGAGGGGGGATTAAATGGGAGGTATGGGGAAGAGGGAGGGGTCTTAATGAGAGGTGAATAGGGAGGAGAGATAGTGAATTTCAAAATTCGGGGTGGGGAGGAGAGAGAATGGGGTTCGCCCCCTTTAGAGAGAGAGAGAGAGAAATAGAGAGAGAGCTAGAGAGAGAGAGAGAGGGGAAACTCACAAATTTTATGGAAACTCAACTCAATATCATTCATTCATTAGCTTCAAATGGTGGGATTGGGGTCCTATTTATAGGAATCCCACAATTTAACATAAGACCCTGAGTTTTAGACTAGTGACAATAAACTAAGGGAGAAGGGGGTGCCCATGGGCCTAGCCCACTTAATTGGGCCCAACTGACTCATTAACCACTCTAATGCCAATTAACCTAGGTAGATGACACCTTAACCTAGGGACTTGACTCAAATAAAAGGAAAATTACATAATAAGAAAATGAAAAAATACATCATATGACTCGGAATAAAGTGGCGAACAAGATGTAGCACTGCTGGCGAGCATCAAGATCCTCGAACAAATGAGATCGCCGGTGATGTCCCCATCATACCCTCGGGGTGCGGAGAACTCGACTCCGTCGAGTATGGGTCCTCCGGGGAAGTGGTCCTCTAAAGCTGCTCGGGGTGAACCTTAACCTCCAAATTCAGCCCTACATCCGCAACCAGGGGACGGCCCTTCATCCTCTCACGGTGGCTTGAGCACACCCTCTTGCTGGCGATGGTACCCTGCTTGCCCAGTATTGCCTCCGTGTGCACACGTCGGGCTCTCAGGCTGATATGTGGAGGCTCTCCGAGGGTATCACTCACAAAGGTGGGGGTAGGCTCAAGGTGCTCACTGGGTTCCACCGCGGTGCCCATATAGGGTGCCAGATCCGCCGCCCCAAAAGTTGGGTGTATCCCAAACCCCATTAGCAAGTCCAACCCGTAAGCCGGGTTGCCAAAGTCACTCGAAACTTGGCAAGGTCCAAGTCCTCGTGCCCTCAAGTTGGAGGTGACTCTAGGGTAGAGCCACTCCAATGCCACCATCAATAGGTTGCCTACTTGGAATTTCAAGTGGCGCTCGCGAGCCTTTTCTCGCTCTTTGTGAACCTCACCGCTCGTTGTGATTTGCTTGCGTGTATGCTCATGCCATGCATTAGGATGCGGTGAGTGGTTGTGAAAGTGGGTAGTGTGAAAAGGTGGACCGGGGCAGCCACAAGTTGCCCTATCATGCATGGACTTCGTAACAATGGTTGGAGGGCCGGGGCATCCGTAGGGGAATCTATTGCGCATGGGTATAGCAAATGCCGGGGGTCCTGGACATCCGTGAATGTTCGTAACATGCCTAAGACCAATGATGAATGTGGGAGGACCTTTGGACCAATCATGCATCCGACTTGACATGTGGGTGTCATGTATGAAAGGACCCGACTTTCTATTCATGTCAAGTGGTGTGATGTGCCAAGACATAGGAATTCCTTTCCCATAGGTGACTTCCTTGTGTGGGGTGGTGGGGTGGCCTTTGAGCTTCCACTCAAAAGGGTCGTAGGGGTCAAAGAACGTAGGTATCTTGGAGTGGGGCACTTCATTGTTTCCTAGGTGTATTTCACCCATGGTCATGGTATACTTGGTGTAGGCCGGGTCTTGAGAGAGGTGGGCTTGGTTTATCCTGGTTGGTTGGGGTAGGAAAAGGTTGGTGATGAGTAAGGTGGGTGGGTATAGGAAGGGATCGAAGGGGTCATGGTAAGAGTCACCTAGGGAGAGGAACTCTAGGCCCTCATGGTCCTCACATAGTGGTGAGTCATCCTCCTCTACTCGAACAATTGGGTCGAAGTTCATGAATGGAGGGCTTGATGTTCTACCTGAGATAAGCAACTCTAGTTTGTGGATAGCATCGGGCTCATCGGGTGTAGGGAGGAATAGAAGAAGGTCGCTAGTGTAGCAACCCACAGTGTAAATCGAGGAGATGGACCCGACACATAGGTGTAGGAGGTCAAGACTCCTAGGTCGGTCGACTACAGTGGTCAACATGCTAGTTAACTCCATTTGCCAAGCTATACCCTTAAGAAGATCCCCTAATGTTTCCACTTGATAGGATGATTGGATTGTGGTGTGATAGGTGGATAAGGGTACTATGGGGAGGTGTTGTTCCATGGGAGGGCAAACATGGGCCATGATATCTCTAATTGGGTTCTCCTTTAGCCAACGTAAAAGGGGTTCTCCTAAGATGAGCTCGGCTCCAACTAGGGAGGGTGGTGTAGGGTGAAGATCATTGTGCGAGGTTTCTTCTTCAACTTGGACATGTGTTCCCCCCACAGTTGGGATGGTGACCATGGTGTTCTCCTCCTCTAGGTGGTTGGGTGTGTGAGCCATGATGCTTTTTACACATGGGATGGGAACTTCCCGGCCTAACTCATGACATTGTGACTTGTATTCTTCTTCCCAATCGGGGGAGGCCTCATGTACCTCAATCACATTCTTATCCCTTTGGGGTGTGGAGGTTTTACTCTCCAAGGGAATGGGAAGGTCTTTTGGGGATGGGGTGATGAAGGTTGGGGCATGGTGCACCTGGGGTGGTGAGGGTGTTCGAACTTGGGTTGGGTTTGGTAGTGGAAGAAGTGGAGACCTAAGTTGGGGTAGGATTGGGGTTGGTAGTGGAAGATGGGTGGGTTGAGGAGGATTGGGTTGATTGGTTTTGGGGGGTGTGTCCCTTTTAGGGGATGATGGAGGGGTGGTGGTGGGGACCGTGGAAGCTTATGGGGTGTGGGTTTGATGAAGAATTTTGGGTTGGGTGGTGGCCAATTTGGTTTGAATGGTGGTGGTGATCGGGATTGGAATCATTTGGGGTGGTAGAGTTTGGGCCCTAAGGGAGGTCTTGGGTTGACTGGAAGGGAAAGGGGGAGTGGGAGTGCTCCTCGGGTTATGGTTCTCAAGGTAGGAGTGGGAAGGTCGGGGAGTGAAGATCTTCCTAATCTCAATCTTCATCTCTTCCCATGAGTCTTTGGGTCCTTTGGCTTCCCATCCAAATTCATCCCGAGGTGACCAAGTTCTAGGGCCGTGGTTCCTTTTTGCTTCGAACCGGTCAAGTCGGGTGGTGAGGGTATCTAGACAGTTATGAATCTTGTTGATGATAGTGTCAAATTGGTCCATGGGTACTTGGGGCATCTCCCTAGGGTGGTCATGCAATGGAGTGATGGAAATCATGATGCAAGGGAGACTCAAATGTCAATGCCCTAGGACTAGACTCGTAGAGACAAGTCTAAAACTTGCTCTGATACCAAATTGATGTGACACGACCCCTTGGACCTAACTTTGCAAGTAACCGGTCCGAAAGGCGATCTCTCACAAGCGGGTTCACCCGCGTCGCACGCACCCGGGTCCGTAGGCGGACCGGCGATGATGGTGAGGGTCCGAAGTTGGACCTTGGGGATGGCTGGGGATGGACACCAAGGGGATAGGGATGCCCAATTTCAAGGGTGGCCGGCACGCCGAGGGCGTGGGATGTAGTGTCTCCCACACAACTCACCCACGGTGGCACTCGATTAGATGGAAAATTGAAACGAGCCCTCTCTCACTACCGACGGCGCAACTAGAGATAATACTAAGCAAAGCAAAGGTAAGAAACCAGTAGAGGAGAGTGGTCCGAAGCTCACCTGATCGGTGTGAAGACACCGATCCCGGCCGGAGACGAGGGTGAGCGGGGGAGTGTGGGTTCCCCGCACACTGCGTCGGTGTAGCTTCCCCTGTTCAAATATTACATGCACTACTCCCCACGCAGGGGGGTTGGACTAGGGAAAGGGAAATTTCAGTTACAAACAAACACTACCTCCACACAGGGAGGGGCGTTAAGCCGGCCAGGCGGGGTGGGGTGGTGAACTAGCTAGTGCCGAACGATGGGCCCTATTCTGGAATACCCGGAAAGGGGGTTGATGTAGACGCTGCCACACACTCCTATGAACTCGGAACTCGACGAAACTGGCGCCGAAACGTCACTGACAGACCCAAGAATGCTATGAATGTTTATGGATGATTCCGACATCGACACCGGTGGGGGCGGGCTCTGGATCAGGTTCCCTGCGCTCTGGTTCGGACTGGTCCCAGGGTGCAGCAGTAGGTGGAAGTAGTCACCACGCCCGCTCCCGATGTCGAAACGCAGCGGGACTAGGACAAGTACGACTGTGGACGAGTCCTCTTTGAGCAGCAGCCAGGGAGGACACCAGATGATGTCGGGGTAGAGAGGGGGAGCCCGTTGAGTGAAGAGGGGTCTGGACAAGTTCTGAGTGGCCTATTCATCGCACCTGGGGGAGAAAATTCGGAACGGGCAGTCCCAGACTCCGAACGAGGTCCCGCTTGCTGTGTTGGACAGAGGACTGGTGGATCTTCGACCCAGCCAAGCGGCATGCCGTGGAATGGAAGGATGAGACCGTGGAAGCTTCTGCACTGCAGCTCTGGTCCTGGTTCAGGTCCCAGTTGCGCAGTCGGACGAGAACGAATCCTCTAGACAACAGGGATGTCGGATGCCAGCGAGACCACCTCGGCTGTGAAGCTATCTTGACAACCTTTCCGTCGATGTATGGTACGCCTCCAGACGACACCGAATGACCTCGGGGAAGGTTCTGCAAGTTGGGCTTCAACTGCTGCCTGTGAACTGAGATGGATAGGGTGATGGAAGGTGATGGGAGACGGAGTAGATGGGGTGGGAAATGGGGTGGATGGGTGTGGGGGTGACACCTGACTATGTGGGGGCCTGTTAGGGGGTGATTCAAGATGTGGGAGGGGCAGAAAGGGGGATGGGAGGTGGTCTAGCAAGTGGAGGAAGGGGGAGCTGCGAATTTGGGTTGGGAAGGAGAGAGGGAGGAGAGATCTCTCCTTTGGTTTGAATGGTGGGTTAATGGAGGGGTTAATGGGGGCCTAGGGAATGGAAAGGGTTGCCTTGGGGAGGGGAAGGGGTGCTTGGGAGAAGGGATTCTCTCTTGGGAAAATGAAAGGTTGTATGGGGAAGGGGAAATGTTGCATGGGAGGAGGGAGAGGTGCCTAGGAGAAGGGGATTCCACCTAGGGGTTGGAGGGGGAGTTAAATGGGAGGTATGGGGAAGGGGGAGGGGTCTTAATGAGAGGTGAATAGGGAGGAGAGAGAGTGAATTTCAAAATTGGGGGTGGGGAGGAGAGAGAATGGGGTTCGCCCCCTTTAGAGAGAGAGAGAGAGAGAAATAGAGAGAGAGCTAGAGAGAGAGAGAGGGGAAACTCACAAATTTTATGGAAACTCAACTCAATATCATTCATTCATTAGCTTCAAATGGTGGGATTGGGGTCCTATTTATAGGAATCCCACAATTTAACATAAGACCCTGAGTTTTAGACTAGTGACAATAAACTAAGGGAGAAGGGGGTGCCCATGGGCCTAGCCCACTTAATTGGGCCCAACTGACTCATTAACCACTCTAATGCCAATTAACCTAGGTAGATGACACCTTAACCTAGGGACTTGACTCAAATAAAAGGAAAATTACATAATAAGAAAATGAAAAAATACATCATATGACTCGGAATAAAGTGGCGAACAAGATGTAGCACTGCTAGCGAGCATCAGGATCCTCGAACAAATGAGATCGCCGGTGATGTCCCCATCAGAGGAGGAGAGAGGGGCGCACCAGCCTTAGGCTCCAATGAAATTCCCAAATTTTTATGCATTAATTCCACCAAAATGAGAATTACAAGGGATATAATAGAAAAGGTGAAAAGACTAATTCTATCCCTAGATCTAGGATTGGGGGGTGGGGTAAAAGAGGGAGTTCAAATTTATTTCTCCCATGTGATTTGGAACAAATAAAATAAAAATTCAAATCCTAATATAATATGATAGGGGGGCGCCCCCTTGACTTTCAAGGTTCCAACCTTGAATTTTATTCCCCTTTGTCCCCCACTTGGCCCACCCTTCTAGAAGCCCACCATTGGAAGGTTGACTGACCCCACATGGGCCTTAGGGATGAGGTGGATCAATGGGGAAGGGATAGGGGGGCCCGCGGGACCCGGGTGGTCCCAAATTACACATAAACCCCTGTTACAATCAAAATTATAATTTGAATAAAACTAAACAAACACACATGACACACAAGTAAAGTCCAAATAAACGCGATAAATATCGAGACTCAAGGGGGAGTCTCCAGACTGTCTCCGAGCTAGATGGATGCCGCTGTAGCTCGGGTGGTGCTCCGCGTACGGTACCAGTGGCTCACCGACTCGTGCCGCTCGTGTGCTCTGGTGTCCGCACCAATTCTCCCGGGGTGGGAGAAACTCGACTCTGTCGAGTAAGGGTCTGCATCACTTTGGTACCGCTCCAGTAGGTCCGGATCTATCCGCTGCAACTCTGCATGTGTGATCCAAGTATCCTCGGTGGCGGGTCGCCCTCTCCATCGCACTAGGTAGCGCGGGTAGGATCCACTCCTGGTAACTGTCACCTGCTCATCCAATATATTATCGATATGCTCTCGCTGCTGTGGAAATGTGGCTGGTGGTGGATACTCAGGTGTGGGATCACTCTCAATGGGAGGAGATGGCTCAAAAGGCTCGCTAGGGATCATCGCTGGGTCCCTATATGCAACTAGATCTGACATATTGAAAGTTGAGCTTATACCATATTCCTCGGGCAGGTCCACAATATACACATTGTATCCAACACGTTTCAACAGTCTAAATGGACCGGCTCCGCGAGCTTAAAATTTCTTTACGGTTCCAGAGAAAAACCGTTCAGGTCTTACCCTGATCATGACATATTCACCCTCTTGGAACTCACGGTGGTGTCGATGGGAATCGGCTAACTCCTTATACCGTGCATTGCTGGCCGCAATGTGACGACGGATGTCATCATGCAAACTCCTAACATGCCTAGCAAAAGACTCGGCAAACTCAAACGCTCGTGCATGAATGGGCATGGGAACAAGATCCACTAATTCCTAGGCCTACGACCTGTGACAATCTCAAATGGACTCATACCTGTAAACCTGTTAACCGAATCATTATAAGCAAATTCTGCCAGTGGTAATATGAGATCCCAATCCCCTACACGGTTCCTAACAAGACACCTCAAAAGGTCACCCAGACTCCTATTGACCACCTCGGTCTGACCATCTGTCTGGGGATGATATGCAGTGGAAAACTTGAGGTGAGTACCCAATATATGCCATAGTGTCTTCCAAAAATAACTGGTGAATCTAACATCGCGGTCAGACACTATGGTACGAGGCAACCTGAACTTGCACACCACATGAGTAAGGAATAGGCGGGCTGCCCTCGAAGCATCCGAAGTCTTCGAGCAGGGAATAAAAAGGGCCATCTTCGAGAATCGATCAACAACCACATAGAGCGAATCATGCTTCCTGGAGGTACGTGACAATCCCAAGACAAAATCCATGCTAACATCCTGCCACGGGGCATCAGGCACGGGAAGAGGTGTATAAAGGCCCGAGCTTTGCTTCATCATTTTGGCCGTAGCACATGTACGTCACTGAGCCACAATATGAGCAACATCACACTTCAAGCTCGGCCAATAAAATCTATGCTCAACAGCCTCGATAGTCTTGTTCCGACCAAAGTGGCCGGCTAGACCTCCCGCATGTAGCTACCAGACTAAGAAGTCTCGAACAGAAGTTCGGGGAATACAAAGCCTGCCTCCTCGAAAGAGGTAACCCTCCTGAAGCACATAATCATCAAGGTCTCTCGAGGGTCCGGCCTGGAGAGTGGTATAAATCTGACCGAAGTCAGGACAGTCAACATAGGCCTCTCTCATCCTCTCTAACCCTATGACCTCGGCACTCATGGTGGTAAGCAAACACGCTCGCCGACTCAAGGCATCGGCCACCTTATTCTCCACTCCAGCCTTATGTTTTGGCACAAATGTGAACTGCTGGAGATACTCAACCCAACGACTGTGACGCGCATTAAGCTTCTTTTGGGAATGGAGGTACCTCAAAGCCTCATGATCGGAGTATAAGACAAACTCCTGATGTAATAGATAGTGCCTCCAATGCCTAAGAGTCTGAACAACTGCATAGAATTTCTTATCATAAGTGGAGTATCGCAGTTTCGCGTCATTCAGCTTCTCACTGAAATATGCGACCGGGTGGGCCTCCTGACTCAACACTCCTCCTATCCCAACACCCGACGCATCACAAGAGACCTCAAACACCTTCGAGAAATCTGGCAATTGAAGGATAGGTGTCTGGGTCATGCACTCCTTGATGTCTTTGAAGGCAGCAGCTGCGACCTTCGTCCATACAAACGTGCCCTTCCAAATACAGTCCGTGATCAGGGCAGTGACGGAGCTAAATCCGCGGATGAAACGATGATAGAACGTCGCAAGGCCATGGAAGCTGCGACATCATGGATCGTACGGGGTTTCGGCCACTCAACAATGGCCCGGACCTTCTTCGGATCGGCGGAGACCCCAGTACTAGACATAATAAAACCCAAGAAGGTAAGCTGAGGTGTCATGAAGGCACACTTCTGTGGGTTTGCAAACAACTGCTCTCGCCTCAGGAGTTGACAGACCTGTCGAAGGTGGTCTTAGTGGTCCCCCGTGGTGCGACTATAGATAAGGATATCATCGAAGTACATTACCACAAAGACTCCAATGAATGGTCGAAGGACCTGAGTCATGAGTCGCATGAAGGTGCTAGGGGCATTGGTCAACCCAAAGGGCATAACCAACCACTAATATAGACCATCCTTGGTCTTGAATGCGGTCTTCCACTCATCACCTGGCCTAATCCTCACCTGGTGGTAGCCACTCTTAAGATCGATCTTCGAGAAGATAGTGGCACCGGCCATCATGTCTAGCATATCATCTAGGCGAGGAATAGGGAACCTGTACTTCACGGTGATTTTATTGATGGCACGACTATCAATGCATATTCTCCACGTGCCATCCTTCTTTAGGGTGAGTAATGCAAGAACAGCACACGGACTCATGATGTCCCGAACAGACCCTCTCTGCATCAACTCATCGACCTGCCATTTTAGCTCGGCATGTTCCGTGGGACTCATGCGATAATGGGGAAGATTGGGCAATGAGGAGCCCGGAATCAGGTCGATAGCATGCTGAATATTCTGCATGGGTGGGAGTCCCTCGAGAAGTTCCTCGGGAAAAATATCAGTGAACTCCTGCAGAATAGGAATGACATCGGGTGGGAGTTCACCCTCGGACTTTGGCTCCACCTCTCGGACCGCAATAGCAAATACAGGGCAGCCCCTACTAGCCTCCCGCTCCATTTCCCGGGAGCTAATCATCATCAATCTCCTAGTCGAGGGCTCGCCTGGGCCTGATGTAACGGTCATAGCCCGAGCTGGGGGTGGGGTACTGGGCCCGGGGATGGAAGGCTCCGGAGCACTGGGGCTAGTAGGACCCCTAACTGAAGGCTTCTTGGGCTGAGAGGCTTGGAGGGTAATCCGTTGGCCAGCATGGTCGAAGGTACAGGTGTTCGACTGACCATGTAGTGTGGCATCCCGATCAAATAACCACGGCCTACCACGAATAATGCTACCCACCTCCATAGGGAGGACATCACACCAGATATCGTCACGGTAGGCACAGAACTACAGTGGGACCAGACACCGCAGCCTGATCGGAATGGAGGTGGAATCCACCCATGATACTCGATAGGGGCAAGGATGATCCACGGGTGTAAGACCAAGACTGGAGACAGTGCCCGTGGAGATTGCATTGATGCAATTCCCACTATCGATGATCACCTTACAAACTTGCTTGCCCAGCCTACAGAATGTATGAAAGATAGAGGTCCGTCGCCAGTCATCACTGGCCTGTGGCTGGGTGAGAATACACCTGACGACCCCCAAGTGGGTATCGTCCGGATGCTGGGCATCCTGGCCATTACCTTCTGCCTCATAGTACTCGTCAGCTAGCTCTGGATCTACTTCATAGCTGACTAACTCAAGGTCCATAGGGGTGGTATCCTCGGCCTGTGTGTCCCCAATGACAAGAGACTGGTGGGTGGGACATTGGTTGGCAAAATGGCCAAACCCATTGCAGCGATAACACTACTGCCGTGATCCACTAGGCTCCCCAATCATGGGTCCTTTCCCCTTATCCTCCCGATGGATAGGAGGTGAAGGCAACAAAGGACGGGCAGGAGGTGCGGGTGCCGGTGGACGGGCTGTGGGTGCCGTAAGATGTTGGGGATGAGGAAGGTCCCTCGGGGGTGGAGGGCGAGGCCTGGGAGCTAAAGGCTCGGGACGAGTGGGCTCCTGAGGTCGGGCCATGGGGGCCCTCGGATACGTGCCAGAAGAGCCACGGGGCTCGACACTACGAAGGGGGAAGGAGCCCAACCGATGGGGAGACTCGAACTCGGCCTCAAATTGCTCCAATTCGAGAGCAACCTAATACGCTTGTTCCAAAGTGGTCGCATTGCGGCGAAAAAGTTTGTATTGATAGTTTGGCCGCAGACCTCTCCGAAAGCATGATATGGTCATGGTGCTCTCTTCCGTACTCGGTCACGAATCGGTTCCCTTGGGAGAGACTTTGCCATTTGTCTATGAGACGTTGGCGATATGAGGCAGGAAGGTACTTCTCCCTCAATTTCATTTTCATGTCATCCCCAGTACCGATCGGGCGTTGACGTCGCTGATTTAGCAGGCTCTCCACATTGGTCCAATAAGTTTGGGCCTGCCCATGCAGCTTCATCTTTGCGTATCGAAGTCTCCGGTGGTCCATCATCTCAAACCATTCGAAGTATCGGTCCATGTCGGCCTCCCAATCTAAATAGACCTTCGGGTCTAAGGACTTGCTAAAAAGGGGAGGGTCCGCATGCACGCTCCGAAGAACACGATCGTCATCATCGTCATCACGATTCCGTTGTTGGTTACGACGACCATATCCCCCTTGCTCATTATCAGATGCATAGTCAGCCACCTCATGCACCTGTTGCCTCCTAACATCTACCACCTGAGCTCTTGGCGTAGCAGGTTGCTAAACCGGCTCCTGTTGGCCATTCGTCGGCGCGGGTTGCGCCGCTACTGGGGCCCTCTCAAGGACAGCAATCCTCCTACAAGACCCTGAATGGACTGGTCCGATGCTTCGCCCCGATCCTTGAGGGCTTTCATTCTCCCTTCTAGACGCGTTCCTACGCCATCTAGACGCGTACTAAGGCCATCCATATGCGTATCGAGACGATCCATGAGGGCTCGGAACATCTCGACCGTCAAGGGCTCATCGGAGCTACGGGCTCGGGAATCCACCATAGGTGGTGGTGGTGAGTATTGGGTGCCTCGACGGGTGGGTATGCAAAGACACATGAACTAGGAGACACAGACTAATGCAAACACAGACTAATGCACCTAGACCTAAACCAATATCTGGTACGTGGCGGAGTTAATCGATCCGAAGATCACTCCCGCAAGTGTGCGGCCTTCCCGATAGGCATAGCCTAATGTTCAGACAACACCTTTTAATATACCGAATTATCTAGATGAAATGCAATTTTAAAACACTTTTTTTTTTTTTTGAAAATAATGATGATCCTAGACTCGACTTAGACTATGCAAGACTTATGCAACGACTACCCTAGACTCGACTCGCTCTGATACCAAACTGATGCGGAACGGACACGGGGACCGACTCTAAGTGATATGGACCTTGGACTCTAAATGCATACACGACCAGCAACATACGAGCATGAGAGACACTAGACCCGACACTAAGAGCTCCTATGGGCTATACGTCGCTAACAGAAATGCAAGCTCACACGTCGTCCCAAGCGAGGGAAACGCGGATCGTGCACGGTTGAGGAACCAGCAGAGTTAAGGGTAGTCCGACTCACTTCCGTGCTTGGATCGAGTCACGGGACGGGTCACTCTCTCGCTCACACCGGTGACATGGACTCACGGGCTAGAATCCTACGCTCTCACAATGGCATACGACCATATACTAAACTAGCAAATGAACGCCAAGGAGTTAAGACCGTTACCTCCACGCTCCCGGCATGGGGAAGACAACCCCGGCCAAATCTGGACTCCTGGTTAACAAAGTTTTTCTGCGGTACAAAAATTTGACCCACTCCACGCAGAGAGATAATAGGTCACATGTGGGGCCCGGAAGTCACGAGAATTGGGTTGACGGGCAGCATCTTGATGTCGCTCTGGCGGTGCCGAAACTAGCGTTTAGTGCTGTCCGGATGGCGCGATCTACGGGTTCGTGGGCCACGGACGGCTCTATCCTCCGGGTCTGATGGGGTGGGTCCCGCTGAGGTAGAGACCCCTGGTGGCGCGCCTCCCTGGAAGGCGGTCGGGCGGGAACACCTGTTGGAGACCGATCAGCTCCGATCTCCAAGCTTTGGAGCTGCTACCCACGGATCTGCTGCTTCTGTTTTACAGCCCGCGGCCCGGCGAGATCGGCTACTGCGGTCGTTCTTGACGTTGGATTGATGCACAAGAGGTACCGTTGGAAAGCTCTCTCGAAGTCCTTCGACCCTATGGGGATCAGAAAAATTCACCGGAGCCGTGCTTCCGATGGGAAATTTTAGAACCGGTCTGTTCTTAGTCTCAGATCTGACTAGGTAGAAACTGAGTTTCCTGAGAGTTGGCATTGACCGTAGGGTAGACCTCTGATTCAGATCTCGAGCTCTTCATGAAAATTATAGAGGGGAGAGAAAGAAAAATGGAAATAATTCTTATGACCGATTTGGTGGAGATTTGGAAGGGGAAAACTATTTTATACTAGCTGGTGGTCGGATTTAGACAGAAGCTGACAGAACTGAAGGGGATCTGAAAATGATTTTTAGAAAATATGTGAAGGCCTGTTGAAATTCCACGAAAATTCGTGGGTGGTGGGGATGGTGGACATAATCTTCAGTAAAATTGGGGGTTCAAGGAAAAATCAAAAAGTGGGTCGAAGAGAGGAAGCTCAGGGTTGCTGTCACAGTGGACAGAAACCTGACAGATCTGGAAGGGAATGAAGATCAAAAATGGAAAATTACAAAATGGAAGTTGGAAGCCCAACCAATATTTTTGGGATGTGGGGGAGACCTCTAAACCTCACCCTGAAAGTTTGAGCTCAAGAAGAGTTCGTGGTTGGGAGCAAAAATTCGTGGAAGGGGGATCTATTCTGGGTGGACAGAACTCCGGCGAACACGGCGGCGGTGCGATGGCGGCACGGTGGCGGCGGTGGCGATCTCACGAACTGATACCGGAGGCGTCACACCTCAGAAATACAGCTTTCCCAGATGAAAGAAGGGGGAGAGAGGAGGAGAGAGGGGCACACCAGCCTTATGCTCCAATGAAATTCCCAAATTTTTATGCATTAATTCCACCAAAATGAGAATTACAAGGGATATATAGAAAAGGTAAATAGACTAATTTTATCCCCAGATCTAGGATTGGGGGGGGGGGGGGGTAAAAGAGGGAGTTCAAATTTATTTCTCCCATGTGATTTGGAACAAATAAAATAAAAATTCAAATCCTAATATAATATGATAAGAGGGGGGCGCCCCCTTGACTTTCAAGGTTCCAACCTTGAATTTTATTCCCCTTTGTCCCCCACTTGGCCCACCCTTCTAGAAACCCACCATTGGAAGGTTGACTGACCCCACATGGGCCCTAGGGATGAAGTGGATCAATGGGGAAGGGATAGGGGGGCCCGCGGGTCGACCCGGGTGGTCCCAAATTACACATAAACCCCTGTTACAATCCAAATTACAATCTGAATAAAACTAAATAAACACACATGACACACAAGAAAAGTCCAAATAAACGCGATAAATATCGAAACTCAAGGGGGAGTCTCCAGACTGTCTCCGAGCCAGATGGACGCCGCTGTAGCTCAGGTGGTGCTCCGCGTACGGTACCGTTGGCTCGCTGACTTGTGCCGCTCGTGTGCTCTGGTGTCCGCACCATTCTTCTTACTTTTGTTAGTATCAGGCACACAAGTTCTTCCTTGAAATAATAATCTCCTATCATTCACCAGTTGAAAATCAGGCCTTTGGCTCAAATTTCAAAAAATTTCAACTAATAAAGGATCGTTACCTTGTGCTCTTTTATTTTAGAGAATATTTCAGGCTGTACCCTTATACTGGCAATCAAGACTCGTTCCTCCTTTAGTTCCACATTTAAATGTAATCTTATAAATTGCTCCAGCAAGCGCCATTCATTAATAATCAAACTTGATAATAGAGCCCTCGACTTTCTACTAAGTGCATCAGCCACAACATTATATTTTCCAGGATGGTATTGAATAGAAAAGTCAAAATCTTTCAAATATTCTAACCATCTTTTTTGTCTCATGTTGAGATCCTTATGAGAAAATAGATATTTTAAACTCTTATGGTCAGAATAGATAATGAACTACTCACCATATAAATAATGCCTCCATATCTTTAGAGTAAAGACTACTACGGCTAATTCTAGATCATGCACATGGTAATTAACTTCGTGGGTCTTCAGTTGCCTAGATGCATAGGCTATCACCTTGCCTTCTTGCATTAATACACAACCTAGGCCAATTCCCGAAGCATCAGCATATACCTCGAATAATCCTCCTCCCGCAATAGGCAGAGTAAGAACATGTACAGTTGTCAAGCGCTCCTTTAGGGTTTGAAAAATCTTCTCACATTCCTTAGCCCATACATAAGATTTTTCCTTCCTTATTCGTTTAATCAATGTCATGGCAATTTTAGAGAAATCTTTGATGAATCTCCTATAGTAACCGGCCAATCCTAGGAAACTTAGATTTCGGTCACATTTGTAAGCCTTTCCCAACTATTGACCACTTCTACCTTTGAAGGGTCAATAGAAATACATTCATTAGAGATCACATGACTGAGCAATGAAACTTCTTCTAACCAGAACTCACATTTGCTCAATTTAGCATATAATTGATTCTCTTTTAATATCTGCAAGGCAATCCTCAAATGTGCTTCATGTTCTTCCTTGGTTTTGGAGTAGATTAATATATCATCAATAAATACCACCACAAATTGATCTAAATAGGGTCGGAACACACTATTCATAAGTTGCATAAAGGCTGCAGATGCATTAGTCAGCCCAAAAGACATGACAACGAATTCATAGTGTCCATATCTACTCCTGAATGCTGTCTTATAAATATCTTCTTCCATGATTCTCAGTTGATGATAACCTGACCTGAGGTCAATCTTAGAGAAATAATGAGATCTAGAGATTTGATCAAATAGTTCATCAATTCTTGACAGAGGGTACTTATTTTTGATAGTCAATTGGTTCAACTGTCTATAGTCAATGCATAACCTCATAGATCATCTTTCTTCTTCACGAAAAGAACTGGTGCTCCCCAAGATGATGTACTAGGTCTGATAAATACCTTCTCATATAATTCCATCAGTTGCTCTTTTAGTTCCTTCAGCTCAGTAGGTGACATTCTATAAGGTGTTTTGGATACAGGGGCTGCTCCTGGTATCAAATCGATTGAGAATGAAATTTCTCCCTCAGGTGGTATGTCAGGTAATTCCTTAGGAAATATATCAGGATATTCCCTAATAACAAATATTTCTTTCAGAATGGATTTCTTGGGTTCGATTATAAGGACAGAAGCCAAAAATGTAACATATCCTTTCTTCATCATTTTTCGAGCTTGAAGGGCAGAGATGAGAAGAGGGTATCTAGGATGGCTATTTCTAGAGAAACATAGTTCAAGATATTCTAGTTCACCAAAAGTTACACTTCCTCGCCTGCAATCCACCTTAGCATTATACTTGGCCAACCGGTCAGCACCTAAGATTACATCATAACCCTCCATGTTCATGCATATCAAATTAGTGGCTATGTTATGACCACTAATCAACACTTCACTAGAGGAAAAATAATGTTTAAGCTCAGTGCTTGCTCCTAAAGGTGTGGAAATAACAAGTTCAGTTTTCAAAGGAACATGTTTTTCATATAAGGTGGTAGCAAAATTCTGGGATATGAATGAATGGGTAGCTCCAGTATCAAATAGAACAAAAGCAGTTCTAGAATTGATGGTGAGAGTGCCTTCCACCACTCCTCCTTCTTCAGTAGGTGTAGGTTCTATCAGAGCTTGGAGTCTTCCTAGACGCCTTGGTCCTTCTTGGGTTTTCTTCTCCGATGAAGCTTCCTTCATAAGGGACAATCGGAAATGCGATGATCCCCACTTCCACAGTGCAAGCATGCCCCCTTCTTTCTCCAACACTCTTCAGTCTTATGGCCAGCATTGTCACAATACTTGCAGATATCTTTTAAAGATGTATAAGGGATGGCTTGCCTATTTCCATCTCGAGGCCTTTTGTCTTGTTGAGGGGTTTTTCTTTCATTTGGCCTCTTCTTTCCAAATGTTGGTTTAAAGTTTCCGGCGCAAACGACTTGTTCTTTCATGACTCTCCCCTTGATTCTATCCGACATCTCCATGGCATCTTCTAACAGTTGGACCTTCCGAACCATCTCGGCATATGTTTGGATGTCCATAGGCGACAGTTGGGGAATGTATTAGGGCCTTAGCCCATTCATGAATCGCTTGGCCCTCATTCTCTCCGTATTAATGAGGTGTGGAGCATAACGGGCCAATCGAGAAAATTGGGCCTCATATTTAGCTACAAAGAGACTTCTTTATTTAAGGGTGGCAAATTTTACTGCCTTCTTTTCTTGGACTCTCTCCGAGAAATACTTGCCGTTGAAATATTCTAGAAATTCCTCCCAAGTGATCTAGGGATCAGGCAAGGTCGCCTCCATGGATTCCCACCAAGCTCTTGCATCCCTTTCCAGTTGGAAAGCTGCAAGCAAAACTCTATCTCGATCCGAGCATTGCATGCCTTGAAATATTCTTTCTATCTCCTTGACCCAATGTTCGGCTTCATCCGGATCAGTGGAACGTTGAACCTCAGGGGATTCATGTTCTTAAAGTTACGATGCATGTCTCCCGCACCACGGTGATTAACTCCTCCTTGAGCCACTTGTTGCAGGGCTTGAGTTAGCCCTTGGATGATCCTTTGCATTTCTCTCCATTGACCACACTCAGCAGTCATTTTCAACGGCTAAGAATTTCTCCAAAACAAGCTACGTGGATTAAATGTCTTATCTCTACATATCTTAATATCTAGCCCAAGTCTCTACCCAATCTCACGGGTCAAGTATAGCTATCCATTGTCCTATAGTGTGAAGAACCTAGGGTTTTCAATAATTATGCCTTGATGGCCTAGACTTTTTTTAACCATAGGCTCTGATACCAACTAAATTGTCACGCCCCGAACAAGGCGAAATTATCAAGGCGTAAACAGTTATACGGGCAAGTCGATCAAGAGACTCAGATGATGAGTATGAACAACAAATGGACACAATCGCATCTTTATTTCATAATCTGACATTTTCAACAAAAATCCTTCAAAGACTTATAATACTATTCAAACTCGATACAATCATTTATAAGTAGACAGACTGGGAAAAGAAATTTATTAAAAACTATCATCACTCTCATCACTCCAGCCCATTCTCATCATCTTCAAGATTTCCAGAAAATTAACAACAACACACAGGGTGAGATAGAAAGCTCAGCAGGACTTATATCTCTTTACTAGGTCACTTTAAGTAATTAGCATTTTAGATCATTTATATGCTCTTGAATAAAACAAGTAATAAAACAAATGACAAATAGAGAACAAGATCAGGAAGTCAAGAATTTCAAGAACAAATACTGTAGAACTCAAGTGTAAACATGAAGATCAATAACAAGTATAGAATTATAAATATAGCCATGTAACAAAGATATTAACCCTTCCGGTCAAACATGTCATGTATAAGAAGTTAAGCATGTAACGAGTCAAGCATGTAATAAGTGAATTGTCTAGTTCAATCTTGCATGTCATTTGGTGCAATGCCACACCTGATCATTCAACACCCTCGGGCACAAGTACTTTCAAATTTTACTCACCTAGGACCAAATAAGGGCCCCCATGTTTGCCAGGCATTGAGTATCAGGTGGACCAAAAGTCACATGTAATTTCTAGAATAATTCATTTATAATTATGGCCAATCCGAGTTTCAAGAAAAGCTTAAGAAGCATAGTATAGCGCATAACTAGTCATTTAGTTATGGAGGACTCTAGAGGTGGCCCCTACAGGCTCAAGAGGTGGCTCCCGTTATGTAGCACTTTGCGTCATTCCGGCCTCAAGGGGTGGCTCCCATAACGTAGCACTTTGCCATGCATGACATTTAGCTCCTACACTCCTAAATGGTAGTTATAGCTAAAGTACATATCTTGCAAAATTTTCATTTCCAAGGACATTTAGTATGAACAAAGGGCATGTAGTATGAAGAATAGATGAAGTTTATAAGGGAAGTTCAAGGATGATTTAAGACAACATGTTTAACGACATTAAGATAATAAAGATAATGAATTGCCGGTCAAGGCGCGATCAACTCTCGCGGAAAATCTTGTAAAATAAGTTTAGATCAAGCTTTTTCTCAGTCAGATAATTAGCAGAAAATCAAAGAAAACGCGGCCAGGTAAGAGGTGGGACAGTGGGAGGCTCCCCTCGTATTCACGAGGTCCTAATTAAGTAACCACTTATCCACCTAAAGCGTTTACCCGTGGACCTCTAGCCTTAAACACCGATTCTTCTTGGTGAACTTACTAGCTACATGATTAGTCAGAAATACAGAAAAATATAAATCGAAGGGAAATCATTCTTGCATATTCTAATATTTTCATTTGTTAATGAATTTCAATGAAGGAAAAGATATTGAAAAAAGATGTCAAGCTATCAATTGCATAATATGTTCTTGTATAAAGAAAATTTGAAAGAAGATGTCAAGTTTTTAGATAGAGCTTGGATCAAATAGATAGGGTCAATCATGTGTAGAAATTTTACGAAAATTAGAGCATAGTTGTTTGAACAACTAACGATAGCTTTACGAGTTCATTCACCTAGTCATTTCTTTGTTAATAGTATTCTTAAGGCAAGAACATGATTTTAAAAATTAAAATTTAAGTTTTAAAATAACGCACATAAACAAGGTAAATCAGGCGTGGTTACCATATTCAAATCATGGTCCATATGTGATCCATGTTATTAAAACACGTTATGATAATGAAAACTCCCATTTTTGAACTTTAAATCTTAAAATAAGCCATAAATATATGATCATGAAAAATTTACGTAGAATCGAAATACTCATGCAAAGAAACATATATGGAGATCTAATGAAGTTTTCGCCTAAGAGAAAACCTACCTAGTTGAAGATTAAAGAAGAAGAAGTTTAAGAATGAAAAACGCTTTTGAACGCTCCTCCAACTTCGAGCATTCTCCCTCTCTCCAACAAGCAATTCCTCCCCATAAATTTGTGCTTTGAGTAGGGAAGAGCCCAGCCCTATTTATAGGCTAAAATCCCCCACCTAATTTTCCTATTTCACCAACCTTGTTACTATTACACTAACTTTGTTACTATTACACCAACTTATGTAAAAAATAATTCCAAAATATGAATAAATCCCCTTTTTTATGACATAATCAATGACCTCATTTATTCAATGATGCAAGAATGACCTCATCCATTAATTCAGATTAGATTAAAGCTAATAATTCTCTCTTAAATCGGATGCTATAGTACTGTTACAGTAGTGGCGTCTTCGCCTTCTCAGAATCGTGCCGTGAATCTCGTCGTTCATATTAACAAGTGGGATAGGGTTCACTTTTAAAGACATAAAAAAAATATTCATAATTTATTTTATTTTCATCTTTCATTATTTCTTTTTTCTTATTGTTGCATATAAAAATTTTGAGTTGCTACATGTACAGACGTCACCCCCTGCACCACCTCATGCTGCAGGTATGTATATTTTAATTTTCAGTAAAATATATATTTTACTTATGAAAATTAATTCATACATGTCACAGTGCTTTCCTAATTATGTATATTTTAATTTTTAGCAAAATATCCGTTTTACTTATGAAAATTAATTCTTATAAGTCTCAGTGCCCTCCCACCACTTGTACAGGCACACCCCCACTACTCAGCCACTTGATGATGAAGGCAGTCGTCACGAGGGAGGCACGGCCCATGATGGACGTCGCCCGTGCTGGATCTCCGGGTAAATTTATAAGGTTATTACATTCATTATTTAGCCTTCAACTGTCTAATGTGAATATTTTGACATTTGCAATTGCATTTCTAAATTTGAACCTTTCGATGATGTCCGTCATTCTATGGATCTAGTAATGGCACATGTGCCCGGGCCAGTATTATCTTTCAAAGAATTTTCGATAGGCCTCTACGATTCATTGTTCGACATGTTCTCAATAAGTAATTACATCATTTAATTCAAGTATTTTCTAAACTCAATTCACAATAGTATACTAACTGTGAAACTTATTTTATTTAAAACAGAGTTACCAATTCACGAGCGGACAGTCCCCGACGCGCTGTCGTTCTGCCTGGGAGTCTCATGTACAGACAAATTACAGAAAGAAAGTACATGCGGCTCATAAAATGGCTAAAAAAAGGCTGGTGGGAGTGAAGACCGAAAGCTATGGAAGGAGCACCGCCCTCTATGGATGAGGAAGGAGGATTGGGACATAGTGTGTGACAAATTTGCCTCACCCGAGTGGATAGAAAAGTCCCGAAAAGCCAAAGCAAACAGAGCGTCACAACTGGGCGCAAATTTACATACGGGTGGGTCCGTCTCTTTCGTGGCTCATAAATAAAAATCGGTAAGTAAGGTTTCAATTTAATTAGTTACATTTTATTCATATATATGATGTTTTTTTACTATGAATTGTATAACATGTTGTGGAGTTTAATCGTGCTCCGTCGTTCCTCGAGGTGTTTGACAGAACACACAAAAAGAAGGGGACAGATCAATTTGTGAGTGAGAGAGCTCAGTCAGTAGCGGTAAAGTATTGGCCTGATCGACGTGTCGATCATTCCAACAGGACTTGGGAGGTAGACGTGACTTGTGAGAGCTGATGAAATCCAAATCGGATATCCGGTTTGAACCCGATGCTCAATAATTAAGTTAGTTTTCAAAAGTAACTTAGTTTTGAAGAATTCAGATAAATAGGGGTTCGGGGGACCAAACTGTAAAATCCTGGCCTGATCGACGTGCCGATCATTCCAACACGACCTGGGAGGTAGACGTGAGTTGTGAGAGCTGACGGATTCCAAATCGGATATCCGGTTTGAGCCCGACGCTAAAATAACTCAATTAAAAACTAAGTGTGTTTTGAAAAGTAACTTAGTTTAGAAGAATTCAGTCCATTCGGGGTTTGGGGGTACAAATTATAAAATACTAGCCTGATCAACGTGCCGATCGTTCCAACACGACCTGGGAGGTAGACGTGAGTTGTGAGAGCTGACGGATTCCAAATCGGATATCCGATGTGAGCCCGACTCTCAAATAACAAAGTTAGAAGAATTCAGATAATTAAGGGTTCGGGGGTCCAAAATGTAAAATATTGGCCTGATCGGCATTTCGATCATCCCAATAGGACTTGAGAGGTAGACGTGACTTGTGAGAGCTGACGGAATCCAAATTGGATATCCGGTTTGAACCTGACGCTCAAATAACTAAGTTAGTTTTCAAAAGTAACTTAATTTAGAATAATTTAGAAAATTTTGGGTTCAAAGGTCCAAACTGTAAAACACTTGTCTGATCGGCGTGCCGATCATTCCAAGACGACCTAGGAGGTAGATGTGAGTTGTGAGAGCAGACGGATTCCAAATCGGATATCCGGTTTGAGCCCAACGCTAAAATAACTCAATTCAAAACTAAGTGTGTTTTGAAAATTAACTTAGTTTAGAAGAATTCAGTCCATTCGGGGTTCGGGGGTCCAAAATGTAAAATACTGGCCTGATCAGCACGCCGATCGTTCCAACACAACCTAGAAGGTAGAGGTGAGTTGTGAGAGCTGACCGATTCCAAATCGGATATCCGATGTGAGCCCGACTCTCAAATAACTAAGTTAGTTTTCAAAACTAACTTAGTTTACAGGAATTCAGGTAATTATGAGTTCGGGGGTCCAAAATGTAAAATATTGGCCTGATCGGCGTGCCGATCGTTCCAACAGGACTTGGGAGGTAAACGTGACTTGTGAGAGCTGGCACAATCCAAATTAGATATCCGGTTTGAACCCGACGCTCAAATAACTAAGTTAGTTTTCAAAAGTAACTTAGTTTAGAAGAATTCAAAAAATTCGGGGTTCGGGAGTCCAAAATGTAAAATACTGGCTTGATCGATGTGCTGATCGTTCCAACACGACTTGGGAGGTAGACGTGAGTTGTGGGAGCTGACGAATTCCAAATCGAATATCCGATGTGAGCCCAACTCTCAAATAACTAAGTTAGTTTTCAAAACTAACTTAGTTTAGAAGAATTCAGATAATTAGGGGTTCAGGGGTCCAAAATGTAAAATATGGACCTGATCGACGTGCCGATCGTTCCAACAGGACTTGGGAGGTAGACGTGACTTGTGAGAGCTGACGGAATCTAAATCGGATATCCGGTTTGAACCCGACGCTCAAATAACTAAGTTAATTTTCAAAAGTAACTTAGTTTTGAAGAATTCAGATAATTAGGGGTTCCGGGGATCAAAATGTAAAATACTGGCCTGATCGGCGTGCCGATCATTCTAACACGACCTGGGATATAGACGTGAGTTGTGAGAGCTAACGGATTCCAAATCGGATATCCGGTTTGAGCCCGACGCTAAAATAACTCAATTCAAAACTAAGTGTATTTTGAAAAGTAACTTAGTTTAGAAGAATTCAGGCCATTCGGGGTTTGGGGGTCCAAAATATAAAATACTGGCTTGATCGACATGCCGATCGTTCCAACACGACCTGGGAGGTAGACGGGAGTTGTGAGAGCTGACGGATTCCAAATCGGATATTCGATGTGAGCTCGACTCTCTATTAACTAAGTTAGTTTTCAAAACTAACTTAGTTTAGATGAATTCAGATAATTAGGGGTTCGGGGGTCCAAAATGTAAAATATTGACCTGATTGACGTGCCGATCATTCCAACAGGACTTGAGAGGTAGACGTGACTTGTGAGAGCTGACGGAATCCAAATCGGATATCCGATTTGAACTTGACGCTCAAATAACTAAGTTAGTTTTCAAAAGTAACTTAGTTTATAAGAATTTAGAAATTTCGGGGTTCGGAGGTCCAAAATGTAAAATACTGGCCTGATCGGTGTGCCGATCGTTCCAACACGACCTGTGAGGTAGACGTTAGTTGTGAGAGCTGACGGATTCCAAATCGGTATTCTGGTTTGAGCCTGACGCTAAAATAACTCAATTCAAAACTAAGTGCATTTTCAAAAGTAACTTAGTTCAGAAGAATTCAGAAAATTCAGGGTTCGGGGGTCCAAAATGTACAATATTGCCCTGATCGGCCTGTCGATCGTTCCAACACAACCTGGGAGATAAAAGTAACTTGTGAGAACTGGCGGAATCCAAATCGGATACCCGATTTGGGCCCAGCGCTTAAAAGTACATTTTCTAAATACACTTAGTTTAAAATTAAGGAAGTAGGGTTTGGGGGTCTAAAATCTAAAATATCGGCATGATCGACTTGTCGATTATTCTAACACGACCTGGGAGATAAAAGCGACTTTTGAGAACTGGCAGAATCTAAATTGGATACTCGGTTTGGGCCCAGCGCTCAAAAGTGTATTTTGTAAATGTACTTAGTTTAAAATTAAAGACAAATGGTTCGGGAGTCTAAAATCTGAAATACCGGTCTGATCGGCGTGCCGATCGTTCCAACATGACCTGGGAGATGAAAGTGACTTGTGAGAACTGGCGGAATCCAAATCGGATACTCGATTTAGGCCAGTGCTCAAAAGTGCATTCTCAAAATATAATTCATTTAAAAGACAGATAACTAGGGGTTGGGGGGTCTAAAATATGAAATACCTATCTGATGGACATGCTGATCGTTCCAACACGACCTAGGAGGTAAAAGTGACTTGTGAGAACTGACGGAATCCAAATAAGACACTGAAGTCCCACGATCAATGGCACCCAAGAGGGGGTGAATTGGGTGATAACAAATTTTACAAAAACTTTTACCCTTTTTACAAAATATGTGATAAACAATAATTAGCAAATGAAAACTAATTAACAAATTCTCTCAAACTTTCCGTTCCCACACGACCATAGAACGAAAACAATCAAACCACACAAATAACACACAATGCACAGCGATTTTTAAGGTGGTTCGGATGCAACGACGGCAATCCTACGTCCACCCCTCACCAAACCCGGTGAGGCTTCACTCGGGGATAAATCCCCAAACGGAGACGACGCTCCAACCACACACACAGGACAATGCCTGCCCACACACACGGTGACGAGATCAGAAAACGGCTCCAGCAAAAAGAGTTATCAAATTGATATTTATGTTTGGTTGTCTTTTGTTAATTGGGCCACCTATTTGAGCCTAATGGGTCATGTTTTATGTTTATAGTAATTATGTCCACAATAATCATGTAAAAGTCTTTTTTATTTTGTGTCTTTTAGTCTTCCGAAGAGAGTTATAATGAGTAGGTATTAGGTGTTAGGAGAGTTGTCTTTTGGTCTTCTTTGTGGAGTCTATAAAAGGTCATGTAATCTTTGTTTTAAAAAAAAGTGAATCAAATTTTTGGAAACCACTATCCTACATAAGGTGAGAAGCCTTGTGTTCTCTGAGAAGGAGATGAGGTACCCCTGTCCATGGGTGAGAAGCCCAAACTACCCGGTCGTGAGATGCGGCCCCAACCCTTCCCTCTCCCACTGTTACAGTTTCACCATTTCCCCCTTCCACCTTCCCAGCACCACCGTGGATCCTTCCTAGCCATGCATTTCCCCTCCCTCACATCCACCCGTCTGGCCATCTACCCAACCCCCCTTCCTCCGAACCTCAACCTCCTCTTCCCCTGCCACGGCAGTCATTCCTCTCCCCCCCCTCTCCCTCTAACTTCTTCTGAAATGGCTATTCTCTTTGCTCCCCTCACAAGCTCACACAGGCCAGGTTCCACTACCCCCCCTTTCCCTGCCTTCTCTCCCCCTAACCCTCCCACCATCCTGCAGAGACGTCTTACCCTCCCCTCTCCTTGCAACTCCCCCTTCTCTTTGTGCTCTCACACCCTCTCTCTCGCTAACCCTCAAGCTTCTCGTCTCTTTCCCTCTCTTCACCAGCCCCTCTCCTCGGCCCCCCTCCCATTCTCTTCCTCTCTCTATTTCCGACGCCCCGGTTGCTCTGTTCAGAACAGAGCTTCGTTTCTCCCTCCTCTCTCCAAACCCCTCCCTCTCCCTTTTTGACTTCTCCCCACACTCTCCTTCCCATGGTACCACCCCTCTCTTTCCGTCTTACTCCTCTACAACACTAACACCACCGACCGCCCTTCTCATCCTCACCACCCTTCACCTGCACGGCAAGAACCCCCATGCAACCAACAGTCCCCACCCGGTTGCGGACCCTGCACCCGCACCTTGTTCACTATCAACCTACCGCCTCTGCACAAGCTGCCTCGTCGCCCACCTGCTTTGGCCAATCACCACTGCCAGCCCAAGTGTCCACCAACTCAGCAGCCGCCAACCCTTCTGTCCCTTCCGCTGGAGGCTACACCTCGCCTCCACTCACAGAGGTCGTCTAAGAACCCACTCACATCGTCGAGGTGAGTCATGCAGTCGGCAAGCTCACCTTTGGTCCTGTAGCCTCGCCGCGAAGGCTGCTGGCCCCTGAACGCTGCCAACCTGCGCTAGCAACAGCCTCATGTTGTCTCCTCCACTCGCCACTGCCGCACCCCGCCATGGAGGAGAACCGCATCCAAGCCTAGAATCTCTCACCTCCGAGCACTGGCGGAGTAGTGAGCACGGCGAGCACGGACTCCGGCCATGCACGCTAGCGATCCGAGCACGCTGGGTTCCCGCCGTTGTCACCAACGGCCACACCATTCTCTCTCTCCCCATTCTCTCTCTCTCTCTCTCCCTCCCCACGTCAGTTGCATGGCCGCGTGTACCTCTCTCTCTCATCATCCCTCTCATCCACTCATTCTCTCTATTCTCTCTCTCTCTCTTTATCTCTCTCCCACTGATGTGTTCTTTTTGAAGAAAAAAAAAAGAATGATAGAATGGTGTTCAGGCAGCGAAGGTTTTAAAAAAAAGAAGACAAAAAATTATGAAGAAAATATTTATAGAAAATATAAAGAGAAGGAGAGAAGTCCAAAAAATTTTCCATTTTTAGAAACCTGATCAGTGTCTTGGCATGCATAATAACGTTGGTGAATGGTTCAGTAGGTGCACATGGGAAGAGGCCCCTCTTCTCTTTTGGAGTGATATCTGATGTCCAGTATGCTGATATTCCTGATGGGCACTCATTCCTTGGTGTCCCCCGTTACTACCGACATAGTATTCTAGTTCTGCAAAGGGGCTGTCAAGAAGTGGAATGATCAGAAAAATCTCAAGTTCTCAGTTAACTTTTGGGACATAGTTGATGGGTTCTGTCCCAAGCCGGAGTCTCTACAAGTAGTGCAAAGAGTTATTGGGGAGTTTGAAAAGTTCAATGGCCCTGTGTACCACATGATTGGAAATCATTGTCTTTACAACCTTCCTTGCACTAGTTTAATCGGCTTGCTTAAGACGCCCTCAGTGAATGATCGTGCATTCTATAACTTT
Organism: Amorphophallus konjac; assembly: GCA_022559845.1. Lineage (NCBI taxonomy): Eukaryota > Viridiplantae > Streptophyta > Magnoliopsida > Alismatales > Araceae > Amorphophallus > Amorphophallus konjac. The sequence goes on from CM040123.1 coordinate 365,605,088, forward strand.
TCACCGTCTCCCGAGTATAGAACTAGTTTTCTTGATACATATGATGTCAGTGCCATTGGTTGGCCGCAGGATAATTGGAAAGCTTTGGCAGCTAGGAAGCTCTTAGGAGAGAAAATTCTAAACGTTGATAAAAACAATCATAAGGGATTGGTGGGCTTTGATAGAAGATATCTCATGTTCAACGGAGCTATTGGAAAGAGCAATTGAAATGACTTGATGATATCCTCCAGGATTCAATAAAGAAGGATCAGAAGGTCATTATATGTTCTCATCTCCCATTCCATCTCGGGGTGGCAACTCCAGAAGCTCTCGCGTGGAACTACGATGAAGTATTGGATGTAATTGAAGAAGAGTTCAAAAAAAAATGGAGAGAAGCTATTTTTGAAAAGAAAAAAAATGTGAAAAAAATGAATGAAAATAAAAAAGGGGGAAAATCTCAGACTTGAAGGTTTCGTCTCACATCACACGGGGACGCGCCCCAAAACACACACACACACGGAGACTAAGTCTCCAACACGATCCAACAAGCGGATCAATAAGACACACACACGCTGTGACAAGTGCATCACTCCACACACACAAACACTAAGATCTGGATAAATCCACACACACACACACGCAGATCTAGGAAGCTCTACGCACACAACATATGAATAAAGTACAATGACCACACACGACCACAGATCCAACACGATCCACACACACACAAGTTTACAGTTTATGAGAAACACAAATTTGAAACTCAAGGCACAAGACACCAAAACAATTAAACCATAGTTTAGAATGCTCCTGATTTAGGCTCCCCCTGAGTCTATGATGCATATCTTGCGTTGATTCCTTCTTCACTTGAATGGCTTTGAATGGGTTGTGAAAACCTTGTTCTTTCACCTTTGGCAATCTTCCCTTGATCTCTGGCTTGCTTACTGATAGCCTCCCCCTTGATCTCTCTTTGTTGGTTGCTTGCTTCTTCACTTCATAGATGCTTGTTGGCTTTAGAAGTACCTTGAATGTGTTGGAGATAGATGAAGAACTTGTTGCACGAGGTACTGTTCACGGAGCTACAGTACTCTCTTCTTCCTCCTTGGACAGCCTCCCCTTTGGATCTCTTAGATAAATTAGGGTTATGACTCTAATCGGAAGTTTTATAACCCTTGGAAGGTCTATGGACAAGCCCTAGACCAGATCCACAAATTCTGGAGGGTTTGGTGGCTTTGGGATTAAACAATAGCAAGAGGAGATGCTTCTTTCGAGATGGACAAAAGTCAATATTATTGGCTTATCGGGGTTGGTGGTCGACCTGCAGAGGCTGGCGGTCGACCGCTACTAAGGGAACTACTGGCCGTTGGTTTCTGGGAATTCCGATCGACCGCTACTGGGCTGGCGGTCGATCGCCACTGTGAATCCCTGTAGGCGGTGAGTTGTTGGCAGGGGCGGTTGACCGCCCCTTAGCTGGCGGTCGACTGCCAGCTGGGCAGACCCTGGGTTTTCCAGGGTCGGTCCGTTAACCTCTTCAGCTCCGTCGCTTATGTCCTTTAGCAGCCCGTTCATGTCTGTGGCATCACCCTTGACAATTTAGAAGGTGCCAACTGAGTCTTTGACCTTGTGGATTTTTACTAAGTGTTTTGACCTGCAAAAGCATACATAATTAATTAGAACTATAGCTCAACCATCCATATGATAAATGCATGAAGTTCATGCAAACCATTTGACCGGGCAGGTCGATCCCCGCGACCTGACCACGCAGGTCGATCCGCGGGCGAGGGCGCACGATGGCCAGAAGGGTTTCATGTTTTAATGTGCATGAATGAGGTGTATGAAGGAGAGGTATATGAGATACACATGGTGATATCGATGCTAAGACAAGGTAAGAGTCTCACCAATGGTTCTTGACAGTAAATGACATATACCACCTGTTTTGGATTGTAGAGGAGCAGGGTGCTTATCCACACGTTTGGTTCACCGGGTGACTGCCATGTGTTTGATCCTGCAAGCAAGATAGTCAAGGTTAATATCATGCTTGTTCCCGTTGAAGAGGTTATGAAACCTCTTGCCTCTTGTAAAACCAACATATGCAAACCAAGTATCAAGACCATGTAACCGTTCCCATTTGCCATCTCAACCATACATAGATAACAAGAGCATGAGCAATCAAGCACAAGTTTAGTTATCATCACTTAATCACACATTAAGTTTAGTTATCATCAAAACCATAACTTAACAATTACAACAATCATCAAAACCATAACTCAACAATTACATGTGCTTGTTATTACTTGCTTATTTCTTGGAAGAACTCGTGCAAATGCTTGCTTACCTTCTTGGAAGGGACTTGTGCAAATTACTTGCTAGTAACCCAATGATATATCTTATTGCTACCTTGAATTCTTGCAATATTCTTGTTATACAATTCTTGATATCTTGCTCTTTCCAACATGCATCATTATACGTGCATTGAACATGTAATTGACTTAAAGACCATTAGAACTTGAGATGTAATTCCTACTGACCGATTCGCTCATCAAGTTGCAATTTAACATTTTTCAGGAAATTTGGATAGCGACCACCATCCGGATGGGAATGATACCGAGTGATGAGTGCTAGAGTCACCGATTGGTGTACCATCAACTAGTCTTGTGTCCTACCTTGTATTTTCCAGTTATTGTAGAAGCTTGTAATCTTATGGTTTAATTTGGGTTAGTTATGATTTAGCTAGTTGGAACTTGTCAAAAGCTGTAGCCTTATGGATCAATTTGGGATATTTCCATTTTGATTAATTGTAAAATTTGTCTTCTTGGACCATGGGTATTATGTTCAAAATCTAATTTAGTGATAAGTTATATAGTCTTATGCACACTCTATCGTTACGTCAAAAGAAAATCTACCGCTCTAATGACACGATTGATATAGACGCGTCTCGCCACCGGGTATCTTCTGCGCTCGGGGTGTGATAGAAATAAAGCTGAAAAGGATTGGGTAAAACATCAAAAGGGAAGGAGCTATGGTTTTGATCAAATTCAGTTTCAATGGTATAAGCAGAAAATCAAAAGAACCATAGGCTACGTCGACCCCACCTGTGTTGCGTCGACTCTTTCTGTCGCAAGCCAAAGGGTTTCTTCAAGGCTACGTCGACCCCATAAGGATGTTGTGTCGACGCCATAAAGGCTTAAGCTCGCGACAGTTCTGAAGTCTCGCGATCAATGACACCCAAGAGGGGGGTGAATTGGGTGTTTACCAATTTTACGAAAACTTTTGACCTTTTTGAAACATGTGATATAATGCTAGTTAAGAGATTCAAAATGATCACAAATCGGATTTATCAAACTATGTATGATAATGATATAGATTGTGCAACATATACGTAGGTAAATCCGTAACAACAATTAACAAATACACTCACTTAGAATGGAGGTAGAAGAAAAGGACCAAACCACACAAATCAAACCATAGTGCACAACGATTTTTAAGGTGGTTCGGATGCAACGACGGCAATCCTACGTCCACCCCTCACCAAACCCGATGAGGCTTCACTCGGGGATAAATCCCCAAACGGAAACGACGCTCCAACCACACACGCAGGACAACGCCTGCCCACACACATGGGGACACGCCCCAAAACACACACACACACACGGAGACGAAGTCTCCAACACGATCCAGCAAGCGGATCAACAAGACACACACACGCTGCGACAAGTGCAGCACTCCACACACACAAACACTAAGATCTGGATAAATCCACACACACACACGCAGATCTAATAAGACTTACGCACACACGAATCAAGTACGACACACACACACACGGCCACGGATCCAACAACGATCCACACACACATGAGTTTGCAATTTATAAGAAACACAAATCTAAAACTATAAAGCACAAAACACAAACATGAATAAATCATAGTTTAGAAAGCTCCTGTGATGTGACACAAAGGTGGGAATGCAGCAAGACACTATGCTTCCTCGGACTTAATTCGTAAGACACAACTCAAGATTTGAGATTTCTTGGAAATTGATCCGAACCACCGTACACACCTGCAACCCGTGGTGACTCGGTGATGCCGAGTCGAAGTGGTGGAACAAGACCCTTGCTGGTTGAGGGCCAGCAGGGCTAAGGTTTTCCCTCCCGAGGTTACGTTGCCCAAGATCAAGGGCGGGCCGGGTGCCTTGGGGCACTGGGTCACTCTCTCACTTTAGCCACGGTGACCACACAAGAGTCGGTGGGTCCGGGAACAAGCGCTCTCTCACCGACCAGCGGACAAGTTGTACGGATATGAAATGAACAGAAGTAAATGGAGCAAGGGTAGAGGCTCACCTGGTTGGTTTGAAGAAACCAACCTCGTTCGGAGACGATGGGCGAGCGGGGAAGTGTGGGATCCCCGCACACTGCGCCGATGACGCTTGAATCCTGTTTAATACAAGCACTACACCTCACACAGGAGGGTGGACTTGGGGTGGGGATGTTTGATTTACACGCAAACACTACCTCCACGCAGGGAGGGGCGGTAAGCCGGCCAGGCGGGGAGGGGAGATTCGCCGAAATCGTGGAAGGAGAAGCCGGTGTCGAATCTGCCTGCTTTTGCGGTGGATGACTGACAGTCAATGTTGATGTCGTAACTCCCAGTCTGGAATTTTGCCGATGATGAGATCAGCGGGGAATTCTTCTTAACTGGGGCTGGGATGCCTCAGAATTTTGGAGAATTCTTCTGATGCCGAAGCTGGTCCAGGTGGGGAGTCGAACAGAGTGATAGAATCTGGGGAAGGCGACTTCAGGTTCTTGACATCAGGTTGCAGAGGCTTCTCCGACAGCTCCCGGACTCCAAATCATGAACCGCAGGAGTTTCTGGAATCGTAGACGAGTCCACTTCGCAGAAAAACTGACGAGAAAGCCGAATGAGGTCGGGGACGACTGGGGGACTCAGAATAGTGGAGGTAGGTCGTTGCAGACTGTGGGAGGCAGACCCGCGCAGCCGAGGGAGAAAAATGGTAACTTCGGCCCACGGACGCTGAACGAAGTTCCGCTCTTGATTCTGAAATTGGACTGGACGAGGAAGAACTTTGGAGAAGAGCTCGTGGCCTGATTCTTCTGCGGTTCTTCGTGGTACAGCTTCTCTTCCGGTTCAGGAACTCGGTGTGAGGACTTCTGCACAGTTGGGGGAGATCGGGCCTCCCGGGCAGCACGAACCTCGGATGGGGACGAGACCAATGCGGTGGCGAAGCAGACTGGCAGAGCTTTCCGTTGATGTAGGCCACGCCCCCAGAAGGTCTGGGATGAGGTCGTGGGCGATGCTGCAACAGGGTGCTGATCTGCAGAACTTGACTGCACACAGGTTGAAGAGAGAAAGGTGGAGGGGAGGGAAGGTTCCTTTGGTGGAGGGGAAGGAATATGGGTGCTTTGGTGGTGGGGAAGGGTTTTGTGAGGTGGGAAGGGGTGGTGAGGGAGGAAGGTGGGGGCGGAGCAAGCAGGGAAAGAGGGTGGGTGCGCAAATGGCCAAGGGGGGGGAGGTGGGGAGATGGGGGCGCAAGGGGCTTGGGGAAGTGGGGAGGCTTCTTCTTGATTTGGGTGGTGGGTTAATGGGTGGTGTTAATGGTGGCCTAGGGAGGTGGAGGGGTTGTCTTGGGGAGGGGAAAGGTTACTTGGGAGAGGGGATTCTCTCTTGGGAAGGGGAAGGGTTGTATGGGGAAGGGGAAGGGTTGCTTGGGAAGTGGGGGAGATTGAAGTGGAGTTAAAGGCCTTGGGAAGGTGAAGGGGTGGGAGGCTGATGTGGCAGATGAGGTGGCAAGGAGAGGAGAGAGAGAGGGGTGAAATTTGGAGAGAGAGGGGGAGGAGAGAGAGAGAGGGGGCCGCCCCCTTTAGGGGAGAGAGAGAGGTAGAGAGAGAGCTAGAGAGAGAGAGAGAGAGAGCAAGAGACACAATTCTTGTGGATTTTAAACTCAATACTTCATTAGCTCCAAATGGGGGGGATTGAGGTCCTATTTATAGGAAACCCACAATTTAACAAAAGACCCTGAGTTTTTGACTAATGACATTAAACCAAGGGGGAAGGGGGGGTGCCTATGGGCCTAGCCCACTTAATTGGGCCCAACTGACTCATTAACCACTCTAATGACAATTAACCTAGGTAGATGACTCTTTAACATGGGTACTTGACTCAATAAAAGGGAAATTACATAATTTATGACTCAAGAAAATATAAAAATTACAAGCCATGATTAAGAAAAATGCCGCGAACATGATGACGTATAGCTGGCAAGCAACGGGAACCGTGGAGAAATGGGAAGTGGTAAGCGATGTTCCCATCATACTCCCGGGGTGCAGAGAACTTGACTCTGTCGAGTAAGGGTCCTCCCTGCTGCGGTACTGCTCCAATAGGTCAGGATCCAGCTGCTGGAGATCCTCCCGAATCACCCAGGCGTCAACCGAAGGTGGCCGTCCCTTCCACCTAACCAGATATCGCTCATACGCCTTACTCCGTGTGGTAGTGATCTGTTCATCTAATATCCACTCCACTTGATCACGCTGGTTTCTCTGGCCAGATGGAGCTCTCGTTGGTGTGGGGGCTCTCTCAAGGGGTGGGATAGGCTGGATCTCCTCACTGGGTGTCACCGTGGGACCCTTGTAGGGCACCAGGTCAGCCACATTGAAAGTGGGGCTTACTCCGTACTCTTCGGGGAGGTCCAACACATAAGCATTCGTGCCAAGGCGCCTCCACACCTGAAAGGAGCCTGCTCCACGAGACCTCAGTTTTGAGACAATCTCAGTTCTCACCATCACAAAATCACCGACATGGCTTTCTTGGTGGCGACAGTGGGAATCGGCTAATTCCTTAAGAACATTGCTGCTCTTGTTGTTGTGTTTGCGAATGTTACCATGCAATGTCATGAATGATGATCCTATAGGGATGAAGGGAGGGCCTGGACAACCAAATTCAGCCCTATCAAGTGTTAGATTGGTTTTGACAGACTTAGGAGGACCAGGGCATCCATGAATTGACCTATCATGCTTAGAAACCATGTGGACCTTGATGCACTTAGGTGGACCGGGGCAGCCACAAGTGGCCCTATCATGCATGAGATGGATGAAGAGTGGGGGAAGACCAGCTTGTCCAAATGTAAACCTGTCGTGCACTGGACCTAGTGTGTATGTGACACAAATGACGTGACTAGCCTTACCATATGATGAAAAATGTTGTGACACATGCATTCCTATCAAGATGGTCCCATCTTTAGGTGGGGGTTGATTCGGGGGTTTCCACTCATGGGGGTCGAAGGGGTCCAAGAAAATGGAGTGGGCTTGGTCCAATAAGGTTGGATGGGGTAGGGACAGGTTGGTGGTGAGTAAGGTGGGTGGGTATAGGAAGGGATCGAAGGGGTCATGGTAAGGGTCACCTAAGGAGAGGAACTCTAGGTCCTTTTGGTCCTCACAACCCCTTGATGGCGGATTCTTCTCCCCTAGTAAAGTGATCGGGCCAAAGTTTTTGGTGGAATGGCCGGCCATGAATGGAGGGCTGGTTGTTCTACTCGAGATAAGCAACTCAAGTTTGTGGATAGCATCGGGCTCATCGGGTGTAGGGAGGAGTAAAAGAAGGTCACTAGTGTAGCAACCCACAGTGTAGATTGAGGAGATGGACCCGACACATAGGTGTAGGAGGTCAAGGCTCCTAGGTCGGTCAATCACCGTGGTCAACATACCAGTCAGCTCCACTTGCCATGCTAGGCCATGAAGGAGGTCTCCTAGGGTTTCTATTTGGTAGGAGGATTGGATGGTAGTGTGATAGGAGGAGAAGGGAACTATGGGAAAGTTTCGCTCCATGGGGGAGAAAACATGGGCTGTGATCTCTCTAATTGGGCTCTCCTTTAGCCAATTAACAAGGGGTTCTCCTAAGATGATCTCGGTCCCATCTAGAGAGGGTGGTGTAAGGCGAAGACCACCATGTGAGGGTTCTTCTTCTTTTTGGACATGGGTGGTCTCCATGGCGGGGATTTGACCCGGAGTGTTCACTACTATGGGGTCGGGTATGGGTTCCTCTACCAAGGAGGTGAGTGGGTCTTTTGAGGGCAGGGTGATAAAGCTTGGTGTATGGTGTACCCAGGGTGGTGAGTGAGGCCGGACTTGGGTTGGGGTTGGGAGTGGAAGTAGTGGAGGGCTAGGTTTGGGTAGGATAGGAGTTGGAAGCGGAAGGTGGATTGGGTGAGTAACTTCGGGTCGGGGAATGGTGGCTATCACGGGCCTAGGTGGAGGGGTGGGCATGGGGTCCATGTGGGTTTGAATGGTGAGAGTGGAGTGAGCCATGATGCTTCTTCCACATGGGATGGGAACTTCTTGGCCTAACCCATGACATTGTGACTCGTATTCTTCTTCCCAATCTGGGGAGGCCTCATGTTCCTCGATTACAATCTTATCCCTTTGGGGTGTGGGGGTCTCACTCTCCAAGGGAATGGGAAGGTCTTTTGGGAATGGGGTGATGAAAGTTGGGGCATGGTGTACCCGGGGTGGTGAAGTTTGGACCCTAACGGTGGTCTTGGGTTGACTGGGGGAGAAAGGAGGAGTGGGAGTGCTCCTCGGGTTATGGTTCTCAAGGTAGGAGTGGGAAGGTCGGGGAGTGAAGATCTTCCTAATCTCAATCTTTATATCTTCCAATGAGTCCATGGGTCCTTTGGGTTCCCATCCAAATTCATCCCGGGGAGGCAAGACTCTAAGGCCATTGCTCCTAAGTGGGGGTTCATTGGCTCTAAATCCATCCCGAGGTGACCAAGCTCTAGGGCCGTGGTTCCCTTTTGCTTCAAGCCGGGAAGTGAGGGTATCTAGATAGTCATGAATCTTGTTGGTGACAGTGTCAAATTGGTCCATGGATGTTTGGGACATCTCCCTAGGGTGGTCATGCAATGGAGTGATGAAAAACATGATGCAAGGGAGACTCTAATGATAATGCCCTAGGACTAGACTCGTAGAGACAAGTCTAAAACTTGCTCTGATACCAATTGATGTGACACAAAGGTGGGAATGCAGCAAGACACTATGCTTCCTCGAACTTAATTCGCAAGACACAACTCAAGATTTGAGATTTCTTGGAAATTGATCCGAACCACCGTACACACCTGCAACCCGTGGTGACTCGGTGATGCCGAGTCGAAGTGGTGGAACAAGACCCTTGCTGGTTGAGGGCCAGCAGGGCTAAGGTTTTCCCTCCCGAGGTTACGTTGCCCAAGATCAAGGGCGGGCCGGGTGCCTTGGGGCACTGGGTCACTCTCTCACTTTAGCCACGGCGACCACACAAGAGTCGGTGGGTCCGGGAACAAGCGCTCTCTCACCGACCAGCGGACAAGTTGTACGAATATGAAACGAACAGAAGTAAATGGAGCAAGGGTAGAGGCTCACCTGGTTGGTTTGAAGAAACCAACCTCGTTCGGAGACGATGGGCGAGCGGGGAAGTGTGGGATCCCCGCACACTGCGCCGATGACGCTTGAATCTCGTTTAATACAACCACTACACCTCACACAGGAGGGTGGACTTGGGGTGGGGATGTTTGATTTACACGCAAACACTACCTCCACGCAGGGAGGGGCGGTAAGCCGGCCAGGCGGGGAGGGGAGATTCGCCGAAATCGTGGAAGGAGAAGCCGGTGTCGAATCTGCCTGCTTTTGCGGTGGATGACTGACAGTCAATGTTGATGTCGTAACTCCTAGTCTGAATTTTTCCGATGATGAGATCAGCGGGGAATTCTTTGTAACTGGGGCTGGGATGCCTCAGAATTTTGGAGAATTCTTCTGATTCCGAAGCTGGTCCGGGTGGGGAGTCGAACAGAGTGATAGAATCTGGGGAAGGCGACTTCAGGTTCTTGACATCAGGTTGCAGAGGCTGCCCCGACAGCTCCCTGACTCCAAATCACGAACCGCAGGAGTTTCTGGAATCGTGGACGAGTCCACTTCGCAGAAAAACTGACGGGGAAGCCGAATGAGGTCGGGGACGACTGGGGGCTCAGAATAGTGGAGGTAGGTTGTTGCAGACTGTGGGAGGCAGACCAGCGCAGCCGAGGGAGAAAAATGGTAACTTCGGCCCACTGATGCTGAACGAAGTTCGCTTCTTGATTCTGAAATTGGACTGGACGAGGAAGAACTTTGGAGAAGAGCTCGTGGCCTGATTCTTCTGCGGTTCTTCATGGTACAGCTTCTCTTCCGGTTCAGGAACTCGGTGTGAGGACTTCTGCACAGTTGGGGGAGATCGGGCCTCCCGGGTAGCACGGACCTCGGATGGGGACGAGACCAACGCGGTGGCGAAGCAGACTGGCAGAGCTTTCCGTTGATGTAGGCCACGCCCCCAGAAGGTCCGGGATGAGGTCATGGGCGACGCTGCAACAGGGTGCTGATCTGCAGAACTTGACTGCACACAGGTTGAAGAGAGAAAGGTGGAGGGGAGGGAAGGTTCCTTTGGTGGAGGGGAGGGAATATGGGTGCTTTGGTGGTGGGGAAGGGTTTTGTGAGGTGGGAAGGGGTGGTGAGGGAGGAAGGTGGGGGCGGAGCAAGCAGGGAAAGAGGGTGGGTGCGCAAATGGCCAAGGGGGGGGGAGGTGGGGAGATGGGGGCGCAAGGGGCTTGGGGAAGTGGGGAGACTTCTTCTTGATTTGGGTGGTGGGTTAATGGGTGGTGTTAATGGTGGCCTAGGGAGGTGGAGGGGTTGTCTTGGGGAGGGGAAAGGTTACTTGGGAGAGGGGATTCTCTCTTGGGAAGGGGAAGGGTTGTATGGGGAAGGGGAAGGGTTGCTTGGGAAGTGGGGGAGATTGAAGTGGAGTTAAAGGCCTTGGGAAGGTGAAGGGGTGGGAGGCTGATGTGGCAGATGAGGTGGCAAGGAGAGGAGAGAGAGAGAGGGGCGAAATTTGGAGAGAGAGGGGGAGGAGAGAGAGAGGGGGCCGCCCCCTTTAGAGAGAGAGAGAGAGAGAGGTAGAGAGAGAGAGCTAGTGAGAGAGAGAGAGAGAGAGCAAGAGACACAATTCTTGTGGATTTTAAACTCAATACTTCATTAGCTCCAAATGGGGGGGATTGGGGTCCTATTTATAGGAAACCCACAATTTAACAAAAGACCCTGAGTTTTTGACTAATGACAATAAACCAAGGGGGAAGGGGGGGTGCCTATGGGCCTAGCCCACTTAATTGGGCCCAACTGACTCATTAACCACTCTAATGACAATTAACCTAGGTAGATGACTCTTTAACCTGGGTACTTGACTCAATAAAAGGGAAATTACATAATTTATGACTCAAGAAAATATAAAAATTACAAGCCATGATTAAGAAAAATGCCGCGAACATGATGACGTATAGCTGGCAAGCAACGGGAACCGTGGAGAAATGGGAAGTGGTAAGCGATGTCCCCATCATCCTGATTTAGGCTCCCCCTAAGTGTGTGCTCTGGATGTTTGCGTTGATTCCTTCTTCACTTGAATAGCTTGAGACTCAGCTTGAATGGCCTTGTATTTGATGTAGATCTTCTTACACGGAGTACTATTCACGGCTACAGTAGCCTTCCTTCTTCCTTGGACAAATCCATGTATCTTCTTGATGCTTGTGAGTTTGTTCTCTTCCTTTGAGACTACTGACTTCAAATGGAGCTAGAGTACCTTCAGATGATGCTCGAATGGCTCCTTCTTCCTTGTAGCATCCTTCGTCTTCTTCCCTTGGATCACCTTGAGTTGATGAAGAGGTGTATGGATGTAGCTTTTAACCTTGATTGCTTCTACACCTTCATGGAGGTAGATGGCTTCAGAAATACCTTGAATGGGTTGGAGGTAGACGAAGAGCTTGTTGCACGAGGTATTGTTCACGGAGCTACAGTACCTCTTCTTCCTCCTTGGACAGCCTCCCCTTTGGATCTCTTGGATAGATAGGGTTTATGGCTCCAATGAGATATTTTATAGCCCTTGAATGGTCCATGGACAACCCCCAGACCAGATCCATATTTTGTGGGTGATTGGGTGACTTTAGGATTAAAGAAATCCATGGAGAATGGCTCTTCTCGAAGTGGAAAACAAAGTCAACATATGTTGGCTCGGGACTGGCGGTCGACCTGTGGAAGCAGGCGGTCGACCACTACTGAGAAACCTGTAGAAATTTGACCACTGGCATTTTCGGTCGACCTGGGGCGGTCGACCTATAGTTCTGCAGGATGAGACTTTTTTAGGTTTCACCCCCCGAACTTCATTGCAACCCATTTAAGTCTGAGGCTTCAAACTCCTTTGATCTTGGGGAATATATGTTGAGTGTTTTGACCTACAAAACCATAGAAAAAAGGATTAGGAATTTGATCAATAATTAATGTGGTAATTGCATGAAGTACATGTATGAAACCCCTTTGGCCATTTGGGAATTTCAATCAATCAACAAGAGCTTATTGTAAATAATTTGAGCAAGATATAAGTACCATGATTCCAATTTTCAAGCAAGTTTCTCATGAGTTGTTTCAACATAATGTAAGCTCAAAATGATATGTGAAATATGTATTAGAGTTTAAAAAGTGATTTACATTGAGACCCAATTTCACATATAAGATTGGAACAATTGTTGCTTTCACAAATGCATGTATGTAGCCAATCTCCATGAAGAGTATGCATGGGAAGCATTCAAAACACATGTTCAAGTCAATCATATTCAACCAATCGATAGGAACAATCAACCATTTAGTTTAGTTATCACCATTCACTTAATCGCACATGAACATCAAAACCATGACTTTAACAATCATCAAAACCAAGGCATCACACAAGAAGTTTAGTTATCATCAAAACCATAGTTCAACAAGTTCAAGAAGAGAACCAACTGCGTCAACCTCACCATCGAGCCGCGTTGACGCAACCAAGCTCGTAGCTCAGCCAAGTCAAAAGAGTCGACCCATGGTTTCGATCCCTTCATGCGAAGGGTCAGTTGCGCCTGCTGCATCGACCCTACCCTCTCAGGGCATCGACGCATGGGGCCTTCCAGAAGCCGTTTAAAGGCCCATCTTCAACAGATGCGTCAACTCAAGGGTGATGCTGTGTCGACGCACTCAAGGCTCCTCTGAAGAAATTCAATCAAATCTACACTTTTTGAAAACTGTACAGAAGTCAAAAATAGCCAACGTAAACCTCTAAAAACACAGTTTTTGAGGTCTAGAAAAGGTCCCTAGGACAGATAACTGTCCTTGTCATTATTGGGTTACCATAACAACCTTTCTAGTCAATGGATCTGTCAGTCTACAAATGTGGGAAAGGTCACCTCTCATGGTACCCTGCCTTCTCCCATGAGCCAATCAAATTGCAGATTGGGGAAGAGCTTGGTAGAAGATCAGATCTGGAGAAAAGTATGTGCCCCTACTCTACTGCCATATACCAATCAAGTGAAGATCTGCTAGACGGAAAATCTTCTACCTAGACATGGCAGAGAAATACAAGCCTGGAAAAATAAATTCCTTCTTTGCTCTCAAGCCTACGTGAACCAATCAAGAAGAGAAGGCCAGTGGTCAAAGAAGCCTTTTGAATTCCAGCCAATCATTTTGCATGATTCTGGAGGGAAAACCTTCTACCCATGAAGTGGAGCCGCTGCTGCCCTTGAAGAGAGCCAACGTCTCTTGAGCATTCAAGCAAGAAATCTGTGAGGAAAAGAAGAAGGGTGTGTGTGTAGCCAAGCTCTGGTCCGACCCAAACCAGTGCTGTAAAGAGAGGGAGAAAAGAAAAGTGTTCATCCATGAGAGAAAGTAGCCCTGCAAAATTTTGATCCTAAAGAAAAGATCTGTCGAATCTATGTCTGAAGTTGTAGTCATCAGCTTCCAGATCTCTATCTGAAGCCACAGCTGGTGTGTTTGCCTTTTGTAGTTTCTATTTTCTGAAATAGCTTATAGTGTGTGTCCGGTGCTCTAGTTAGAGACCGGAAGTGTTTTTGGCTGGTGTACAGCCGTGTGATCTTGGGGAGTTGTCCCCGTCTTTTTGCTGCACTTGCAGCGTGTTTCTTTTCTTCGTTTGAGTGTGCATGTGTGTGGGGCTCGTCCCCGTGAGGAGCTTGCTCCTCGTGTGTGTGTGTGTGTGGGGGGGGGGGGGGGCATCATCCCCGTGTGGTGCTGCGTTTGCAACGTGTGGTAAAGCCTCACCGTGTTTGGTGAGGGGTGGGCGTAGGTCTATGGGTTTGCAGACTGAACCACCTTAAAAATCACCCGTGCTGTGGCTTGTGTTTGTGCGTTTGATCTCTTTCTTCTACTCCCATTCACAGGAAACCAAGAGATTGTGATTTGCACTTAGTTTGCCTTGACTGCACACTAAGTTACTTTCTTTGCTCTAAGTTGCATTAGCATACTCTAGTTGCTTGCTGCACACTTGCACACAAGCACTAGTATTCTTCACGGGTTTGGTGTAAACCACCATCCATATAGTGTGCCATGTCCATCTCTTGTGAAGGATCGCTTGGTTCTAGTTCTGCATAACTCCTTAGAAAATTGTGTTCCACTTATCTGCAGACCGGACTGTGTCTCACCCAACAACTGAATTAGTTTGACTAAGTTTTTCTTAAATTGGGCGCTAAGTTTGGAAAGGATATATTCACCCCCCTCTAGATCCTATTATTGGATCCAACAGTTGGTATCAGAGCGGGTCTCTACCAAATACATATCCAACGATTTGCAAAGAAGATCCCAGAGTGATTATCATCATGAACTCTTTTGCTGAACGAGTTTTAATGTTTTCCCCGCCAATGTTTGATGGTTCTGATTTTACCATGTGGCTAGGGAAGATGTGTGTGTTTGTTAACTCTGTTGATCAAAAGCGATGGCGTCTCATATATCACGGTCCGCGCAAGCTGCCATCAGATACATCTGGATGTTCTGCTGAACACAGGACCAAACATGTTGATAATCTTGTTGCTTTTAAATTGGTAAATGCTACAGTAGATGTTACCATGTTTCCTTTTGTTTCCAGCTGCAACACTGCCAAGGAAATTTTAAATGGACTGGCCAAGATCCATGAAGAAGGAAAAAGGCATGAATGCCTAATGGCTGACAGTCCAGATCAACCGAGTGACCCCTCTTCATCTCAGGTAAGCACTGACTCTGAAGACTTTACTGTAGATATTTTGTGTGTGTGAGGGTAGTGTGATGTGTGAGATATAGATATGATGCGAGTGGGTGATGTGCTAACTCAAGCAATCAATAACATCAAACATAGAGCATGTGGGCATGTCATCTTGAAAGTGCAAAGATAAAGCAAGGAAAAAACTAAACACACGTCGGGGCGTGGAGCAAAGGAATAAAAAGGAAACACACACCGTGGGTGTGGAGCAACTAAAAGCACAGGAAGAAATAGTAGAGATGATGACAAATACCCAAATAAGGAAAGATGTGATCGCCACCAAAGTAAATAATGTAGTGAAACTACACTATGTACCTTGGAAAGAGCAGAGTGAAGCACACCGTCTTGCGGGAGGGAATAACCAAGTGTTGCGGAGACAAACGGTCCCCAGATGACCGCTAGACGAACATAAATGGTCCAATGATAGACCGCCAAAGATCCCCAAACGGTCTGCCAAATGGCCGCTAGACGCACCCAGAACAATGATGTGGAACTTAGATCTCCACTCCTCCTGGCCGGCTAGAAGAGTTGGGCCTCGTGTAGTGAGCTCTGTAAACCTGCAAAAGAGTGTAAACATAAGAAGAGTAGAACCCAATTAGCCCTTGGACAAGTGTAGTATCTATAGTGCAATTAAGCTAAGATGCATAAAAGGAAGGGTGAATACTTGGGGGTTGGTGGTTTTTTAACCCCTGTGGGGCGTGGAAAAAAGTATGAGGATGTTTGAAAATGTGATGTGAGTGCAAAAGAACGTGGAAGAAGAAGAGGGAAAATGCTATGATGATGCAAAGGAAGACTAAGACTAAGAGAGGAAAAGACACAAAGAACACTAATGGAACTTGATACTCTCTAGACCAGACGACTTAAGGAGACTTCTCCCTGGTTGGTACTTGCTCCAGAATGTAGCATCACTTCGTTGCAAGCTCCAGAAATCTCCCTCTCAAGCCATGAAGTCAAGGGTTCCTTTTATAGACCCCCTAACCCTCTGGTCAAGTTGGAGAGATAATGACATGAAAATAGGCCTGAACTTAGATAAACCTCGAAGATAATACTCCCAAGAGTCCATAGAAACAAACAGAAGCTTCTGAGGATCACTACTCAGAAAGAAAACAACAAATCACAGACTCTAGTTCGGCCACGGCCGAAGAGAGGAAGAACAGTCAGAGCAGGACTCTCTATCTCCCCTAACGGTCTTGTGATAGACCGCAAGGCTCTGAAAACGGTCGACCGATAGACCGCAAGGCTCGGTCGTCCAGAAAAAGATAAGACCAAAGAAACCCAACAGGACTCTCTGCTGCCTAGGGGTCTAGCAAAGGACCGCCAACGATACCAAACGGTCGTACGATAGACCGCAAGGCTATGAGACGTGGCAAAAGAGATAAAGGCATATAAATCTTTGAATAAATCCACAATAAAATCCTCATTAGCCCTTTTCTAGGCCTAATAAGCTCAAATGATGAAAATAAAAGGAATTAGGCCCAACCAGGGAGAGCGACCCATAAAATAAGCTCGAAATCGACCAAAAATGGCCCAATAACCGGTGGACAACTCGGTACATCATAAAATAGATAAGGAGATAACCCAACTCACTAGTCATAAAACGAGTGTCAACAGATGCCTCCCCTTAACGTCCTCTTTGTCGAGGAGCGAGCGGAGGTGAAGCAAAGCGAAATGGGACATGGAGATAAAGCGGAAATGTAGCGAAGTGGACTGAAAATAGGGCGTTAAGGAAAATGACACCCGTTCTCAACCAACGAGCGATAGGAATCTTCCATAAAACTCTGAACCAATCAGAAGGAATGGCCAAACCGAATGACGCATGCCTGGAGGAACTAACAACTAAGAACGGCCAAACCGAATGACACATGCCTGGAGGAACTAACAACTAAAGAAAAATAAAAATAAGACCAACCTCCTCACTGGAACACACAGCTGATAGGCGATCGGAGCTGTGAAAAGTAACAGAATGAGTAATTAAACTCCAGACAAGAATCCTCAGCTAACCAAACCGAGCAAATAGACAGAAGAAAACCTTCCAACTCAGAGTGGAATGACTCTCCTTACCCAAAGTCATGGATACACAGTTATCCACCATTACTGAGACACTTTAGATAGATCAGGGCTCATGAATGCTCAAAAGATGAGTATGATGCATGCTGGGCTAAAGCAAAAAGAAATCATTAAAACGAATGCAAAGAAACCACAAAATAGAAAGATACTTGAGAATAGTATTGCTAGACCAAACAAATCAGGGTCAGGACAGTATCTGCAACCATGGTGTGCAAGATAGAACCATCGTCCCCCAATTCTTCCAATCCAATGGCCTATCCAACGATTAAACATGTGCACTTAGATCATCATCATTTTTGTTAAAGGGGAACATCAGATCCCAGAACACATGAATGACTAGCCGGTTCTTGAGGTAATATATCATAGATATCATATAGAAAATCATTAAGGGGCAAAGGAATCGAGACACTTACCTGACTTACCTGCCTGGCGAGAAAGCAACGTGACGTGATGGCGTTCACGATTATGACATTTAAGAGGGTTAGCCATCAACAATTAAATCCATAGAATAAGCATGAAGCATAACTGACATTAAGACCACACAAGAATGGAACAATGAATGGAACAAATATATTATCTCAAATCATCACAGCATTCAGCAGCCAAACGGTCATGTCAAGACCGCAAGCGATGCCTAACGGTCTACCAGAAGACTACCAACCTAGGGCGGTTCACATTCCCCGATGGGCATGACCCTGATGAAAAATAGTCTAGGGAGGACCTCTAAGGACACTCTAACGATCTATCAAATGACCGCAAGTCCCTGGGCAAATTCAAAAGCAAAACAAGCGTTCCTTCTCCCATTCTCACCCACTCAAACGCTCAAACCTCCCTCACCACCGACGAGCGCCTCCACCGGCGATCTTCTCATTTCATTGCAAACCCCACACACTCCCTCACACCCCAAGATGGTGAAGAAAAAGAGAGATACGGCGGTTTGAACACCGTATAGCTAGGGAGACTACGACCGCGGCTTTAACGGATCAACCGGAGGAGAGGCTGATGGGGACATCAGCGACCCTCCATGCCCCGGCTTCGACGTCGCCCCTTCGAGACAGATTCAACAATGGTTCAGATATTTATTTCTTCTTAGTATGATGTATTTTTCTTTTATTGAGTTTGTAATCCTTATTGGGTCAATTAATAAGGCCCAAAAGGCTAGTCTATTAGTAGCTCGGTTAATGGTCGTAGGTAGCTTATGTTCACCACCTCGGATAGCGGGGTAATTGTTTGAACTTCAAGGGCAATTGTAGTCTTTGGTACCCATGGCTCTCCCTATAAATAGGGGTCCAAGGGCTTATTTTTGAGTTAATGAACATTTGAAGAAAAATCAGATTTTGAGAAACTTGAGTCTCTCTCTCTCTTTCTCTCTCTTGCGCACCCATATCTCTCTCTCCCAATCTCTTCTCTCTCTCTCTTGGTCGAATTCCTCTCTCTCTCCTCCTCCAAGGGTCGTAGCCCTCTCTCTCCTTACCCAACTCCACTTGCCACATCAGCCCATCTCTCCTAGAATATCTCCATCTTCCTATTTTCTCTCCCCCTCCCAAGGAAAGCTAGCGCACCTCCCTTCCCTCTCTCTTTATCCCTTCCAAAATCCTCTCCAAATCAAATCTCAGCCCTCCAATCTCTCCTATTATCCCTCAAAGAGATCCTAATCCCCCTAGAATCTCTCCTCCTTTCAAAAAAATTACCCAAAACAATAATTTTCCCTCCACCAAAATTCCTAGCCGTGGCCTCTATCTCTCCCCCATCCAAGTGCGCACACACCACCACCCTAACCCTAGTTCGCACCACCCAGCCCCCTCCCACGCCCCAGCCACCTCCAGAAACCCCTCCCCTCTGCAACCCACGCCCCTCCCCCTTCCAAGAGTTTCCACGGCGGCCCCGGCAACCCACGGCTTCATCCTCGTCGTCGACATTGAAGATTTTCCTTGTTCTGCTGCTCACAGATCTGCAGCAGAAACTTTGGCCGAGTTTTCAGCGTCGACACTGTCATCTACAGTGAGAATCTGCCTGAACCCCCTTCTGTGGGTTCGTTCTTCTCCAAGTTCTCTTCGCATCAGAGGTGGTTTTGCATCGTTTCGACTTCGGCACTGGTCGTGGCATCGGTTCTCCCGCAACTGCGCAGATCAGATGCAACCCAGTTTGCCTAGACTGTGCACCCATCTTGCAGTTCGCACCACACCCTACCTGTTCATTTTTGGACCGAGATGTCTTCATCAAAGTTGTGCCCCTCGATGACACAAAACCCACCCAGGTAGTTTCGTGGCATTACGTCCTCCATGCAGAATGTTTCACCACGGCCATCGCACCCCTGTTCGGCTGCTCGCCCAGGAATCTGAGGCTTGCCACTTCTGCGACCACGCCTTGCTCGGTGATCCAATAGCCACCATCGTTTTAGGGTAGGTAGACCTCCTTGTCTGCTATCCAACCGAGTTGGTCCTGCCTCGTTTGGAGTTCTACAGTGAGCATACCGGCGACTGCACCACGACTGCGCAAACCTGCCCTGCGGTACGGAATCACATAGGTCCACGTCTCCGGCCGGCCCCACCCTCCAGCGACCTCGGATCGATGTCAGATTTTCAGGAACACTCCAGCACCCCCCATGCTTTGTCTGAGCACCGACGGCACTCCATTCGGACGTCCGTGTTCAACGTACCGTGCAGGACAAGCGGCTCCATCCCGGCAAGGTTGTTCGCAGACCAGCACCTCGGTCTTCCCCTCCCCTTGCTCCCCCCTCCTGCGTGAGGGTAGTTCATGTATTAATTTCCCCATCCCCGTGTTCCCCCTCCCTGCGTGGAGGCTTTCATTTGTACACATAGGTCACGACCGAAGCTACAGCGACGCAGCATGTCCGCCGGGTGCCCACGCTCCCGGCTCGCCCTCGTCTCCGATCGGCGCTAGCCTCTTCAGGCTTGGCAAGGTACGTGGTTGACCACCCGCTCCCCTGTGATTTGTCCCTTCGTATTTTCTTTGTGCTCGTGTCGACGGTGAGAAAGAGTTCGGTCCCGACCCCCGTTATATGTGAGTTTGTTGCCATGCGAGAGAGTGAACCCCATAGTGCCCTTGGACGCGAGGTCTGCCCCGGTTGAATTCGGGTGATCCCACCCCTTCAGGTCGGCCTCCCACCGACCCAACTCACGAGTTCTGACCACGTTGATGGCTTGTGGGCCAAATCCCATCTTCCCCATCGCCAGGTTACACCCGAATTCTGAGTGCACCGCGTGTTTGTCCTCCGTGTCCAACCCGGCCTGTTCGGCCTTACATGCTGTCCACTAGGTCCTAGTTCCGATCGGGTCCCATCCCGCGTTAGAGACCTCCACCACCGGCTCAACTAGAGATCGGAGAACCTTCTACGGCAGCTACGGTGCCTGAGAGAGGCGCCGGAGATGAGGATGGCGAACACACGGCCGAGGAGGTGCCGGAGGCGGCGGCTGGACACCAGTCATCCGAGGTAGGCCGAGACCCAAAAAACCCAATTTTTAATTTTTTTAGACCATGCATGGGGGTAAAATAGGAAGGAAATGGGTCAGGGAAACCCATGGAATGACTGTAAAGGCCTTTAGGGCCTTTTCCAGGGCTGGGGAAAATGGGGAGACAACTGTCGTCTCGGCGGGAGCCTAGCGGTCCTTCCAGCCACTGCTTGAGAGGAAAAACGGTCTAGACCAGACCGCCAAGGTTGGACAAATGGTCTAGAGGGGACCGTTTAGGATTCTGAGAGGGAAAAAGATTTTTTTTCTTCTGAATGTAATGTATGATTACAAACTGTATGGGTGACTGACTTTTGACCGTTAAATGTATGCGGGATGCAGGTCCGCGCAGTGTACCTGGTGCTACCGGACTTCCAGAGAGAGGCTGGCTGCGATGGGGTTCGCTGAGCTCCTCGGGATAGAGGTGATGAGGCTAGAGACCGCCCTCCTGTATGCGCTACACGACCGGTGGGATCCAGTCAGCAGGGCGTTCCTATTCCCGTGGGGACATATGATCCCCACACTGGAGGACGTGGCGAGGATCACTAGCTTGAGAGTGCATGGAGCACCAGTGGCGGGGATGACATACACCGACTATCGGGAGTTGGCGCGAGAGCTGCTCGGGTTGGAGCTGACGAGACCTGGGCACCACTCGTGATGTGACACAACCTCGGACTTAGTCAAACAAGCACATCTAAGCATCCAAATGGGCCTTAATGGGCCACCGCTCTCTTCGTTGCACTCTATTCCCGGGGTGACTATGTGATACCAAGGGTGACTTATGGGAATGGACCCTTGCTGGTAGAGGGCCAGCAAGGCCAAGAATTGATTCCCCAAGGTTGGTTGCCCAATTCGATTGGGCCGACAAAGTGCACTCGGGCACCGGGTCACACTAACCCACGGCGATCACTCTAAGTCATGGACTTGAGGATCGGGCGCTCCTCACGAATTCAGCGATGCATGAATCAAATATTGAGAGAGCTACACTAGGTGAGCAAGGAAGAGACACTTACTCGACCGGTTTGAAGAAACCGGTCCCGGTCGGAGACGAGGGCGAGCGGGGAGGCGGTGGTTCCCCACACGCCGCGGCGGTGTCGCTTGACCTGCCAAACCACTTACAAAACTACTCCTCTCGCAGGAGGGGGGACCTTGGGGTAGGGGTTAATATGATACATTCAAACACTACCACCACGCAGGGTGGGGCCTTCAGCCGGCCAAGCGGGGAGGGGTTGGTGGACTGAAACGAAGAGAAATGAAAACTAGGGAAGTTGCAGCTTCAATCTGGAATTCTGGACAGGGGGTCGCTGTGATGGCTATGCCGGGCTTGTCCGGACTCCAAATTGATCGAAACCAGCTCCTGAAGCTTCCTGACTGGATGAGGTGGACTCCAGAATTTTTGGGGAAGCTCAGACGGTCAGAGGTGGCTGCACCAGCAACAGGAAGTAGCCTCCTCTGTCTGGCCGCAGGTACTGTCTGGACTGTAACAGCAAGTTGCAGAAGTGACTGAGCTCCCTCCCGAGCTCCGATCAGCACGAAACCAGCGGCATCATCTTCATGGTCGAGGTAGCTTTCAGCAGGAGGTGACGGAGATGCATTCAGAGGTCGAGGATGGCCGGGGCACCCAGAAGAGTGGGTACTGGTCGGAGTAGATAGCAGAAAACAGAACTAGATAGATCGGGGGAGAAAATTCGTAACTTCTTCCTCCGGTGGCCGAACGGGGTTCTGTTTCTTGATCTTGAAAGATGACTGGTAGAGGAAGAACTTTGATGAAGTGGCTTCAGCCTGAATCCGCTGGGGTTTGTCGTGGTAGAAGGATCTTCCACGCTCTGGTCCAGGATGA
Organism: Amorphophallus konjac; assembly: GCA_022559845.1. Taxonomy (NCBI): domain Eukaryota; kingdom Viridiplantae; phylum Streptophyta; class Magnoliopsida; order Alismatales; family Araceae; genus Amorphophallus; species Amorphophallus konjac. Next base: position 365,627,551 of record CM040123.1, read on the forward strand.
AGACCTCTCTGTGCACTGTTGGGAGAATGGCTCTATCTGGCAGCTCCGAGCTCCGATCGTGTTGATTCCACCTCGCCTGCGAAGTAGACTGGAAGGCCTTTCCAGAAAAGTAGGCCACGCCTTCTGAAGAACTAGGATGAATCCGTGGTTGACGCTGCAACAAGGGCTGTTCTGCAGATCTGCACAGCTCCAACCTACTAGAAGAAATGAGAGGGAGATGTGGCTTCTTTGGTGGAGGGAAATGGTAGGAATGACCTAAGGGAGAGTGGGGGCTCTTGTGGGGTGGAGAAGGGAGCTAATGGTGATGGGGAATGGGGTGGAGAATGGCTGGAAGCAAGTGCTAGCAGGTGGAGGAGGAAGAGCTACGAATTTGGGGAAGGTGGGTGAGAGGAGAAGGTGAGGGGGGCACAAGTGAGTGGAGGGAAGGGTGGATTTCAAATTCAAAAGGTCTTGGAAGGTGGGTGATTATGTTGGGAAGTGGAGTGCTTGCATTGGAATGGGGTAGATTTGGTTGGAAGGTGGAGGAAGGTGTTGGAATGGGGAGACTTCTACCTAGGAACTAGGGAGTGGAGTAATGGAGGCCATGGGGAAGTGGAGGGCATTAAAGGAGGTGGTTGGAGGTTGGAAGTGGATGGGAGGAGGGAGGAGAGAGAAGGAAATTCGGATTTGGGGTTGGAGGAGAGAGAAAGAGGGGTGAAATAGAGAGATTAAGAGGGGAATGGGTGGGGAATCTCTCCCCTAGGGTCTCTCACCCAAAAACTAGAGGAATCACTCCAATTTGAACTCAAATGGCAAGTTTAACTCAAAAGGATGTAATCATTCATTAACTTCAAATGAGGGGAGTGGGGTCCTATATATAGGCAACCCACTCTTTACAATAAGTCCCTGACAAAATAAACAACTACAAATAACCAAGGGGGTTGGGAGTGCTAATGGGCCTAGTCCAACGAATGGGGCCCAATAGCTTACATTAGACATCATGATGATACCAAACATAGGAAAATAAGTGCTAGACTTAGGGAAATGACTCAAATAAAATGGAAATACATCAAAATGACTCAAAGGAAAACTACAAAATGGATAAGGGGCCTTAATAGAGTGAGGCCCAAACTCAACTAGCTCCCGAATGTGAAGAAGTGGACCCGAGCCAAAGGGAGTCGTGGGTGATGCCTCCATCAAATCCCCTGGGCCGCAAAGAGCTCGACTCCGTCGAGTAAGGGTCCATCCGGCTAAGGTACCGCTCGAGGAGATCTGGATCCAATCGCTGTAGGTCCTCCCGACTTACCCATGAGTCTTCCAACGGAGGCCGATCCTTCCACCTGACGAGATAGCGCTCATAGACCTTGCTCCGGGTGGTAGTGACCTGCTCATCCAATATTTGTTCAATGCGATCACGCTGAGCTCTTTTGGCTAGTGGACTCTCCTCTCGGGTGGGTGCTCTCTCAAAGGAGGGAGTGGGCTCGATCTCCTCACTAGGTCTCACCGTGGGGCCCTTGTAAGACACTAAGTCGGCGACATTGAATGTAGGACTTACCCCATAATCCTCGGGGAGATCTAATTCATAAGCATTCGCACCAATACGCCTCAAGACCTGGAAGGGCCCAGTCCCACGTGGTCTCAACTTGGAGTTGGCTCCTGGGGAGAGCCTCTCCGTCCTTACCATCACAAAGTCACCCTCTTGGAACTCTAAGTGACGCCGGTGAGAGTCAGCCAACCTTTTATAAGCCTCATTTTTTATGCTAATGTGCTTGCGGATTTCCTCATGCAATTTTGTGAGTGCTGACCTTCTAGTGGTTATGGGTGGACCTGGACAACCATATATAGACCATTTATGCCATGATGCCATATGGACCTTGATGAGCCTTGGTGGGCCGGGGCAACCATATGTGGACTTATCATGCAATGTTGTCATGTAGACTTTGGTGGGCTTAGGTGGACCGGGGCAACCATATGTGAATCTATCATGCAAAGTGGTGATGCATGTCGGGGGACCCGGACATCCGTAGATGCCTTTGATATGCTTAAGACCCATGATGAATGAAGGTGGACCACTACATCCAAATTTGGACCACTCATGCTTTCTACTTGACATGTGGGTGATATGAATGAATGGACCCAACATAGTGTTCATGCCAAGGGGTGTGGAAAGCCTAGACACATGCATACTTTTCCCAAAAGTGACTTCCATGTGTATAGGGGTGGGACAACCTTTGAATTCCCATTGGAACGGATCGAATGGATCTAAGAAGGTGGTCATCATGGGGTGGGGCACAACTTTATTACCTAGGGATATGTGGCCCAAGGTCTTGGCTCCCAAGGTGTAACCCGGGTCATGGATGAGATTGGTTTGGCCCAATATGATGGGTGAGGGTAGGAAAGGGTGGGTGGTGGGTAAGATGGTTGGGTTACATGGGGAACTAGACTCCCATAGGAAGGGATCAAAGGGGTCGTAGAAAGGTCTTCCTAGAGGGAGGCACTCTATGTCTTCAAGGTTCCCAAATTGTGAGTCATCCTCCTCCAAGGTAAGTGGGCCAAGTTTTCTAGTGGGTTGGCCGAACAAAGTGTTTGGGATCTTAATGGGTGGGTATAGGAAGGGATCGAAGGGGTCATGGTAAGGGTCACCTAAGGAGAGGAACCCTAGGTCCTTTTGGTCCTCACAACCCCTTGATGGTGGATTCTCCTCCTCTAGTAAAGTGATCGGGCCAAAGTTTTTGGTGGGATGGTCGGCCATGAATGGAGGACTAGGCTTTCTACCCGAGATAAGAAGCTCTAAATCGAGGAGAAGGTTGGGCTCATCGGGTGTAGGGAGGAATAGAAGGAGGTCACTAGTGTAGCAACCAATGGTGCAAATCGAGGTGATAGACCCTATGCATAGGTGTAGGAGGCCAAGGCTCTTAGGTGGTTTGGCCATAGGGGTCAACATGCTAGTGAACTCAATTTGCCATGCTACGCCCTTAAGAAGATTCTCTAAGGTTTCCACTTGGTAGGATGTTTGGATTATGGTGTGATAGGAGTTAATGGGTGCAATGGGAATGTTTTTCTCCATGGGTGGGTAAACATAGGACACGATGGGGTGAAGTGGTCTCTCCTTTAGCCATCTAGCTAGGGGCCCATCTATGATTATGGTGCTATTTGTGAAGGCTTGTGGCTCTTGGGGGTCCAAGCTAGGGGACATTTGTGATTCTTCCTTACCACGGATATGAACTTGGGTTTCCTCAATGATGGGGATGGGTTCATCTACTCCCATGTGGATGGTTGTGGTCTCCTTTCTCAAGGGAATGGGAAGGTCTATTGGGGGTGGGGTGATGATGGTTGGTGCATGGTGTACCCGGGGTGGTGGGTGATGGGAAACTTTGGCTTGGATAGGGAGGGGAAGTAGTGGAAGCCTAGGACTTTGGACTTTTGGGGTAGGGAGTGGGAGATGGGTTGGTTGGGGTGGCTTGGGTTGATTGGTTTTGGGGGGAATGTCCTTTTTCGGGGACAAGGGAGGGGTGGTGGTGGGGACCAAGGGGTTTTGTGGGGTAGGGGTTTGGTGGGAGCTTCTGGATTGGAGGGTGGTGACAATCATGGGCCTAGGTGGAGGGGTGGACACGGTGTCCACTTGGTTTTGAATGGTGAGGGTTGGTTGAGTGGTGGTCATCATGGAGGGGATTGGGTCGATTAGGGTCTTGGATTGACCGGGTGGGGATGATGGAGTTGAAGTGCTCCTTGGACTTTGGTGATTTGAGTAGGAGGGAGAGGGTTGGAGAGTGTAGGGTTTTCTAAGCTCGGTCTTCATCTCATCCCAAGTGCTAATTGGAGCCTCCCTACGGATCTTTCTCAAACCTTCCACAACTAACCAATGAGTTTTAGCTTGTTTGGAGAGGTGTGCCTTGGCTAGCCTCATTCTCCTTTCTTCGTTCAAGGGGAAACTTTTAAAGAATTGGTCGAGAGAAATCTCCCAATCTAGGTAAAGACTTGGGCTATTGGATCCATCAAAGGGGGGGGTTTTAATTTTCAAGTGTTCTAAAAATATGGTTTCTAGATTTCCCCAAAGGTCACTCTCATTTACTCTTGGTGCACGGCTATTTCCTTCAAGTCGGTCGAGTCGAGACATGATATCTTCAAGCCGATTAAGGACATTAGGTAGGGCTTCTATGATAGAGGTGTTGCTACCCACTTTGTTGGTAATGGAACTTCCATGAGGATTTGGGCTTCTTGGGAAAGTTGATGGGGATGGATATGACGGGTATGAAGCGGCCATTCTAGTGGACATGGGAGATGCAACTGAGGACTCTAAATGCATAAAAATGGCCTAGGACCAACTTGATAGAGACAAGTTGTGAACTTGCTCTGATACCACTTGATGTGACACAACCTCGGACTTAGTCAAACAAGCACATCTAAGCATCCAAATGGGCCTTAATGGGCCACCGCTCTCTTCGTTGCACTCTATTCCCGGGGTGACTATGTGATACCAAGGGTGACTTATGGGAATGGACCCTTGCTGGTAGAGGGCCAGCAAGGCCAAGAATTGATTCCCCAAGGTTGGTTGCCCAATTCGATTGGGGCCGACAAAGTGCACTCGGGCACCGGGTCACACTAACCCACGGCGATCACTCTAAGTCATGGACTTGAGGATCGGGCGCTCCTCACGAATTCAGCGATGCATGAATCAAATATTGAGAGAGCTACACTAGGTGAGCAAGGAAGAGACACTTACTCGACCGGTTTGAAGAAACCGGTCCCGGTCGGAGACGAGGGCGAGCGGGGAGGCGGTGGTTCCCCACACGCCGCGGCGGTGTCGCTTGACCTGCCAAACCACTTACAAAACTACTCCTCTCGCAGGAGGGGGGACCTTGGGTAGGGGTTAATATGATACATTCAAACACTACCACCACGCAGGGTGGGGCCTTCAGCCGGCCAAGCGGGGAGGGGTTGGTGGACTGAAACGAAGAGAAATGAGAACTAGGGAAGTTGCAGCTTCAATCTGGAATTCTGGACAGGGGGTCGCTGTGATGGCTATGCCGGGCTTGTCCGGACTCCAAATTGATCGAAACCAGCTCCTGAAGCTTCCTGACTGGATGAGGTGGACTCCAGAATTTTTGGGGAAGCTCAGACGGTCGGAGGTGGCTGCACCAGCAACAGGAAGTAGCCTCCTCTGTCTGGCCGCAGGTACTGTCTGGACTGTAACAGCAAGTTGCAGAAGTGACTGAGCACCCTCCCGAGCTCCGATCAGCACGAAACCAGCGGCATCATCTTCGTGGTCGAGGTAGCTTTCAGCAGGAGGTGACGGAGATGCATTCAGAGGTCGAGGATGGCCGGGGCACCCAGAAGAGTGGGTACTGGTCGGAGTAGACAGCAGAAAACAGAACTAGATAGATCGGGGGAGAAAATTCGTAACTTCTTCCTCCGGTGGCCGAACGGGGTTCTGTTTCTTGATCTTGAAAGATGACCGGTAGAGGAAGAACTTTGATGAAGGGGCTTCAGCCTGAATCCGCTGGGGTTTGTCGTGGTAGAAGGATCTTCCACGCTCTGGTCCAGGATGAAGACCTCTCTGCGCACTGTTGGGAGAATGGCTCTATCTGGCAGCTCCGAGCTCCGATCGTGTTGATTCCACCTCGCCTGCGAAGTAGACTGGAAGGCCTTTCCAGAAAGGTAGGCCACGCCTTCTGAAGAACTAGGATGAATCCGTGGTTGATGCTGCAACAAGGGCTGTTCTGCAGATCTGCACAGCTCCAACCTACTAGAAGAAATGAGAGGGAGATGTGGCTTCTTTGGTGGAGGGAAATGGTAGGAATGACCTAAGGGAGAGTGGGGGCTCTTGTGGGGTGGAGAAGGGAGCTAATGGTGATGGGGAATGGGGTGGAGAATGGCTGGAAGCAAGTGCTAGCAGGTGGAGGAGGAAGAGCTACGAATTTGGGGAAGGTGGGTGAGAGGAGAAGGTGAGGGGGGCACAAGTGAGTGGAGGGAAGGGTGGATTTCAAATTCAAAAGGTCTTGGAAGGTGGGTGATTATGTTGGGAAGTGGAGTGCTTGCATTGGAATGGGGTAGATTTGGTTGGAAGGTGGAGGAAGGTGTTGGAATGGGGAGACTTCTACCTAGGAACTAGGGAGTGGAGTAATGGAGGCCATGGGGAAGTGGAGGGCATTAAAGGAGGTGGTTGGAGGTTGGAAGTGGATGGGAGGAGGGAGGAGAGAGAAGGAAATTCGGATTTGGGGTTGGAGGAGAGAGAAAGAGGGGTGAAATAGAGAGATTAAGAGGGGAATGGGTGGGGAATCTCTCCCCTAGGGTCTCTCACCCAAAAACTAGAGGAATCACTCCAATTTGAACTCAAATGGCAAGTTTAACTCAAAAGGATGTAATCATTCATTAACTTCAAATGAGGGGAGTGGGGTCCTATATATAGGCAACCCACTCTTTACAATAAGTCCCTGACAAAATAAACAACTACAAATAACCAAGGGGGTTGGGAGTGCTAATGGGCCTAGTCCAACGAATGGGGCCCAATAGCTTACATTAGACATCATGATGATACCAAACATAGGAAAATAAGTGCTAGACTTAGGGAAATGACTCAAATAAAATGGAAATACATCAAAATGACTCAAAGGAAAACTACAAAATGGATAAGGGGCCTTAATAGAGTGAGGCCCAAACTCAACTAGCTCCCGAATGTGAAGAAGTGGACCCGAGCCAAAGGGAGTCGTGGGTGATGCCTCCATCAACTCGTCCATGCTGGCACGAGCGACCCTCTAGGAGAGCCTGGGGTTGAGAGGAGCGGTGATAGCCGTGGGAGAGCTGCCTGAGGGGCACCTAGGGCGGTTGACGGATCGAGCCAGACAGAGGGTGGCGGCGGGACCAGGCCTGGAGGGAGACGTAGTCCTCCGCCGCTTCCTGATGCTGATGTTCGGGAAGCTACCCTTTCGACGAGGGCAGATGGAGTGAGCTGCAAGCTCCTCCCACTACTGAGAGACTTAGATGGAATTGGGGACTACGCTTGGGGCATCGCAGCGTTGGCATTTTTGTTCGACTCCCTCAGCACCACTGACCGGCAGACAATGCTGGGCAGTTTCTTACCTCTACTTCAGGTAAAATGCTTTACTTAAAATGCTTATGCTATTGTGATTATGCTTATGACTGCTATATGCTGACAAAATGTAGGTATGGAGCTACATGTACCTCCCCAGCCTAGGGAGAGGGAAGGAGGTATATCCGGACCATGTGCCCATCGCGAGGCGATGGATGGCGGTACGGGACACCAAGTCGTTGCGACGCTTAGCGCGGGTGATCCAAGACGACATGGACACACTCCCTTATGCATCGGTAAGATCCCAAATTTAAGACTTCTAAATGCTTCTGAAATGCTTATGATGCTTGACTTAATGCTTGCCTTTTTAGGTGCGTTGGACACCGTACCGTGACGAGGGTCACGTGGGACAGCCCTGGGTGGAGGTGGCACAGGCCTATGCGGGACGAGATGTGTGGCTTCATTGCATGAACATCATTGAGCCACTGCAGCACCGCCTGGTCATCAGGACCAGGAGCGTCATCCAGACAGAGGTGGAGTTCCCAGCGAGAGACGAGGAGCGCGTGGGACGATCCTCGAAGGGATTGAGCGGTGAGATCGACTAGGTTACCAAAGCGACAGACCAGATCAGAGACTGGACGCGGAGAGGTCAGGTGGTACGAGCCCGAGGTACCAGTGATGAGGCCTACTTGAAGGCCTATGCCAGGAGATATGGGGATCAAGTCTTCCGTGGCACTCGACGACCGGTACGACTCTCTAAACTTAAACCTCTAAGTGACTTCTAATGCACTGACACCTTGACTTTCTATATGCGGCTAGACCCTCAGAGATGGATAGCGGAACTCCAGGGTCTCCTCCACTCCACCATTCAGTAGAGGGATGAGTTTCAACGCGCGCTAGAGCTTCTGGTGAGCTTTTCTTAACCTCAGACTTAAATGCAAATGAACTTGACTGACTTGACTGACTTCTGAAATGCAGCGAGCCGAGGGAGCACAGTGGCAAGGATCGGATGCTCCATCCTCTTCCTCCCATCCAGCGAGTAGGGTTGAGCGGGATGCTGACTTCACACGGGCGATTACTCGGGCCGAGGAGGCCGAGGCCACTGTCGCAGAGAGGGTAAGTAAACCAACCAACTCCTAATGCTTATGATAATGCAAATGACTGACCATGATGAATGCTTATGTAGATGAGGGATCTGACCGTGGCACTGAGTGAGGCAGAGTAGTCCCAAGCAGAGGCTGAGCGATCTCGACGGAGGCGGAATGATCTTGAGCGGAGGTAGAGAGACTCTGTATGGGAGCAGCAGACTTGGAGTGCTACCATACCGAGGCGAGGGAGGCTTGGCGCCAGGCCTATGATTCGAAGATCAAGCTGCGGGCCGTAGAGCAGACCGTCTAGATGATGGACCGAGGACCTGAGCGGAGTGCGTCGTAGAGTGGTGCGCGGAGAAGCGCATTCCCGGAGTTCCTTACCAGCTCCTCTGGCCACCGGAGGAATGAGGAGGCGGAGAGGCAATGACGACAACGACGAGAGGAGGGCGGCATCGCCATAGGCCCGCCAGAGAAGTTGCACGAGGGCACCGGTGACAGTGGGGGTCTAGGAGAGGGACCTGCTTGAGAGTTACCTTGTACTTATGGACATATGCATGCATCTACATAACTTAATGAAAATATGGTCTTTTTTGTCTTTTCTTTTGTTAAATGCAAATGTGTGGATACAGACTCTTCTAATCACGACGACCTAGATTGACAAAGAAAGCAAGAGAGGATGAAAGAGAGCAGATCGGGGAGAGAGATAGAACACGGGAGAAAATTGATGATTAGGTGATAAAAAATGGTCTAAGCAGGGCCGCTAACCATGGGGTGACGGTCCAGCGAAAGGCCATTAGGGGTAGATGGTGAAGAGCGAGGAGAAAGTTGAAAAATGGTCTACTGAAGACCGCAAGAGAGAATAAACGGTCGTGCCATGACTGTTAGGCGAGCGAGAGAGAAGGCGACGAAGGAAAAGGAAGAAAAGGTCGTCTGACGATCGCAAGGCGAGCCTAGCAGTCTTGCGATAGACCGCAAGGGCGAAGACACAATTAAAATCCGAATGGGACTCTCCAAGAGAGTCCCAATCCGTGGATAGAGGTACCTAAACTGCACTAGACCGCAAGGGCGAAGACACAGTTAAAATCCGAATGGGACTCTCCAAGAGAGTCCCAATCCGTGGATAGAGGTACCTAAACTGCACTAAGACCTATCCTAACTTAAATTAAGGCCACCTAGCCTCAATCTCAATGCATTAGGATTAGAATTAGGGCCCTTTAACTAGGAATAGACCCAGAATTCGTAGCTCACAAAAAACTTCTGCTTTGAGCCCTAAAAACTCCATTAAAACCACCCAAATCATCATGAAGAGGAGCTTTGAAGCTAGCACCATGGAGGAGATTATCTACACCAGGCCAAATCTGGCTCAGAAGGAACATGGGGAGCTGCAGCGGCTGACCTCCATCCCTAAGCACCCGAGCACAAGCCCTTCAAGAGAGGTAAGCTAGATCAAAAGTTCATGAGTTTTAATTCATGGATTTCCTTAAATTTTCTTATGACACTCCTCTTCTTCTTCCTCTACCTCCTTCCTGGCCCAAGATGCTACTCTAGCTTGAAGTGGGTGGCTCCCATGATAAAGGAACTCCCTTTAGAGGTCCTCTAAATCCTAAGGGCATGACACCTTCACCCCTTAGTAGTTCTAGCCAAGAAAGTCCAAAAAAATTCTTTAGATTGGCCTAGCATTTCAGCTCTAGTGGAGTTGTGGCATCCTCAAACACACACTTTCATGTTCCCAACCTTTGAAGCTACTATTCTTATAGAGGAAGTTGAGACTTACCTAGCCCTTCCTAAGACTAAGGTGGGGGATGAAGATTTGGTGTGTCACACAGTTGACCCTATAGACCCATCACTCATCTTGGGAGATTTCATACACAACCCAAAGGATGTGAAAACCATGATTAGCTCCCTCCATATCCATTTGATACCCTTAGCCCAATGGGTCACTTCCCATTGTAAAAACAAGTGGGGGTGGTATGAAGCCATAGCCAAAGCTACTTCCATTTGCTTATGCGGGGTTCTTCTCTTTTCAACCACCAACCACCTCTTAGATATCTAAAACCTCAGTATTATTAGTGGATTATGGCGGGGTTTATCTATCTCCCAATCCATCCTTTCTTTCCTTTATGAAGGTCTTAGTTCAGCTTCTCTTGAGGGTCCCCTCTTCGGGTCTATGATTATCTTAGAATGTTGGATGGGTGTTAGGCTAAAATTTCTACCCAAGGAAGACGTGCCATCAGCTAGCCGCATATTTGGGAGCCACCCACTCTACTTCATAGGAGGTGCATCCGGGTTTTCTACATAGGTTGAATGTTGGACAGTAGATAAGAAGACGCGGGATGATTGGCGCCTCTTCCTCAACACCTTGCCAATTGACAAATTCATGATGCGACCACAGGCTCTTCAAGGCACTACTCTCAGATTACCCCGGCAACTGGGCCTGGACCTCGAGCTAGTGGGAAACACCACCTTTGCGCTTTACAACCCCCACTAGTGCTATTTACAAGTTGGACTTCCTCGCACTATGGTTCCAGCACTATCTCACTTCCTCCCCTTCAAGCTAGGAAAATTGGGATCGAGGAGGATAAGCAGATGGTCCGGAGTGCCCTGACCATGTGGGGGATCAGCCAAATCCGTACCCTACAGGTGGAAGTGACAGAAAATGAGGAGGATTACCGAGCTTACGTAAAAGCATTGCGCAAGATCCGACCCCGCACGGATGTGAAATTGAATGTAATTTGAGCTTCCATTGATCATGTATTTAAAATTATGGAAAGAAAGATGTATTATGAACCTTGAATGAATGAAATGAAAGATTGGATTTGAAAGATTTGCAGTGAGATTATTCATTTACTTTGTGGTTTAGATAGGACAAGATTCTCTATTTTGAAAACGGTCCAGAAAAGGACCGCCAGGCCCCCCTAACGGTCTAGCGATAGACCGCAAGGAGAAGGACCCTGAAAAATTGAGCTTTTTTCTACTCTCGGGAATGGCATGCGGTCCCCACTTGACCACTAGGAAGATCTTAATGGTCTATCAAAAGACCGCAAACGAGCAAGAATAGAGAAACCTGAGCGTTCGGGTTCTCGGGTGAGGAAAATGGTCTCCGTGTGACCGCTAGGAAGGATTAACGGTCTATCAAAAGACCGCAATGTATAAGGGATAGAGAAACCTGTGAGGCTTGAATCCTAGGCAATGGAACCTGTGTCTACACACACTAAAACAAGAAAACAAGTCAGATCCATTCTTAGGCTCAATCCCTTATCTGCAGCAAGTTAGAAGATGACCAGTCCTTGATATTTGGTCAAGGGGTGGAGCCTTGTTAAATAGGCAAGAATGCAGTGAAAATATGAAATGCAATGCATGCTATGCAAGGATGATGATATTTTTGTTAGATTTTTAAAAATATCTGATTTTTTTTGAATTATGAGAATATCTATTTTTTTGGATTTTGAGAATATCTGGTTTTTTTATTTATTTTGAGAATATCTGATTTTTTTTCTTTTTTTTTTTGAACCAGTTCTACCTTGGCAACGAGGGTCCTCCTTATTCCATTAAGAGCCTCCCCCGAGGTTGGCGTGTAATGAGGGTGACAAACCCTAGCCGAGTCTATCTCACCCATATAACGGTGTCTCTCCAAGGGCCATACCCTGGGTATGTTCTAGTCTCTCAAGGAAGAGAGAGAAGAATTGTTGGGGGTAGGCCTAGCATAGGGATAGAAGCTTTTATGGCTCGAATTCCTCCCATGATGACCCGTTTGGATATTTGGCCTGTTGTGCCGGGGCTTTGTGTCCGCCATCGAACCTTCATCCATTCTAGACATGCATACGATCGGGCTCATAATGTCCCGTGGGAAAACTGTACTGCCACTCTTGCCATGCCTAGTTTGGTTTTGTTTTCATGGAGCAATTTGACGTTGTAGTTTGTGCTTTTGATAGAAGTGGTGGCTTTTTCCTTGATTCATGCTCTTTTCTTTTTGACTGATTTTTCTCTTTTCCTTTCCTTTGTGGAATCAGGTCATAGCGGACTGCCCTATTTGAGACCTCCTCTCGCTATAGTGTCTAGGTTGGTCATCTCCCCCTTATTCACCCCTTGCACCTACATATGGCCGAAGAGAGAAAAGTGTGGACCTTTACTTCCCCCTAGGCATGGCCGAAGGAGAGACGACGTCACCTAGTAGATGGAAAATGGGACCAGAGTCGTCGTGTAGTGTGTGATTGTCGTGCTCGGGGTCCTCTTTGGTGGTAAAGGGGAGAGACGTCTTGCTACCGGACAGTCACTAGTTTGACTCTAAGGGAAAAAATGCTTAAGATACAACCCATTCCAAGCGTGAGATAGCTCCTCACCTTCCACGTTGACTAGATGATATGCATTCCCTGGATAAGCCTCTCTAACGATGAACGACCCTTCCCAGTTAGGTTACAATTTAGACTAAGGGGCCTCCAGACCTAATGAATTTACGTTTCAAAACCATATCACCTACTTGAAATTTACGTTCAATTACCTTCTTTTGAAAATAACGCGAGACTCTCTTTTGATAAACAGACACGTGATCGGCCCCATTTAGCCTTTTCTCATCCAAGAGTTCAAGCTGGACCAGCAATGCCTCTCGACGCTCGTCGAGATTAAGTTCCTTATCAAGCTGCACCCTTAGAGAAGGGATCAAGATATCGTATAGGATCACTGCCTCCATTCCGTAAGTAAGAGCATAGGGGGTTTGCCCTGTAGGAGTACGGACGGAGGTGCGGTAAGCCCATAGAGCTTCCACTAATCGTTCAGGCCAATCAGTAAATTTATGAGATTTGTATGTCTTCTTTATGATTTTAAAAAAGGGTTTTATTAGTGGCCTCGACTTGACCATTTCCTTGAGGATAATATGGAGATGAATGATGCAATGTAATATTGAACTTCTTACAGAGGTCCTGAAGCTCTTGAGAGACGAACTAGGGTCCATTGTCGTTGACGATGTTGCTTGGCACTCCGAACCGCGAGATGATGTTCTTTAGGATGAAGCGGCATACCGTGGTAGCTTTGATATCTGTGTACACTTCTGCTTCGGCCCATTTGGTTAAGTACTCAGTGGCAGTGAGGATAAAGGATTTTTGCTTTGTCTGAGAGTTGGGATCACCTAGCGGGCCTACAATGTCAAAAGACCACATAGAGAATGGCCAAGGAGCAGAGAGAGGATGGAGAGATGAAGCAGGAGCATAATTTTATCAGCATGGAGTTGGCATTTAAGACACCTCCGGACATAGATGGAGCAATCCTCATCTAGAGTGGGCCAATAATAACCCTTCATAAGGATCTTCTTCGCTAGAGCTTGGCCATTGACATGACCTCCACACTCGCCTGAATGGGCTGCTTCAGCCACCTTCCAAGCTTCATCATCATTGAGACACCTCATCAGCATTCCATTGAGAGCGTGCCTGTACAATTCTCCAGCTATGATAGTGTACCTCGAGGTGGCTCTTCTAATAGCCTTACGCTATTTGGCATTTTCCCCTTCTGGGAATGATTCATCCTTACAATACAGCTCGATTTCAAGGTACCATGGCAATTCTTCTTCTCCAAGATCTCTCCTAACTCCGCCAAAGAGACTTCCTTCAAATCTTCCTTCTCAGCCCTCGCCTCTACAGTTTTCCCAATGTTGTCGTACCAAGGATCTTGAAGAGAGGGGGCGTCTAGTCTCTAGACGATTATAGTCTCAGTGCTCCGACTGAGAAGGAAAGATAAGGAGGAAGCGAGTGACGCTAGTGCATCGGCGAGGATATTCTAAGATCAAGGAGTGTGGATGTAGATCAGTTTGTGGAATTACCTAGCCAAGAGAGTGACCAAATCTTGATATGGCTTGAACTTCGGGTCACGAGTGCGGTAAGTAGACAGAACTTGCTGCAACATGAACTGAGAGTCTCCCAAAATATTTAAATAGTGCGCGTCCAAGAGGTAGGCGTGCTTCAATCTGACTAGGAGAGCTTCGTACTCAGTAATGCTATTGGTAGTAGGAAAGCGGAGCTGATATGCAAAGGGAATCGTCACCCCTTCCGGAGTGAGGAGAACGACTCCTATCCCTCGGCCTTGAGAGTTAAGTGCACCATCAAAGTGCAGAGACCAGAAGGGATGGTGGGTAAAAACATCAAGATGCTCATCAGGGAACTCATCCTAAATAGAGTCAGTGTAGGAAATAGGAAGATGGGCTAGATGCTCAGCGATGGCATATCCTTTGATTGCCTTCAGGACGACGAATGTGATATCAAATTGAGGTAGGAAGCTCTGCCAGCAGGCTAACCTGCTAGAAAGGACAGGTTTTTCTAGGAGATAGCGGATCGGGTCCATTCTAGAGATTAGCCTAACCTGGTGGGCTAGGAAATAGTGCATAGTTTCTGAGCTACCCAAACTAATGTGGCACAAGTTTTCTCCATGGCAGTATACTTGGCTTCTGCCCGGTTAAACAACCTAGAGAGGTAATAAGCTGTCCGCTCTTTGCCTTCATCATCTACTTGTGCCAGGACAGCTACTAGGGAGTCCTCAATGACAGAAATGTATAGGATTAGAGGTTTCCCAGGGACAGGAGGCTACAAAACTGGGGGATTGGACAAATAAGCTTTCAAATCTTTGTAGGCCTTTTTGACAATTTTCATTCCACTCAAATTTGACCCCCGCCTTTAGCAGTTCATAGAATGGGTAGCACCTCTGAGAATGTTGGGATATAAATCTTCTAATAAACTACAAGCGTCCAATCAATCCTCAGAGTTCTATGATGTTCTTAGGCGGTGACATATCCATGACGGCCTTAGCTTTATTAGGATCAATTTGAATCTCCCGTTTGCTAACTATGAAACCTAGCAGCTTCCCTAAAGATACTCTAAATACATATTTCTTGGGATTCATCTTCAGCTTATACTCCCTAGCTCTTTGAAGCACCTTGGCCAGAATAGTGGGGTGTTCCTCTTTTGACCTCGATTTCACCAAAATATCATCCACGTAAGCTTCCATATAGACATGCATCATATCGTGAAATATTACCATCATCGCCCGTTAGTACGTGGCACCTGCATTCCTCAGACCAAATGGCATGACCATGTAGAAGTAAGTGCATCAAGACGTGTTGAACGAGGTTTTCTCTTGATCTTATGGAGCTAGACGGTGGTTGTAACCAGAATAACCATCCATGAATGAGAGAGCTTCGTACCCAGTTGTATTATCCACCAACACATCTATATAAGGTAGCAGAAAATCATCCTTAGGACATGCCTTATTCAAAATCCTGAAATCAATGCAAATTCACACCTTTCCATCCTTCTTGATAACAAGGACTATATTTGTCACCCACTGAGGATATAAAATGACCTGAATAAATCTGGCCTTATGTAATTTATCGACCTCTTCTTTCATCCTCAAGGCCATGTTGGGATGGAATTGTCACACCCCGAGCTTTTATTACAACGGAAGGAATATCGGAACATGAACAGTCGGCATGGTAAGCCTCTCGCAAGCAAGAAGATCAGAGCGCAAGACAATCATACAAAAGTAATTACACAAGTAATTCCTCTCAAATTTTTAACTTTATTTCATAACTATAATCACTTTACATAATATCATTTCTTGACAACTTTCATCACTACAACTCAAGAAACTTAAAATTACAATATGACTAGACTAGACACTTTGATAATCTAAGGCTTCTCTCATATGGAAAACCTTCATTCACTCTTGGACCCGCTGCTAGCATAATCCGAATCCGATTCACTAGTACCTCCTGAAATAGACAAGAAAATAGGTATGAGCACACTTGCCCAGTAGGTATCTTCGCATCAACATGAAGGCAATATTTAGATGATTAATGTCTTAGCTCTAGAATCAAGGTGAAAATACGAATGCGATAAACAAGCGATATAAACCAGAATACCCAAGAATCATGAAATAACTGAGCAAGTAGATGTGAGTGTGTATAGACCACAAATCAAGCAAGATTATCATGTAGATATAAATTTGGCTTTTCATGAATAAGAATGTACGAGCATGTAACTAGAAAGTACTTTACATAACCTTTTAAAGGCTATGCATTAACAAACATGTAATTTTCATAACGACCCTCGTGAATTTCACTCATTTATAAGAGAAAGTACTCCTAGCGCAATGCGACGCCAGTATCATCGTACCCCATGGTTTATAACACGTTTCCGACCTTCGGTCGTGGGGACTAGAATGGAGCCCTTGGACACAATCTGTGCCCGATCTTGCATCTTCAAGTTATAAATCCAGCTACTTTCACGAGTTATAACAATAATGTCGGCCAATAATTTAATTCCAAATAACATGTTTCATGATCAAGTAACCAAGGTATAGAATGTACCAAAATTTGATACGATTCCAAAGAATGATTTAAAAAGATATTATGCCTGGTGGCAGTCTGACAACATAATAGTATATTCATTAACTTCCATAACTTAATGTTAACCTTTTCAACACAATTTGGAACTCCAGATAATCCTAAGATCATCTAAGAACTCAAGAAAACCAACCCCAAAGGTCAAACCTTGGGTTAGACTAAATCAGGAAATAAGCGGTCGATTACTAGATCGTTTTATTCATAAAGCGGTCATAGTCTAGACCGTTTCATAAAAATAGAGAGTCGACGCATGAAAACCATCTGGAGCTTTAGCGGTCTAGTGAATGGCCGCTAACCGAATCAGACGGTCGTCTAGAGGGCCGCTAAGGTCCAGAGTACATAAAACACCTGTAAAATGCTTTCTAGACAAATCGGGTTTTAATAGTACAACCAGCTTAGCGTCTTAGTGAAAATCTCAGGCTCGCGGAGTCTTACGGGGGCCTTGAAAGAAGATCACCTAGTCCGGTGGAAGGAATATCCAACGGAGAGGATCACAAGTCCAAGATGGTGTGCTTATAAGTGCAAAGTGTAACTAATGGTCACATACCGAAGTATATGCCATGTACTTAAGAAAATGACTCATAGATGAGAAAAGATCGTGATAAAATAGTTATCAAGTTAAAACTAGACAAGTCGGGAACCATGTGAAATGTAATTATAAAAGTATATGATTTTGACATGAACTTAGCATAAGTTTAAAATAATATCAACGTGCATAAGGAACATGAAATCAACTAGGATGATTGATTAACATATCCAAGTACAAGAATACACCATTTAAAACAGGTGTAAAACCTAACTAGCTAAGCTTATCATATGATATTTAGGGCTATTCTATATTATGTTTCGGATTAACATAAACATAGAACTCAAAAATGACAAACGGTCTAGGGAGAACCATTTCATGTGCGCTAGCGATCTATCGTAGGACCGCTAGGGGTCTCATGCAGTCTCAGGAAGACTGTTTCTTCCTGTGTAGCAGATAAACATTAAAATTGAAGTCCAAGCTTATTCTAGGGCAATATAATGCATGGAAACGATGCAAAACATGCTTAGAAGAATATTGGGTCAATAAGATGCATAGGAAAATGTGAATTTAGCAAGAATTAAATCTTTTTCATTAAAGGGTTAAGCTTATGCATGAAAATAAACTAATTTGCGCAATCCCAATAAAACTTCAAATACTCTATGTACAATACATGAAAACGACTAAAAATTGAGGGCTTTTACTCCTAAGATCATGTTTAAGCCATTCATGAGATAACCTACCTTTTATCTGGGCTTTAGACTCTGAATTTAGTGCTGGAAGTAGACCCCAATTTTCTGCTCGTTCAGAACCGAACTAGCAACTTCGTGTCCTTCTAACTTTTGATCTCTTCACCTATGACCACGAGATTTGGAGGGTAAGAAGAGGGTACTAACAGGAACAAATAACTCTAAAAAACCCCTATATAATTACCTCGTTTAGGGCTTCTTACTTGCTGTTCAATCTGGCCCGGTCGCACAGGTTCTGGGTTGCTTGTACAAAACCCGTGACTTTGGATACCTCTAACTCCTGGTGGGCTTGATCCCATAGAATGAAATTTTGATGGTAGTTAGACCTTAGTATTATGAACAAAAACTTCTAAAGAACCTACCTCAGAAAACGCTTCCTTACCTTAGTTCCACGCGAGCCAAACGTAAGGGTCGCTCAAATTGAACCTTAGGTCTATTTATAGGGTTAGCTAGGGTTTTGAGGATTAGAACGAACCTAGAGTCAAAATTAGGAGTAGAGTTAATCCTTAGAGAGTTTCAGAGAGTCATCCATGTCAGGTAGCTTCGATCTAAAGTGATTAGGTCGTCCAAGTTCCAAGCTTTTCACGTTTTCATCTATTCACGGAACTGGGGTTGCCTAGCGGTCTTGCTAGGACCGTTTTCAATCCCCAAGCGATCGCCCGATAGATCGTTTGTGGCTTTCGGTGCCGAGTTTGAAACATTTCAAACTCTTGGTCATGTATCCGTTGATTTATCCAATAATTAGCATATTTATCCCCTAAATTTTGTAAATATCCTATTTTTATTTTCTAGAATGTGGGCCAAGACTTATGGGCTTGATTTTGGGTCTTTTGGGCCTATTTGATTTATTTAAATAGATGTTGGGCTTTAATAATTAGATTTAATTAACCATAATTCATTTAATAGCCCATTACCCATGAATTATCTTTATTTATTTCCAGAAAATCTTAGAAAATCTGAATATATTCTAGAAAATTCAAAAATATTATTTACATAATCTTGAGGTATTACAAGAATCTTCTTAGTTTTTGCTTTACGGGTGTTCCTCCTGGCTTAAGCACAAGCCGATGTTCTACCAAAGAGGGGTCGAGACCTAACATGTCCTCATATGACGAGGCAAAAGAATCGCTAAACTCCCTCAAAATCTTGATCAACTCCTCTTCAACCTTAGGAGGGAGATTAGTAGAAATAAAGATAGGCCTGGGATCCTCGTCAGTTCCCAAATTAACTTCCTTTGTAGGTTCATCCACTGCCGACGATGGCTCGTCGAACCTCTTCAAACCTTGTGCATACAAGTCAGCAGTGTCATCTATATTGTCGTCCTTAAGATCGACCGGGTCTTTTTCATCCATGATATATATAAACTTAATTCGTCATCGCTCCACACTCGGTCTTGTTCCCCATCTTCTTCTAACACAATTGCCGTTTCGACGAACTCCAGACATTTGAGAAGAGCATGACATTGCTGAGCTAGATCCTGCAAAAACCTATTGGGAACAAATTTGAAATGAGGCGTCGGTGGGCGTGGCTCAGACGCAGAGGAAGGGTTTGATGCACTAGAACAAGACCCTACTTCTCTAGACCTAAAAGACCCTACTTCCATAGACTCGACAGACCCTAAACCTAACCTAGGAGAAAGGAAGCCTAATGGAAGGGAAGCGGGGGCCTCATGCCCCTGGGAGGAAGACGGGCAGAACACGGCGTAATCTTCCACTGAAATCTCTGTTTCAGAATGGGCATTTTTCCCTCTTGTATATCAGTGGAGAGCACACAACACGACTAAGAGGAGGGGGAAGGAGGAGGAGGAAATGCGAGAGGGTAGATGGATGGATAGAAGATGTCGAAGAAGAGATCAGAAGAGGAAAACCCCATACTCGAGATATCAATTGGTGGGCAGCACCCACACGGACAAGTCACAATCAAAAATTAAGTTGGCATTTCTATCCGCAAAGGATCAATCATGATGGGAGGTGATTGGGGTAAAAACTCTAGCTTTTGGAAATGAGACATCAAACGGGAAGGAGATCAACTGAAAATGACGGGTGGGCTCCCCCTTTCCTGCGGATAGTAAACTGACTTTCCTGATGTGTATTGCATCAGCCAAACCACCTGGTTTCTTGAACGGTCCTCTTCATAGAACATCCTAGCAAAGGTTTCGCTGAAATCTTCCATGTCATCTATGGGCCCCCTAGGTGATAATGCTGGGCTAGCAACAGTACACGTTGTATCTTCTTCAGGCTGTTTCGACGGCATCTTCAAAGTACCTGGCTGGAGAGGGCCCTTGACAAAGTGCTGGCAATAATCCCAAGTTAATGGCCCCGAGTCTCCCATAAATGATAATGAGGACTCTCAGTAACCAAGGCCCCTCTCACTCATTTTTCTACCCCTGGGAACAGGCTTGGTCCGTCCCTGTAGCTGGGCACCGAGACCTCTGCCCGGCTGATAGCCTAGCCTTAATATGATCTTCCAGCCTTTAGAGTCCCTTATCTAGGGCTTTATTCTGACATCCACCTGTGCGACGGCTGGCCTGCGTGGTGTATGGGCCCAGGGAAAGTTGAGGTCCAGTAGTAAGATAAAAGGCCGATTACTGGGCCAGAGTGTTGGCAGTATTTTTTCTGAAATAGCCTTGACTGACTGGACTGTGAAAATGCTTTTGACCTTGACCACCCTCTCTTGGAAAGGAAATTTGAGGCATTGATGAGAAGTGGAAGGTACGTCATTGAGGTTATTAATCCACGGTCGACCCAAAATAGCTTTGAACATGGGGTCAATGTCGAGCACATAAAATTCAACGGCCATTGTAAGCAGCCCAAGTTCAGCTTGAATGGTGACCACGCCGTGACACGGCCTTCTTGAATTGTCATATGCTGCAATAGTAGTTGGGGTAGGTCTTAATAACTCTTCTGAAATATTAGAAGCTTTTAAAGTGCTGAGATGATAGACGTCGATAGAAGCCCCGGTATCTACCAATGACGCGTCTATGCTTACTTGGTTCAAAATGATGAAATGCATAGCGACATCTGACGAGCCTCAAGTGGTGCTAGCTCGGCCTCTGAAAATGTGATAGCTGATCCTTTGGAGATTGTAGCCAGAGCGGTTGTTAAACTGTCCACTGCCATATCCTCACTGACCATGACCTTCTGTAAAAAGTCCCACAACGCATCTTGGTGGAGCTTAGACCGCTTAATCAATTCCAGGAATGAAATTTTGGTGGGCAACCTGTCTAAATGATGTAACAGATCGTACTGAGTACCCGTCAGCGGATCTATCTCCTCATGATCAGCAGCCTGTTGCGAGGATTGGGGATTGGGTGCGGATGCACCAGTGGTAGGATAGTTCCGATGGAACAAACACCCACTCAGTAGGGCAAGGTTTTGGGCCGGCATAGAATTAGATGGGCTCATGGTGGGTAGCTTAACGGGCCCGAGGGAACAGATAAGCGGTGTAGGGGTAGGCGTAGTGGAGATGATGAGGGAAATATGAGTGGTGGTGGTAGTGATAGGCCATGCTGTGTGGATGACTGGTGAGGGATTATATGGTGGTGCAACAATGACAGGGGGTATGGGCACTTGCGGGGAAACAAGGACAGACAGAACGTGAGCCTACAGGGGAATGAAGACAGGCGGAACAATGGGGGAAGCGTGCGGAAGGATGAGGGGCTTATGAAGAACAGCAGGCATGGGCAGTGTAGAGGTGGCGTTCTGACGGTTCGGTGGGAGGAGAACAGGTGTAGGAGGATTACGGTAGGTATGGTGGAGAGCCATGAGCCGTTGAACATAAGATTCACCATCATAAGACCACCCGACGTTGGGAGTCGGGCGCTGAACAAGGTTGACCTGAGCTGGTGCCGACGGCTGAGGCTGTGGAGCGGGTGGATGATTCGGCATGGTGTTTTGATGGATCCCCAAATCCTGCGCAGGCTGCTGCTGCTGTGGCTATGGCTGTGGCTGCGGTGCTTGCTACTGCACTTGCTGCCTTGGCGCTTGCCCTCTCTTTTCTTTTATCTCGGTGATAACTTTGTGGATTTCTTCCCAGTCTATGCATTTCCCTTCATGTAGATCATAGACAAAGTCCCTGAACTGGTAACAAGTTTCGATCGTGTGTCCGGGCTGCCGATGGAACATACAATATCTAGACTGATCGACGGTCGAGTTCCAACTAGCCCATTCCGGAGAGAGTTGAAGTGCACCAATGGACATGAGAGCCAAGAAAATGTCCGGGAGGGACTCGGGCAAAGGAGGGAATTGTGCCCTCTTTGGAGCCGGGCATTTGGTTGTGTAGCCGTTAGGTGGAGGGACATTGTGGTATTCTGGGGGTTGTTGCGGCTGTTGAGGAGTGGGGAAGGTATTTTGCAGAGCGGGGAAGGCAAGCTGGGTGTTTTGTGGAGTGGAGAAAATAGGTTGGGCATTTTGTGGAGGGGAGAATTGGGGGTTACGTGGGGATTGTGGAAAGCGATGTGGAGCGGATTGGTTGGGGAAATGGAATGCAACGTCTTACACTTGCTCATTGGTTTGGACTCCTTCGGTGACAGGCCCTTGAGGCTTGCTATTGTATTCGGGTTTTTGGGCCTCAAAGAGAGAGTGTATAGGGGAGTCCTTAAACTGGGTTTGGATAAACCTCGCCCGGCTGTATAATTGGTGCATATTGGAAATATCATTCATGGCCATAATATTTCGGAAGGTAGGTGTAGCATTAGAGATGAGCAACTTGACCTTTTCTTCCTCCGGAATATGACCAGGCACACGAGTAGCCATCTGTCTCCATCTGTCAGCATAAGTAGCGAAGTCCTCATCGGCCTTCATTTTCTCAGGTACCAGATCTGTGAAGGAATATTCTAGGCTGACCCGATCTTGGAACCTTTGAATAAATTTCTCCTTGACAACTTTGAAGCTCTCAGCATCTTCCAGTGGCAAAGCATAAAACCACTCCAACGCGACTCCATCCAGTGATCGGTGGAATAGATACGCCATGAGGCGATCATCATGTTGGAATTGCGCCGATTCATACATGAAATCCCTCACATGAATGTATGGATTGATGTTCCCGTCATACTTGCGATATGTGGGGAGCTCGGATTGAGGAGGGAACCAGATATTATGAAAGCTAAGAACGGGAACATCTGCCAAAGACTGTGGGCCGACCTACTTTTGAAGAAAGTCGAGTTGTTGCTACAGGGCGGACCACTTATCAAAGAGTTCCTGCTCTCGAGATTAAGTATGTGGAGTAAAAGGTGAGGGCTCAAGGCGAGGAGCCGAAGAATAGACGGAAGAAAGGGGAGGTCCATAAGAGGGATATTTGGTCGACGGATGACCCGAATTGGCATAAGCATGGGTCGCCCCCTGTTGAGGGCGAACAAAATCGGCTGGGCCCACAAGGACTTGGGGTGCCGAGAGGACCAACCTACAGGGATCAATCTGGGTAGATGACGGAAGAACGGTCTTCCCTTTATCCAGGAATTGATGGGCCGAACCAGAGGACTGACCCGCCTCAAGATGGGAAAAGCGAAGGACCCTGGGTTGGACTGGGGTAAGATCAATAGGAGCAGGAGGAGCCATGGGCCCATCGACCCTAGATTGAGAGATGAAGGTAGCGGATGGGCCTTGTAAAGTAGTGGAGGATGGGGCGACTGACCCTTGCATGGTCTGACCGAGGGCCTGAAGTTGGGCCGGATCCAACTGGGCCATCATTTGAAGAATGTGATTTGCGAGATTATTGATGGAAGAATTCGAAAGAGAGGGCTGGCCGCCCTCTATGGCAGTAGAAGATGGAAGAGGGTTGGACCCTTCTCCAGACCAAAGCGGCATGACCCTAGACAAGTCTTCCAGGAGCCCTTGGGGAAGAGAGTCCTCATGGGGATGAAAATCATAGGAAGACATGGTGGATTCAAACAAAAGATTAAGATATGAGATGAAGGAGGAATTGCCCCTAGGAGATAAACCTATGGATTTGAAGCAACTCCACATACAATGTGGCACCTATCAAATGAAGACAACACAAACAAGCGCCAATAAGAAACCAAACAAAATGACCCAACAAGGGGGAATATGCAAAAAATGAAGGGGGATGGGACAACCAAAGTCAACCAAGTTATAATGATGCACAAATTTTTATTTGTTTCTCCTTTAGAACCTTAGTGATTTGAATAAGATGTTCTCTCCAACAATAGGTTCTAATGGGAGAGGATGGTGGGAACTTGGTTGACTCTAGGTGTAAACTCTCCCTCACTTATGCAACCTAGACACGAGGTGACAACGGTACAACCGGTCCGGCATCCGTGTGGGAATCCACAGCTCGCGGAGACTTATGGAGGTCCCGGATGTGATCACCTAGTCGACCCCAAGGAATATGGAGGTGAGAGAATCACACACCAAGGTAGGAATGCAATTATGATATGAGAGATGAATGATCCTATATGCACCGGAGTGCATGCAATTTTTATCCAAAAACTAACAAACAATATGTAAACAATGATATGAATATATGTCACAACAAAGGAGGAGACCAGATAACACCCAGGGATAATAAGAATTAGCAAAAAATGTAGAAATATCAACACCCTCGGGATGCGTACCTATAACTGGAGAAACGGCTGTCTCAGAATCGCTAAGGAGATAAGACGGTCTATCGCTAGACCGCTTTATGCCAGAAACGGCCGGGAGGAGACCGCCAGGGACCAGAGAGCAGAAAACAACATGAAATGAAATGAGAAAACCAAGGAAACACAAGGGCAACTGGGAATAGCAAAGAATCATAGGTCAAACAGCAACTCAACACGATTGGCACTAGATGTCCCACCATGATCACCAAAAAATAGAGGTTGTAGATATTTTTGAGTGTGTGAGGGTAGTGTGATGTATGAGATATAGATATGATGCGTGTGGGTGATGTGATAACACAAGCAATCACTAACATCAAACATAGAGCATGTGGGCATGTCATCTTGACAGTGGAAAGATAAAGTAAGGAGGAAACTAACCACACGCCGGGGCGTGGAGCAAAGGAATAAAAAGGAAACACACACCGTGGGTGTGGAGAAACTAAAAGCAAAGGAAGAAATAGAAGAGATGATGGCAAATACCAAAATAAGGAAAGATGTGATCACCACCAAAGCAAATAATGCAGTGAAACTACACTACGTAACTTGGAAAGAGCCGAGTGAAGCACACCCGCCTGCGGGAGAGAATAACCAGGTGCTGCAGAGACAAATGATCCTTAGACGACCGCTAGATGAACATAAATGGTCAAATGATAGACCGCCAAAGATCCCCAAATGGTCTGCCAAACGGCCGCTAGACGCACCCAAAACAATGATGTGGAACTTGGATCTCCACTCCTCCTGGTCGGCCAGAAGAGTTGGGCCTCGTGTAGTGAGCTCTGTAAACCTACAAAAGAGTGTAAACACAAGAAGAGTAGAACCCAATTAGCCCTTGGACAAGTGTAGTATCTATGGTGCAATTAAGCTAAGATGCATAAAAGGAAGGGTGAATACCTGAGGGTTGATGGTTTTTTAACCCCTGTGGGGCGTGGAAAAAAGTAGGAGGATGTTTGAAAGCGTGATGTAAGTACAGAAGAATGTGGAAGGAGAAGAGGCAAAATGCTATGATGATGCAAAGGAAGACTAAGACTAAGAGAGAAAAGGTCACAAAGAACACTAATGGAACTTGATACTCCCTGGACCAGACGACTTAAAGATGTAGAAATGACTTATCCCTGGTTGGCACTCACTCCAGAATGCAGCATCACTTCGTTGCAAGCTCCAGAAATCTCCCCCTCAAGCTATGAAGTCAAGGGTTCCTTTTATAGACCCCCAAACCCTCTGGTCAAGTTGGAGAGATAATGACATGAAAATAGGCTTGAACTTAGATAAACCTCGAAGATAATACTCCCAAGAGTCCATAAAAACAAACAGAAGCTTCTGAGGATCACTACTCAGAAAGAAAACAACAAATCACACACTCTAGTTCGGCCACGGTCGAAGAGAGGAAGAACAGTCAGAGCAGGACTCTCTGTCTCCCCTAACGGTCTTGTGATAGATCGCAAGGCTCTGAAACGGTCGTGTTGAGTTATGGTTTTGATGATTGTTGTAATTGTTAAGTTATGATTTTGATGATAACTAAACTTAATGTGTGCTTTAATGATGATAACTAAACTTGTGATGATTACACATGTTCTTGATGATTGTGCTCATTCATCTTATTATTTATGTTGGGTTTGCAAGAGGCAAGAGGTTCATAATCTCTTTAATGTGAACAAGCATGGTATTAACCATGACTATTTTGCTTGCATGATCAACTCATGGTAGCCACCTGGTAAACCAAACGTGTGGATAAGCACCATGCTCCTCTGCAATCGAAAACAGGTGGTATATGTCATTTACTGTCAAGAACCATTGGTAAGACTCCTACCTTACATTAAAATGAAGCTTCATGCTTTAAACCATCAAGATTCACTCCTTTTCAAACTTGTGTTCATGAATCATTCCATGTGTTAAATCGAGTCTAAACAAACTTGTAATCAACTATAACACAAGCCTGTTGTGCATCCCTTGTTTTGATGATGACAAGTTGTATCTCATTGTCTTTACCATATGCACATGCCAAATGTTTAATATCTAAATGATCAATGTAGGTATATTGATGATTAAAATAGGCCAGCCAAAGGTCAAGGATGAACCAAACTCAATTCAGAAGCTCAGCCCTTCAAGATCTCCAAAACAGGTTCTGGACTGGCTCAGAAGCCGACACCTGAGGGCTCCGAAGCTGACACTTGAAGGCAGACAGAAACCAGGGAATTCTAGTTCTGTTCAGAAGCTGACCACGGAGGCCCTGGAAGTCGACACTTGAAGGCAGACAGAAACCAGGGAATTCTGGTTCTGTTCAGAAGCCGACCACAGAGGCCCTAGAAGCCGACCACGGGCGGAGTTGCGAACTTTAAACCCTAAAATGGACTATGTTCTTGCAAGATCTGATACCCAAAGCTAAGATCCATTATGGCATACACCTAGAAGGTCCAGATAAGCCAGGAAACATGGATCTTTACCAGAGTTTGATTCTTTTCATGGATCTGACTTGGTCTTCAACTTCCTTACTGAAAAATAAAAGATTCCCCACCGTTTCTCCAACTGAACCAGCAGATGTTGTGGAGTTACTCAATAACAAGAAAATAAATGGTGGGAAGAGAAAAAGAAAAAAAGAGAGTAGCCAACCCTAAGGGGCGCAGGGGCTGAAGAAGGCTGAAGCAGACGTGGGCTGGAGATAGCTGCTGCAAAGCTTGGCTGCAGAAGATGAAGCGCTGCATCTAGGGAGAAAGCCACTGCACCACGAGGGCTGAAGAGGACCTGCTGCAGACCGTAGCTACTGGAAGACTGACTGTTGCATCTAGAGAGGAAGCAGAAAAGAAAAGAGAGGGCTATGCAACCTAGATCAAGAAGAAGAAGGAGAAGAAGAAGAAGAAAACAAGGGCAACAGCAGAAGAAGCACCAGTAGGAGAAGAGCAGCAGTAGGAGAAGCACCGACAGCAGCACAAGATCAGCCAAGATCTGAAATCAGAGAAGAAGCTCGGTGAACTCCATCTACAGATCGAGATACCCAATCATCAGGAGAATTCTACACTCGATCTGTATTTATATCTCTATTCGATCTTTCATTTCATTCTTCTATTCTGTTAATCAAGCTGTTCGTCAGCGGAATATTCAGATTGAGCTGAGCTGCTCAGATCTGAAGTTGTTTAAGCTGTGAGTCACCGGAGTGTTCAAGCTGTGAGTCAGCGGAAGGAAGCCTCACCAGGTTTGGTGAGGGGTGGATGTAAGCAGACTGGATGTCTGGCCGAACCACCTAAAAATCCCTGTCTCCTTTGTGTGATTGTTTGTGATCTCCGCTAGATGCATGCCTAGGTTCGTCTTTGTTATGCATAGAGTATACGCTTTAATTTTCGCTTAAGCCGCATAGTTTAAATTGTTTACATAAGTCTGCAATAGTTTTTGAATTTGGGGGCGGATCTATTCACCCCCCCCTCTAGACCGCCATTCCACCTGCACAACACGTGGTATCAGAGCGGGTTATCCATTCAAGAGGTCCAACGACTCGGATAGATTAGTGGAATGGACGCCAAAGGATTATTGGCAGAGGGTCATTCGGTGACTAGGCCACCATATTTTGATGGTACTAACTACCCGTATTGGAAAAATCGAATGCAGGTCTTTCTCAGAGCGCAGGACCATGAAACATGGAGAGTTGTAAGCCGAGGGCCACATCAACTTCCTGAAGATGAAGACACCTGGACACGAGAGCAGATAAAGAAGTCAAATCAGAACTGGGGAGCAATGAATATTATGCAATGCTCGCTTCACCCAACAGAATTTTCAAGGGTTTCCTCATGTGCCACTGCCAAGGAAATGTGGGACCGATTAGAGGTAATATATGAAGGCACTTCTGAGGTAAGAGAAATTAATGCCAATATGCTTATCTCCGATTATGAAATGTTTAAAATGGAACCACATGAATCCATTTCTGAAATGTATGCTAGACTAACTCAGTTAACTAATAGCTTAAAAGGTCTAGGGAAAAATTACACTAATAATGAACTTGTGAGGAAAGTCCTTAGATCTTTAACTTCTACTTGACATACCAAAGCAACAGTGATTGAGGATTCTAAAAACTTATCTACTATGACTGTTGATGAGCTGATAGGTTCATTGATGACTTATGAGCTTAACCTGAAGAGAAATGAGGAAGAAACATCAAAGAAGAAGCCATTAGCACTAAAGGCTAAAGAGCATAGCAAGGAGTCCTCAGATGATAGTGAGTCATCCAACACTGAGGAGGACTTGGGTGAGTTTGCCACACTAACCAGAAAATTTGAAAAGTTCTTGAAGAAGGAAGGTAAAAACTTCAAGAATCCAAAGGGTCAGGTAAGAAAGTCATCCAAGTTCAAATCTGAATCATCTGAGAAAAAATATAACAATCTTGTTTGTTACAATTGCAGCAAGCCCGGGCACATCAAAACTGAATGTCCACACAATGAGAAGAAAACACACTCCAGGAGGAAAGATAAGAAGAAAGCCATGATAAGCACCTGGAGTGACGAAGAGGAAAGTGAAGGGAAGAGTTCATCCAGTGAAACCAATGAAGACTTAGGTCTTATGGCAATAGGTCAGTATGAGGTAAATGAAAACTCTTCTCCATTTGAGCATTTCACCATTGATGATTGGCAAGAAGCATATGGTGAATTGCTTGATAAATGTGATACTGTAAGAAAAGAAAATACAGCTTTGAAAAAGAAAATAAATACCATGGCTCATGATACAACTTCATCTGAAAATATTGCATGCTTGCAAACTGAGATTTCAAATCTGATGAAACAAGTTCATGAGTTAGAGGCCTCTAAGTCTGAACTAAAAGATCTAGAAGATGAGAATGAAAATTTGAGAGATGAAATTGATGAGCTAAGAATGAAAATGCAAAATTCAGATTCAAAAGATTTGAAAGATGAAAATGAGAGCTTAAAAAGGGAAATAGATGATCTCAAACTGAAATTGCAAGACTATGAAAAGGAAACCATACTAGCCAATGAAAAATATGATGCAATCAAGGAGGTCAACTGTCAACTTCAGAAGGAAATTGAAAAGATTCAAGAAGAACTGAAAGACAAACAAAAATCCTTGGAAAAGTTGATGAAAGGTAGAGAAGACCTAGATGATGTGTTAGGATCTAGAGTAAACTTTCAAAAGGAAGGATTAGGTTTCAACCCAACAGCCAAAAAGGAATTTAAATTAAAAACTATCACCTTTATGGATGAAAAAGACATAAAAGGGAAAAAACCTCTTGTTGACATGTATGGGTCAGAAAAGATGGCTGATGCAAGCACTTCAACCAAGATCCAAGCAACCATGAGATCAAATGACAAGAAATCAAGTGGGAAGGCCGTGAAACAAGCCGGCCACTTCAAAACAACTAAAGAGGATCTAAGGCAGCAGAAGCTCTATCTAGATGGGTTAGAAAGATCAAAATTCTCAACAAATAGGAACAAACTACCAAACCAAGTTTCAAGGTCAATTAACCACCATCAAATGAGAGAAAAGTAATTCTGGAAGCAGAACAGAAGTCGACTAAGACCCCATCCTGAGTCAACCATAGGCAGAGCAAGAAGCTTTCCTGAAGTCTGGCAGAATAGCAGTCGACCAAGACCCCTTCAAGAGTCGACTATGGGAAGCAACAGCAACATCAAAGATTTCTGGCAACATGGAAGTCGACACAGACCCCCTCCAAAGTCGACTTCTGGCTACAGCAGAGGGTATAAAGCCCCTCCAAGTCGATGCTTGCCCTTACATAGGTGTTGGCACCTAAAATATTATCATTGGCGACCAAGCCAATAAAGACAAATGACTCGGCACACCGAAGCACGGAAGCCGATGCAGATCAACATATTGAAGACTTCTCAAGCTGCCAGAGCCTCGAGTCACTCCGTATAGATACGGGGACTTCACCTTAGGAGAGCCGAGATGAATCCACAACCAACCGGCAGTGCGACCAAGCCTGCCCAATGAACTGGCATCGACTTTGTCATGCCGCATACACTACACCCGTTGTCCGATCTAGGACGACGGTCTATCCGGTGGTTTCCCCACCATATGAAGAGGTTCTCCCGAAGATGAAGGAGTTCCCCCGTGGTGAGGACACGCGCCGCCTTTCTCGACGGAGCACGCGGAGCACGCCGGCATCTCTTTGGCTCGGCGACTACGGCATGGTTTAGAGGACCTTCTTTTACATGATGGCCATACCAGGCCTTGGTTTAGTCCCTGCGTGGACATGTTTATTCTTTATTGTGGACCTTTGTAGGCCAATTGGGGCCAATTAGACCTTTATTGGGTGTGCTAGGCTCATTGGTTGGGCAATAGGACTAGTGGGCCACTTCTTGGTCCAACCTTTTGGCCCATTAGGGTTTTGGGCGCCCCTCTCATCTCCTCCAAGAGGAGGAGGTGGCAGCCGCCCCACTCCTACTTTCTAGGAGTGGAGTGTGCGGCCCTCTCCTAGATTGTAGGAAGAGGGATGCGCACCCCCCTTTCCCTTCCCCATCCGGCCACCCCATCCCTCCTTTGGCCGCCCCCCCTTCCCCAATTCCCTCCTAGAATCTAGGAGTGGTGCGTCCCCCCCCCTTTCCCCCCCTAGCCAATGTGCGCACCCCCTTTCCCCCATGCCACATTGCGCACCCCCCCTTTCCCTTGTGGCTAGGGTTTCAACCCTAGCCTTCCCCCTCCCCATATAAAAGCTTTGTATTTTCTTTGGAGGAATAATTATTGAATAGAATTGAGAAGCTTTTGCTGAAGGTGGCTGCGCCCCATCCTTTGTTCCTCCTTGCTCCTGCGACGGGAGCAAGCTCGGGGTGTGACTCCCCAACCCTCGGTGCGACGCCGAGGGCCCCTTTCTCCCCTATCCCTTCTCAAGTTCTAGTTCGGTGCGCCCAGATTTCTCCTCCAAGAGCAGCAACGCCCACCCCCTGTTCGTGAGGATCTTGGGTGACCAGCCCATTTTTGTGTGGTTCTGCTACGAGTCGTCGACGCGTGCGAGGTGGTCTCGCCTCATTCAGAGATCGGCACCACCTGTGGCAATTTTTCTCGTGAGCGCGCGCAGGACCCCCTCTCCCTGCGGGCCTGGTTCTGTTCGCCCCATTACAAAATTCCCACAGGACGGACGTCTACGAGTTTGGGCGCGGGATCTTCACCGATTGTACCTCTCCCCGCCCTCTGTCCAACGCCACCGACCTCGCGTCGTTCCGACGTCCGAGCTGCTCGTGGCATCCGTTCCCGTGAAGTCACGCAGGTCTGCCCTGCCCAACCGGCGCCAGAACCACCAGCGGATTTCAGAGCCTGCTGCTCTCAGCCACGATCAGATCTGATCGAGCCCTTTGGGCGGGACCTGCTGCTCTGCGTCCCCGACGTCCTCCCACAAGCGGGGCCTCGTTCGCCTACCGGAGCAGCGAGTTACCATTTTCCCCGCTCGACAGCACAGTTCTGGGTGCAGATTCCTTGTCCCCACTTGCAGGTGCGGCCACGGCTTCCACGGACAGAATCTGAGCACGCCTTTTGGCCGAGGCTTCCTCCTGCGACCTAACTACGCGCCCTCGCTGACGGCGCCCCAATCGGACTCCGGATCCATTCGTGGGAACGTTTACCACCGAGTCGCACGTTGCTGCGATTCTGCCGATCGTCATCCGGACCCTCCTCGTGGCCAACCCTTCACCGAGTGCTGCCCGTCAACCCGTGTATCGGCCGCCCCGAATGGAATTGTTGTAGCCTGTTATCTCCCTGCGAGGAGTGGGCACCATTGCTGGCTTGTACCTATTCTTTCATTGTGTGTATCGGGGTTGTCGGTCTCGGCCGGGGTTCCTTCCCCACGCCTAGGCGTGGAGGTACGTGCGACGCTCCCCCCTTGGCATTTTGCTTTACTAGTATGTGATCTTATATGCCGCGTGAGAGCGTAGGGATCCTAGCTAGCATTCAACACCGCGAGATCGTGAGTGAGAGTATCCCATTCCGTGGCCCTAGTCGAGCACCGAGCTCGGACTAGACTCCTATAGTTGCGCGTCGGCTCCTTTGCCGCTTTGATCCACTCGCTTCCCTCATAGGGGCGACCGTGGACTTGGGTTTCTTGTTGAGAGACGCCTCTCTTCGGAGGAATAGTACGGAGGTCGATCACTCGGCTTGCCTTGTCACGTGTGAGTGCTGGCCGCACTTGGTCTTCATAGTAGGTCCAGTCCCTTTTTAGCCCCGTTCCGCATCAAATTTGGTATCAGAGCATGGTCGTCCAGTTTGTCCCTACAGACTGAGGTCCTAGGCCATGTCGAGTCATTAGATTTGCTGGAGTTCATTTGAGTCTTTAGGTTGTCTAGGGTGCATTGAGTCTCTTAGTTCATCTAGGTAACGTACCATTGCATTGTCATTTTAGGTTTGTGTCTAGTTAGAGTTTTACCCTTATCTCGTTGAGTCTTGCATGTCCAGCTTCCCGCCAGCCCCATGGCGATTCCTCGAGCCCATGCATCGTCATCCCTATTGGCCCGATTCGATGCTCTTATGGTACGACCCCTAAGTGTCGCCCCTACCACTCAGTCGTCGGGAGACCCGATCCCTATACCGATGACCGAGTCATTCCAGCGCCCTGTCATGTCCACTGCCATCCTACCTAATGGGATGCATACGGAGATCGACTTCATCAGTAGGGTGTCATCTAACTGTGTCTCACAAGACATTGTTGAGTCACTCTCTAAGACTGGGGAGATTGTTCTCCGTGATGGTTTAGCTTTTATCGAGTTTCAACGGTGGTTTGGCCCCGTTAAATATTTCGATGGCGCTTGGTGCAAGATCAGCACACTTGCTGGTCCATGCATCATTTTAGGGCGAACTTGGTTGGAGGAAAGAAGTGCGACCATCGACCTGGATAGGAGGACTTGCACCTTACACCCATCTCACCTTCCCGGTGAGTTTGTCTTCCATGACGGTGTTACGCCGACCACCTCCATGTCATCACCTGGGTTTGTTCCAGTGAGTTACGAGGCTGAACAGGAGTTGATTGAGGAGTACCTAACTGAGGTTGAGGAGTTAGGGAGTGACCCCCCCACATCATAGAGGACTCAGTTTCACTCCCGAGAGAGAGGCTTCACCCTTAGACCCTCATATAGAGACATTCTTACCTTCCGAGGGTGAACTGGTCATTGGAGAGTCTTTAGCTAGCTGGCTAAGGGAGGGTCCACTTCCAGATGTCTCCATTCCTCGCTATACACCCATGGGACCAGCCCTCCCAATAATACCCCTTAACTCCTTTCACACCACTTTTCGGTCCTTCTGCTTTCTTGAAAATGTGAAGGACTTCCTTAGGAGTTTAGATTATCAATGGGAGTTGACTTATATGTTGACCTTAGGGTCTGACCAACCCTATAGTCATAGCTTTACACTCCCTGCTTTGGGGTCTATTACCTCGGTCTACACCATAGGACATATCACATCCGAGGTCCTTTTATTATTTCCCATACCCATGGAGGTTGATTTTGTCCCCGCTTATGGTTTCACGGTCCCGAGGGAGGAACCTTGCCTTCCTTGCCATCCTCATGAGCCTCTTGCCCCATACATGAGAGTGCCTGAAGGTGATTATCTGCACCTGGGCGAATGTCGCACATGGGCAAGTATTGTGAAGGGACCTGTCGGGAGGGGTCATCATTTCTTTGACCCTTTCGATCCCCTCCCTAGTGAGCCTCTCGACCCATATTCTTTTCCCCACCTTGTCGAGGAGGTCCACTATCATACACCACCTAGGCCTTCTAGTCAACACCTCACCTTACCGGCGTCCAGATGCCCGAGCTTAGGAGGCCAGGGACACATATCTCTTCCCCATGTTTCTTCATGTCCACCATCATATAAGGGTTTGTCTCATATAGGGAATGTCATGAGTGAGTTTGGGCAATTTAGTCCCCATGAGTCTACCACATTCCGTAGGACACCCATGCATGATAGATACAACTTTGGTTGTCCTGGTCCTCCACGTGTTGTCCAATCATGTAGGAGTCATAGGCATGCTAGGTCTGTGTTTGGATGTCCAGGACCACCACTGCATTCACATAGGTATGAGTCAACACAGCTAGTTCGGAGTCTACATCATCATCACCCCCTCGAGGCCAGCAACGCACGTTATAAGGATCTAGCTGATGCGCATCGACGCACCCGTGAGTTCCAAGTGGGAGAGTACGTCATGATCAGGGTTAGACCTGAACGGTTCCCTTCGGGGGCCGTGAAGAAACTCCAGGACCGCGGTGCCGGACCCTTTCGAGTATTGAAGCGAATTGGGTCGAATGCGTATGAGATTGAGCTGCCAGACGACTATGGGATCAGTTCGACGTTCAATGTCTCTGATCTGGTGGCATATCGGGATCCCGCGGTGATTCCCAGTGAGCTTTTTGGGCCTACCCCTCCTGTTGAGAGCATTACACCTTCTGAGCGTCCACCTCCTCCAGCCCCATTACAGACACGCGAGCATATAGATTGCATACTGGATGAGCAGGTGACCACAACCAGGAGCGGAGCCTACCAGCGCTTCCTAGTGCGCTGGAGAGGGCGCCCTGCGACAGACGACACCTGGATCACACGTGGAGAGCTGGAGCTGATCGACCCGGACCTGCTGGAGCGTTATTGGAGCGATCGTGACCCTTACTCGACGGGGTCGAGTTCTTCCCACCCGGGGAGAATTGGTGAGGACACGCGCCGCCTTTCTCGACGGAGCACGCGGAGCACGCCGGCATCTCTTTGGCTCGGCGACTACGGCATGGTTTAGAGGACCTTCTTTTACATGATGGCCATACCAGGCCTTGGTTTAGTCCCTGCGTGGACATGTTTATTCTTTATTGTGGACCTTTGTAGGCCAATTGGGGCCAATTAGACCTTTATTGGGTGTGCTAGGCTCATTGGTTGGGCAATAGGACTAGTGGGCCACTTCTTGGTCCAACCTTTTGGCCCATTAGGGTTTTGGGCGCCCCTCTCATCTCCTCCAAGAGGAGGAGGTGGCAGCCGCCCCACTCCTACTTTCTAGGAGTGGAGTGTGCGGCCCTCTCCTAGATTGTAGGAAGAGCGATGCGCACCCCCCTTTCCCTTCCCCATCCGGCCACCCCATCCCTCCTTTGGCCGCCCCCCCTTCCCCAATTCCCTCCTAGAATCTAGGAGTGGTGCGTCCCCCCCCCCCTTTCCCCCCCTAGCCAATGTGCGCACCCCCTTTCCCCCATGCCACATTGCGCACCCCCCCTTTCCCTTGTGGCTAGGGTTTCAACCCTAGCCTTCCCCCTCCCCATATAAAAGCTTTGTATTTTCTTTGGAGGAATAATTATTGAATAGAATTGAGAAGCTTTTGCTGAAGGTGGCTGCGCCCCATCCTTTGTTCCTCCTTGCTCCTGCGACGGGAGCAAGCTCGGGGTGTGACTCCCCAACCCTCGGTGCGACGCCGAGGGCCCCTTTCTCCCCTATCCCTTCTCAAGTTCTAGTTCGGTGCGCCCAGATTTCTCCTCCAAGAGCAGCAACGCCCACCCCCTGTTCGTGAGGATCTTGGGTGACCAGCCCATTTTTGTGTGGTTCTGCTACGAGTCGTCGACGCGTGCGAGGTGGTCTCGCCTCATTCAGAGATCGGCACCGCCCGTGGCAATTTTTCTCGTGAGCGCGCGCAGGACCCCCTCTCCCTGCGGGCCTGGTTCTGTTCGCCCCATTACAAAATTCCCACAGGACGGACGTCTGCGAGTTTGGGCGCGGGATCTTCACCGATCGTACCTCTCCCCGCCCTCTGTCCAACGCCGCCGACCTCGCGTCGTTCCGACGTCCGAGCTGCTCGTGGCATCCGTTCCCGTGAAGTCACGCAGGTCTGCCCTGCCCAACCGGCGCCAGAACCACCAGCGGATTTCAGAGCCTGCTGCTCTCAGCCACGATCAGATCTGATCGAGCCCTTTGGGCGGGACCTGCTGCTCTGCGTCCCCGACGTCCTCCCACAAGCGGGGCCTCGTTCGCCTACCGGAGCAGCGAGTTACCATTTTCCCCGCTCGACAGCACAGTTCTGGGTGCAGATTCCTTGTCCCCACTTGCAGGTGCGGCCACGGCTTCCACGGACAGAATCTGAGCACGCCTTTTGGCCGAGGCTTCCTCCTGCGACCTAACTACGCGCCCTCGCTGACGGCGCCCCAATCGGACTCCGGATCCATTCGTGGGAACGTTTACCACCGAGTCGCACGTTGCTGCGATTCTGCCGATCGTCATCCGGACCCTCCTCGTGGCCAACCCTTCACCGAGTGCTGCCCGTCAACCCGTGTATCGGCCGCCCCGAATGGAATTGTTGTAGCCTGTTATCTCCCTGCGAGGAGTGGGCACCATTGCTGGCTTGTACCTATTCTTTCATTGTGTGTATCGGGGTTGTCGGTCTCGGCCGGGGTTCCTTCCCCACGCCTAGGCGTGGAGGTACGTGCGACGCTCCCCCCTTGGCATTTTGCTTTACTAGTATGTGATCTTATATGCCGCGTGAGAGCGTAGGGATCCTAGCTAGCATTCAACACCGCGAGATCGTGAGTGAGAGTATCCCATTCCGTGGCCCTAGTCGAGCACCGAGCTCGGACTAGACTCCTATAGTTGCGCGTCGGCTCCTTTGCCGCTTTGATCCACTCGCTTCCCTCATAGGGGCGACCGTGGACTTGGGTTTCTTGTTGAGAGACGCCTCTCTTCGGAGGAATAGTACGGAGGTCGATCACTCGGCTTGCCTTGTCACGTGTGAGTGCTGGCCGCACTTGGTCTTCATAGTAGGTCCAGTCCCTTTTTAGCCCCGTTCCGCATCACCCCGGCTCTCCAAGACGGAGGACCGAAAGCTCTATCGGCAGAAGATCCCGATCATCCGGCACGGGTACGGCCCTGCCAAGGTTGGCCCATTGGTGGCCGAATGATCACCCAGCTCAGGCGGAACTATCCTTGGTGTTACATCACCCCCTAAGGAGCTTTGGGCACGAGCCAGACCGAGCCAACAGCATGGATCGTGGAGCCAAAGGCCGTGTCAGTGGAAAGCCCGCATGATCAAATCAAAGCTATCAGGAGTCTCGAGGAGGGCCGTACGTCAACCTGGGAGCTTCTACAAGACACCTCGTCGAAGTTTTGAGGAGCATTGGCAAGATTAATGTTCACGGTGATTCTCGGAATCATCCCCGGACTCATCGACGGGCTTGAAGCGCATGAGAAGCATTAGCCCGGCGCGCCTTAAACCGGCGCGCCCCTCATTCAATGCCCCTTATCCCGGCGCACCCCCTTACCTTCATACCCTTAAACCGGCGCGCCCCCTACCTTCAGCCCTTATCCCGGCGCGCCCCCCTTTACCTTCCACCCTCATCCCGGCGCGCAAGCTACCCTATCTGATGGCGCCTAAACCGGCGCGATAAGCTGATGAAGACTCCTCTCGGCACGCCAAAAGCTCACGCCGGATGAAGAGCCTCCAACCTGTTATATATATGGGCGAGGTTCGATTGAAAAAGAAGGCCGCTCTCGGAGAAAGAAAGAAAGAAAAGAGTGAGGTAGTTGAGAAGAGGAAGGCAACTGGGAAACGGGGGAGAGTTTCTTCTTTTCTCAGGAGATACAGAGAGGGAGGGCTTTCTTCTTTGAAGGGGCGAGCGTCGGTCGGCATCTACGATACTCTATTTCTGAGGAACAGGTGGGCAGGGGTCGTTTCTATTCTTGCTTTCCGCATTTCTTTTCCTTTTCCTCTAAGCTTCTACACATCGAATGTAAGCGATGGAGGGGAGGGGCGACGATGATATGAGTCGATTCCCCTCCCCCCTTCTTCGTGATTTCTTCTGCCATCTTCTCTCTGTTATTGTGACCTGGGCATCCTCTGCTTCTAAATATCGTTAAACGGCAACCAAACAACGGTGCCGGAATTGTAATCTCGTCGTACGAATGTTAAATCCTCCCTGTCTTAGGGATGGTGATATGTATGCATGCCTGTGGATGCTTGAATCAATAAATTGGAGGAACGATCTCCCCTTTCTATATCTTTATTTATACTGATATGCGCGTCAGGGCTCTTCTTTGCGTAGGGCCGATCCCGGTTTCCTCGAGATTCATATCACGCCCCGAATCATCGCGGGCTATAGAAACACCCCTCCCCGGGGGCTTTCTTTCGTTTCATTTCTTTTATGTTTGGTTCAAGGACTTTGCGTCCCTTTCTCCTCTCGGATGGAGCCGTGCCTCCGCGTGCGCCTTTGTCTGCCATGTACAGGGTCTATCCCCTTGAATATTGTTTTCTAATTGTTCGAGCATATGTCCCTGCCGGGGGTCTGTCTAACTTAGGCCTTTATTACTTGTTCTTCGTGGCCATCTGCATTGTTCCGAGGTTTCCCCGTCACTTCAATCACCCGGGGAGGGGGACATTCCCCCGTTAGTTCCTGCAGTTGCCGGGCGACCGAGGGCCCTACCTCTTCATGGTGGGCGTCTTCTCGAAGCCATGGCTAATAATGAAGGGGGCCTGGGTCAACGAACTCAACCCCGACAGACCAAGGCCCGATCGAGACCAGGGGGTGTGTGCTCCTTGTAGGCTAGTCCTCGGAGTTCCACTCTCCCAATGGTCAGTCCCTTCATGGGACGAATCACTGACCACGAGTCCTTCACCCCTCGTAGGCTAGCCCTCGGGGTGTCGTCCTCATCATCAGTGACTTCGCCCTTCTATCTCTTCCCCTGTGAAGCTTTGGTGCCCCTAGCAGGCTTGTCCTCGGGGTATCCTATCCAGTGGGGTATGCTGGCCGCCTTTGGGCAGACCGGTGATTTAGGGGTTTGCTCTATTAGTGAGTATGACCCCGATTCTCCCCTGCAACTCTATTTGTTCAGGGGAGATGCTGTCAAATTTTTGACAGACTCCAGATAATTATGTCAATAAAATGATCGCTCCGAATCGAATCAACTCAGTGCTCGAGTATGAACCTCGCACTGACCTCCCCCCTCATTTCCAGAAGGCCGTGGACTCCAATCGAACAATCATCTGGCCCAACAACTCAAGAAAGGGTCCCATGAAGTCTAACAAACTTAAAAGGGTTCATAATGCAACAAAATAGGTTTAATACGGCGCGGTCTTAACCGGCGCGCTCTAAACCGGCGCGGTACCCCCCCCCCCCCCCCCGCGCCGGATTAACCCCACACTCATTTCCAATTTTTTTTCCTTTGTGCCTTTCCGGCGCGCCCTAAACCGGCGCGCCCCAAGCCCTTGCGCGCCGTTTCAATACACATGGTCACCGCACCGTATTAACCCCTATACCTACGCGTGACCGCGCCGTGTAAGCGTTCTTATACACTTGTAGTCACCCCAGTTTTGAAGCGTCATGCCACTCTAGTGATTCATTCACCCCGGGTAAGTCTCGTCTTTCGGGGGCGATGTCAATAAGCCGTAATTGGTGAATATAAAAAAAAGGATGGCCAAGTGAGCCCGGGTCATATTATCATCGTATTCATTGTCATATCCGTTAAGCATTTTGCCTTCGCTATTACACTTGCGCCGTTCTTCCTCCTCTCGGTGAAGGGCAGTAAATGCGGCTGATCGCCATCGTTTCATAACACTATCTTCATGTGTAATCTAGGTGTGGATGTCTTGTGTGCATGCATGCATAGATCCTCGGGTATATCAAATGGCATCGACAGAAGACCGGGTTACGCCCGGCCGGAAGTCTTCGTCATGCGCGATGGTGGTCTTCGGACCTACATCCTCCGCCACGTACCGAGGGTCCATAATTCCATGAACTATACATCTGCTATACGATAAATATGTGCATCCTGCATGTCTTCCTCATGATCATCATGTAGCTCCTTTTAATCCGGCTTCGACAGCCCGATATCTCGGCAATTAATCAAAGGTGTTCCCTCCTCGTGGGGGATGTAATTAACGCCATAACCTTTACGGTATGGCGGACTGCTGGTCCCGACCGAACCTCACATTCGCCCGATATGGGTCAGAATGAGCGCACAATAAAATTGTCACTCATGTGACTGGCACACCCGCGTCGTCAATCAGTCAGTTGACTACCAGTTAGTTAAATGGTTGATCGATACGCGAACGAAAAGGCGGAACGAAAGAAAAGGTCGCAAACAAGTCTGGCACGCCCGGTGGGACCAGTGTCACCTTTCATCTCTTTGCCGAGATACTCGGGCTTCGAAGCCCTCTCAAAGACTACTGATTATCGCCTTGTTTGATATTTCAGTGCAAACAATGACGACTCACGGGATAACCGGCGTCGGCTTCAGTCCTGCGATCGTCGCCAGACACGCGCAAGGGTACCTGGCGGTGCCCATGGAATTTGGTAGCTTTCCTCCTGCTTTGGGCTTCCCCAACTTCTTGGGGTTGGCCTTTGTCGACATGCTGGAAGTCAAAGCCACGGAACCTGTCGAGGAAACCGTGAAGGAAGTGGAGCCTCTGAAGGCTCCCTGCTGCGATGGTTCGCTCAAGAATCCGGCCCCGGCCGCTAGCTGCCTGGTGCACC
The DNA here is from genome assembly GCA_022559845.1 of Amorphophallus konjac. NCBI lineage: Eukaryota > Viridiplantae > Streptophyta > Magnoliopsida > Alismatales > Araceae > Amorphophallus > Amorphophallus konjac. The sequence continues at coordinate 365,668,325 of CM040123.1, forward strand.
ACGTTGTACGTGGGACGCACCCCACTGTCATCAACAGACGCTCTGGAGGACGTCAGCGTCGCCAGGATCGCAAGAACACTGCTGTGATCACCGGAACTGTCTCTCAGTCCGGGAAGTCAATGCTGGTGGGAGGCATGCGTGTCTTCCTCAACGGGCACACGGCGCGGGTGACCCCAAACCGGGTCATCCCCAACATCCCTGTCCACAACACCTATCAAGCCCTCGCTGGAAGGAGGGCAGAAAGAGAAGAAGACGGCCCCTATGGCCAAGGAAGCTCGGCACTCAAGCTGAAAAAGTTTAAACAGGTGTGGGTTCCCAAGCAGACCCGACCTGCCTACCATCTGACACCCATCCGCCGCCGTCCTATGAACGACGAGGCGGGAGCGAGAAGAGAAAGGGGCTTGTCCCCGACGAATGAAGAAGAAGTGGTTGCGGATCCCCCGCGCCGCAGAAGTTTCCGGGCTGCTGCCCGCCAAGCCAACGTCCCAGTCACGGGACGAAGATTCCAACATCCAGCCGACAGAGCTCGGCTGGCCTATATCCCTCCTTCTGGAGGCCGACCACTATCCCCCGTGCTACATCAAGAACGGGGTCGAGAAGAAATGGCCTGCCTGGTCAGAAGCTATTTCCGAGGATTGGGCAACACCCCACTCGGACAGCAGCGGCTGATGCAGACAGTAGCCACTGAAGAAGATTACTGTCCATCAAAGGCAGATGAAGAAGATATAAGAGACAGAATGAGGATGTCGTCGGTCGACGATAATGGATACGATGACGGCTTTGAGATCGAAGCCGGTGAAGACTTCCCCGAGCGGGAAGAAAGAAGAAGGGTTTCCGTGTTCGAGAGGTTGACCTTTCCGCAACAAGCAAGGCGGAGGGTCCATCGACAAAGAAGAAGGATGCAGGTTTTCACTTGCAACATGGCTGGTGTACCCAGCCGATATGGGGAGCTTCCTGAAGACCCCCAAGAATTGGCTCAATTGGCCGTACGGCCGGGGCCAACTACCCGCAGGACAGAAGCAGCAAGAGGGCTTCTGACAATGATGAAAGAGAAACAGCCCCAGGTCTACCTCCACTGGGATGATAAAGCCCCCGTCTTGACCGCTAATGTGGTGACGACGGAAGAAGAAGACGACGTACTCCTCGACATCCTGCCTGAGGGTACGTCCGGGGAGACAACAGAAGGTGTCCCCACCACTATAGATCCATCAGTCTTGATGCTGCTGCAAAAATATCAACGGGAAATAGATTCCCTGAAGAAATAGCTAATGGAGAAAACTGAACACTCATCGGCTTCTAAACCACCCGAAGTCCAGGGTGAATCATCCCGGGGAGCGGCTCGTCGAGACGACCCTCCACCGCTCTATACACTACCACAGCCGTCAGAACCAACTGTGACGACAGCACAACAGCGGCCGCCACAGCCTCAGCCGCTGCTACCTCGGGTGCTTCCTCAGGCGCACCCAACACCCCGGCTGTTGCATCCTCCGCAGGCGACCACCCTGGTCACCCCATACCTGCAGCCAGCACACTTCTATCCAGAACCGGTCGACCCCACGGTCGTGAACCGGATGATGGTGGATAGGATGATCGAGCTGAAGCTCGCAGAGAAAAGCGAAGGCGACTACGTCGCATTCGATGCCTATCGGGTGCCCTACCCGCAACACCACGCGGCTAAACGACTTCCCCCGGGAGTCAACAAGCCGCCCAAATTTGACAAATTCAACGGGAAAGGTTCCCCTAAAGAACATATTGCATATTATATGACCGTTATGGGTGATCTGGCCACCGACGAGTCATACCTGCTGAAATTCTTCGGGTCCTCGCTGACGGGGCTCGCTTTCGAATGGTATTCCAGTCTCTCGGCCGGGTCAATTAATGACTGGTCAGATATGCAAAGGAAGTTCAGAGAAAGATTCCATGTCACAGAGAGGGAGGTCACAGTGGCCGAGCTCTATTCAACAAAACAAAGGGCAGATGAGACAGCCCTTGACTACATCAAGAGGTGGAGGAACCTCGGAATGAGATGTAAGCGGCCCCCGCATCAGGAGGACGCTGTGCAAATATGTAAGCAAAATCTCAGGAGGGAGGTCCTGGAAAAGATGATTGGTATGGAAATACGGTCGTTCAACCGGCTGAATAATGTCGTGGCTGAGGTGGAAGCTTTTCTAGCCAAGTCTGTCCCGACGTCAACTGCCAGCATAGCCCAGAAAGGCAAGGTGGCGGAACGGCGCCCCGTACCTAAAGAAGCGAATGCGCTTGATATCAAGGCGTTCGAACAACAGAAGGAGAAAGGCAAGAAAGCGGCTCCCCCGCAACCTGCAAAAGCTCCAGATGACAAAGAAGGTCCTTCGTTGAGGGACAAAATGAAGAAGGCTTATTCCTTTCCTAAGGATAAGACCCGGATCCTGTTTGACTGGGTAACAGAATACAGTATGGTCACTCTGCCTGAGCCGAGAAGACCAGAAGACCTCAAAAGAAGAGACAGTCCAAGATTCTGCCCCTACCACCAGATGTTGGGACATTCAATCGAAGACTGTTATGTTTTCAAAGACATCATTGAAGGAATGGTGAAGAAGAATGAAATAGAGCTGGGAGAGTACAAAGTAGACCCTCCTCAGCCACATGAAGCTCCTCCCAGAAGAGCAGCAGTCAACATGGTCTCCCTCTACCAGGCATTACCTGAGGAGATCTCTGAAGCAAGCACACGGAGCACCTACGAAATCCATTTCCTGGAGCCCGTGAAGGAGCAGCAGGGGTGGCAGCAAATCCCTGTGAAGCACAAGAAGAAGAGGGCACCCCGCCCAAAAGAGGGGGCACATATCCGTGGCATTACACCCCGGCCTGCTCCGCCAGTGGTAGCACCCGTATGGGTCACTCCACCTACAGCTGTCAGAATACATACGCCTAACAGGAGGAGACAAACTCCGCTGCCAGTAATCAAGGAAACCAATCCTGGGGTCCTTCGACTGCAACACTTAATTGAAGGGCTAGATGAATATGTACAGCCCGAACTAAAACCTCTGCTGGTACGGGACCACGTCCCATGGCAAGAGCTGGAGCAACTCTCACTCAAGCAAAGGGAGGAAGCTGAAGCAGCACCACCTCAAGAGAGCAACCTGTTCTGGGGGCAAGCACCTGCAGAAACCAAAAAGAAGAAAAAGCAAAAGAAGAAGAAAAGAAAGGCCGCTGGGGCCCATAAAACACAGGTCGTCTCCTGCAATACCCTGTCAGCACTCTTCAACCTGCCCGGAGAAGAGGAAGAAGAAGAAATTTGCTTCACACCCCATGTTGGGGGAGGCAAGGCCGAGGCCGCAACTGCTGTACATGCCACTCGGTCAGGCCGGAAATGGGGGCGCCAGCCGCCACCCAATCACAACATGATGTTCAGAGGGGAGCAACCCTACAAGACACCTTCACCGGAAGTTAAGGGAGTCCAAATCCCTCCTCCGTCAGGTCTATACAGCAAGACTGGGGGCAAGACAGTCCCTTCATTCCTTGAATTCATGAAGATGTCAAAGGGGAAGCAGCCTTGTCAGGAGGCTAACCTTACGCCCGGGGTCATTCACCCGCAGCCAGCGCAATCTACTGAGGATGCAAATGCAGATGGGGCTTGCCCTACAGCAGCTAATAAAGAAGACCCGACAACCGATGCCAGTCAAGAGGGTGCCGAGTCCGAGGAAGGTGAAGCAGGTCCGTCTGGACCAACAAATCAAAACCTCCCCAAGCCCAGATGGGCTAAAGAGATGAAGCTCTCCAATGTCCGGGCTGGAAGCTGAATAATGAAGTTGCTCAAGAAGCTCCCTGCTCGATTTACGATCTGGGAAATTCTCTCTTTGAGTGAAGAGACTCGATAGGCGATCATCACTACTCTGCAAACGCCTGCTCATTTTGAAGCCTGCATAGCTGAGGCTATACCAGAAGCCAGTATGACCTTCTCTCCAGAAGACATGCTACTACCTACTGCCAGTTACAACAGGCCGCTATATATGAAAGGGCACCTGAACGGAAGAGAACTGAACCGGATTCTGGTTGATCCTGGTGCAGTAGTCAACATCCTGCCATATAGAATATACGAGAGGTACCACTTTAATGTGCATCTCGAGAAAGTCGGGGATATGCGTATCGCTGGCTTCAACCAAAAGTGTGAAGTATCTATGGGAGTGGCAGAGTTCACACTGACCCTGGCAGATTTCACCACAACGGTGCAGTTTCATATCATTGACTCTCGCACCTCCTACAAAGCACTGCTCGGCCGCCCATGGCTGCATGAAAATATGGTGGTGCCCTCCACGCTCCACCAATGTATCAAATACAGCCTCCAGGGGAAGGAGGAGAGGATATTTGCTGACATCCACCCATTCGAGGTGTTTGAATGTCACTTGGCGGACGCCAACCTATATACGGGGTCTCCCCGGAAGGTTCCTGAAGATGGAGCCCCCGTAGGGGCATCGAAGAATAAATCGGGTGACGGTTGGTATCCACCACCGCCGCGCGGATATGTCAAGCCGAAGGTGGTTTCCCACATCACGGCTTCTGGAAATGTCGGTAGGGTGACACCCCCAGCATTATACCCCAAAGCTAAGGAAGTGCATGTTGATCGACAGCACGACCGCATCGGAGTCCCGGCCGGCCTCACCAAGCCAGTCTCCGGCCTCAATGATCCCACTGTCGAACCTTTCAAAGCCTGGGAGGTGACACAAGAAGATGGGCCCAGCAGCTTGTTCTATACAGCTGAGGAGCATCCCACTCAGGAGGACACAGACTGCAGCCTCCCTGAGGATCTAGCCAACCCGCGGGTTCCTGTTCAGGGCCTGGCATTTACCACTGATCGGACGGCCAGGATGTTTCAAAAGCAACACATCCCTCCCGATCAACCTCAAAAACGCAAGGAAGCTTTCCAGAAGATGTGGTATCCTGCAAATCTGGATAAAGAAATGAGACGTGTCTCTCAATATCCGGGTCTGGGCTTCACCCTGAAAGACTACTATTACAGTGGGCGGTACGAGGTGGATACCATCTCCACCTTCTAGCCAACTGAAGATAGCCCTCTGGGGGCAACCTTTGATGAATATCCGGCGGAAGCAGAGCATGCTGAATTGGCTCTATCCGGGAATCAACAAATGGAGACTTTGATCTCCTGCCGATGCTGGGAGCAGGTCCCTCCTGAAGAAACGGCCTTTCAAGCCGAATTTGATACGGCTAGCAGCAGCGAAGCCGAAGATACTCAAGAAGCAGAAGTCTCTCCCTCCGCAGGGGTCATACTAATGACGACTTCAACACCCTTTCTACCAATCAGGCAGGCCTTGGTTTACTCCAATCAAGGGGAGCCGGCTACCGGAAAAGGAAAAGCCACTTCTGCGGAAGATACAACTGTCCTAGAAGGCGAGACTCCTTCAACCTCTGCTGCAAATCCAATATGCTGTCTGAGTCCGGCGGCAAACAACTACTGGCCTGTCATGGCTGCAACCTCATCTACAAGCACTGAAGCTGTTCTCTCACCCTCGGGAGCTGCAACGGCAACGGATATGTCAATAGATCCATCCACACAGTCGCTAGCACGAGAAGCAAGAGGACCCCATGAAGCTCTGGCAGTGTCTGACGAGGAAGTCGAAGTACTCGACCCTCAAGATGGTATTCCAGACTTCGTTGACCTCCAGCCGGCACCTCCGGAGATAGAAGACGGAGGCCAAGCCACAGTCGATGAACTAATAGAAGTCAACTTGGGAGATGAGGAGGACCCTAGGCCCACCTTCCTCAGTGCCCAACTATCCCCAGAAGAACGGGAGCTGTACATCCAGCTGCTGCTAGAATACCGGGATTGCTTCGCCTGGACTTATAAAGAGATGCCAGGTCTAAACCCTGCTGTCTCACAACACGAGCTAACGATCAGCCCCGAAGCCGAGCCGGTGAAGCAGCCGCCGCGGCGTATGAGGCCGGAGCTCATCACCCGAATCTGTGCTGAAGTTGACAAGCTCATTGATGTGGGATTTGTTGAAGAAAATCAGTACACCACATGGCTGGCGAATATCGTCCCTGTGAAAAAGAAGAATAGACAGATCCAGATTTGTGTTGACTTCCGAGATCTAAATAAAGCCTGCACTAAAGATGATTTCCCGGTACCAATAACCGAGGTCATGATTGATGCTACAACCGGCCATGAAGCCCTGTCGTTCATGGATAGGTCTTCCGGCTACAATCAGATTTGGATTGCGGAGCATGACCGGGTCCATACTGCTTTCCGAACTCCTAAAGGCATTTATCATTACAAGAGAATGCCATTCGGACTGAAAGAATGCTGGCGCAACCTATCAGCGCGCAATGACCAAAATATTTGATGAATTGCTCTACCACAAGGTCGAGTGCTACATAGATGATCTGGTGGTCAAAACCAGAAGAAAAGAAGATCATCTGCAAGACCTCCGGATTGTTTTTCAGAGGCTGAGGCAGCATGAGCTAAAAATGAACCCTATGAAATGTGCGTTCGGAGTGTCGAGCGAAAAATTCTTGGGCTTCATCGTCCGATATCGGGGAATCGAAATAGACCCCGCAAAGATCAAGGCGATTCAGGAGTTACCTCCACCTAGGAACATCTCCGAGCTGAGGTCACTACAGGGCCGCCTGGCTTATATCCGGCGGTTCATTTCCAATTTGTCAGGGCGATGCCAGCCTTTTCACAAGCTGATGATGAAAGATGTTCCCTTTTATTGGGATGAAGATTGCCAGACAGCCTTTGACAAGCTAAAAGACTATCTGAAGACTCCTCCAGTATTGGGCGCACCGGTGAAAGGACGTCCGTTGATACTGTATATAGCGGCTACACATAATTCTCTGGGGGCAATGCTGGCCCAGAACAATGAAGAAGGGAAAGAACAAGCCCTCTATTACCTCAGTCGGAGACTGGTCAGAACTGAAGAGAAATATACTTATATTGAGAAGATCTGCCTGGCACTAGTCTTCGCAGTCAAAAAACTCCGGCACTATATGTTGTCGCATGAAATCAGCTTGGTGTCCAAGGAGGATCCCCTGAAATATATTATGTCCCAGCCGGCACTCAAAGGCCGCCTAGGCAAGTGGGCGGTAATCCTTATGGAGTTTGATGTCTCCTACGTACCGCGCAAGGCCATCAAAGGTCAAGCTATTGCAGACTTCTTTGCTGAACATCCGATACCCGGGGAAAGCCCGTGGGAACCGGAACTTCCCGAGGATGAAACCCTAGAAGCCGCCCAAGTACAGCCTTCCTCATGGCAGCTATACTTTGATGGCGCTTCCAGAATTGACACCTCTGCTACCGGGTCATCCAGGGTCAGAGCAGGGGCAGGTATAGTCCTGAAATCTCCGGAAGGAGAAGTGGTGCATACTTCCTGCTCCATAAACAAACAATGCACAAACAATGAAGCAGAATATGAAGCCCTGATAATCGGGTTGCAGATTGCTCTGTCCATGGGAATTCAGATGCTGGAAGCATTCGGAGACTCCATGCTAGTTATAAAACAGCTGGAAGGAGAGTTCGAGGTGCGAAAGCAAGAGCTCCTCCCCTATCACCAGTTGGCAACTCGCCTGATGTCAAGATTTTACTTCATCAGCGTCAAGCACATCAATCGAGGCCGGAATGCTCAGGCGGACGCCCTCGCTAAGTTGGCTAGTTCATTGGCAGTCCCGCCAGACACAAGCCTGAATATAACAGTAATCAACCGCCGACAAGTCCCCAGCGTAATTGAGGTCCCGATCGACGAACAAGAGATGGAAGTAGCAGTCATCGAAGGGGTTCAGCAGCCCGACTGGCGAGAGCATCTCCTACGCTGGTTTCAACACCAGCAACTTCCAAAAGAAAAGGAACAGAGAATGAAGCTCCTGAGGATCAAGGATTCTTACGAGATGAGAAGCGGGACCTTGTTCCGAATTATGGCAGATGCCCGAAGGAAAGTCCTACTCCGTTGCTTGTCTTCAGCAGAGGCGGGACAGGTGATGCAAGAAGTTCATGCAGGATCAGCTGGAGCACACCAGGCTGGCCCGAAAATGAAAATTGAGATAAAGAAGCTGGGTTATTATTGGCCCACTATGTTTAATGATTGTTGCAAATTTGCCAAGGCTTGTCAGAAATGTCAAGAACACGCGAATGTGGCGAGGAGACCTCCAGTGCCACTGCATCCCACTCTACCAAGTTGGCCGTTTGCTCAATGGGGCACGGACGTGGTAGGGCCACTACCAGCATCTTCATCAGGGTGCAAATACATCTTAGCAGCTACAGACTATTTCTCCAGATGGGCGGAGGCAGTAGCACTAAGAGATGTGACCGGAGAACTAGTTGCAAGATTCTTCCGGTAGAATGTAATATTCCGGTTCGGGATCCCCAGCCAAATCATCTCTGACAATGGCAGTCATTTCAGAAACCAGAAGGTTTATCGGCTAGCCGACAAATACAAAATTGACTGGAGGACATCGTCCCCCTACAACCCTCAAGCCAACGGACTCGCAGAAGCCTTTAACAAGACACTGTGCACGTTACTGGCAAAGACTGTCAAGTCTAACAAAAAGGATTGGGAAGAAAGGATGTACGAAGCACTTTGGGCTTATCGTACTGTCTACAAGACCCCAACCGGCTGTTCACCTTTCTCCCTTGTCTATGGGTCGGAAGCTGTAGTGCCGATTGAACTTGAAGTTCCTTCATTGCGAGTTGCCATCCAGCACGGATTAGTCAGTGGGGAGCAGACCAATGCAGAAAGAAGATTGGAAGAGCTCGCTGAGCTCGAAGGAAAACGCCTCCGGGCGCAACAAAACATCCAACTCTACCAAGCTCGCATGGCCCGTGCTTTTGACAAGTTAGTCAAGGGTCGAGAGTTCAAGAAAGGAGACCTGGTGATGGTCAAAAGAAGAGAAGTGATGGCCTCTAACCCCAAAGGGAAGCTGGTCGAAAACTGGGTCGGACCGTATATCGTCCGCCGAGTATATGAAGGGGGTGCCTACGTCCTTGTAGACCACAAAGGAGTCATCCAGTTCTCTCCCCTCAACGGAAAACACATTAAGCCGTATCATGCGGCGCAGCCGACACACCCCGAGTGATCGGTCGGAACACCTTTTCCTTGGCTAGTGGCACTCCGCCCTAACCAAGCTACCTTTCCCTTGGTATAGTGGCACTCCGCCCTAACCGAACTACCCTTTCCTTGGTTAGCCGCATTCCACCCTAATCGAGCTACCCTTTCCTTGGTCTAGTGGCACTCCGCCTTAACCAAGCTACCCTTTCCTTGGTTAGCGGCATTCCGCCCTAATCGAGCTACCTTCTCCTTGGTTAGCGGCACTCCGCCTTAACCGAGCTACCCTCTCCTTGGTTTAATGGCACTCCGCCTGAACCGAGCTACCTTCTCCCTTGGTTCAGTGGCACTCCGCCCTAATCAAGCTACTTTTCCTTGGTTAGCGACAGTCCGCCCTAATCGAGCTACTTTTCCTTGGTTAGCGACAGTCCGCCCTAATCGAGCTACTTTTCCTTGGTTAGCGGCATTCCGCCCTAATCAAGCTACTTTTCCTTGGTTAGCGGCATTCCGCCTTAATCAAGTTACTTTTCCTTGGTTAGCGGCACTCCGCCCTGATCAAACTACTTTTCATCGGTCAGTGGCACTCTGCCCTGATCGAGCTACCCTCTCCTTGGCTAGCGGCTCTCCGCCCTAATCAAACTACCTTTCCTTGGTTAACGGCATTTCGCCCCGATCAAGCTACCCTCTCTCGGTTCGCATTCCGAATAAAAAAAAAGAGGAAGAAAAGAAAGAAGTCAAAATAAAAATGGGGTTAAAAATAGAGATACCCCGCTGGACTTGCTCCCATATCGGGACAAGTGTAAAAATGGCTATAACCCGGCTGTGGCGAAAACCCGAAAGGGCGTCGCAGGCAAAATCGGGTACCCCGCCACGTGAAAACCCGAAAGGGCGCGTGGGCAAAAGCAAGAGGGGGCTGGCTTCGGCGAAAACCCGAAAGGGCGCCTGAGTCGGTAAAGTGGTAATTTCCCAAATGCCTCTCCTATCCTCCACCCAATAAAACTCCGAAAGGGACAATCATCAAAGTCCCGCCGGAAATCCTTTAACACATCATTTTCGACCCTCGTCATCATCGGCGAGATCGGTCGACCTCTACCCTCAACTTGGACCCTACGTCCCTGTTGACAACCCCATCCTTGTTTCGGCAGTGATATATGCCGACGAACAAATCCTTTTCGACCCCCGTCATCCTCGACGAGATCGGTCGATCTCTACCCTCAACTTGGACCTTACATCCCTGTTGACAACCCCATCCTTGTTTCGGCAGTAGCATACGCCGACGAATAAATCCTTTTCGACTCTCGCCATCATCGGCGAGAACGGTCGATCTCTACTCTTGAACTTGGATCCTACATCCTTGTTAATAAGCCACGTCCTTGCTTCGACATTTAACCAGTGTCGACGAGATAAACCTAAGACCAACCCTTGTCCTCATCGACAAGGACGGTCAGCGTTCCCGCGGTCCAGTTCTTCTGAATCTCGAATTCAAAAACAAAAAAAAAGATAAAGAAAAAAAGAAGGAAAAGAAATTGGGGTTAAAAATAAAGATACCCCGCCAGACTTGCTCCTATATCAGGTCAAGTGCAAAAATGGCTATAACCCAGCTGTGGCGAAAACCCGAAAGGGCGTCGCAGGTAAAATCGGGTACCCCGCCGCGTGAAAACCCGAAAGGGCGCGTGGGCAAAAGCAAGAGGGGGCTGGCTTCGGCGAAAACCCGAAAGGGCGCTTAGGTCAGTAATGTGAATAAAAATGAATGGTGAATAGTGATGAACCATCCGTCGTCCAAAGGCCATTTCCGAGGTCGGGGCGAGGGTCTTCATCCGATATCCCACTTACACACGTCTAGTGTCTATATCCCTTTCGACCCTTGTCACCATCGGCAAGATCGGTCGCTACCTATCCGGTTCTTGTCACCATCGACAAGACCGTCAACCCCTTTCGACCCTTGACACCATCGGCAAGATCGGTCGCTACCTATCCAGTTTTTGTCACCATCGGCAAGACCGTCTACCCCTTTCGACCCTTGTCACCATCGGCAAGATCGGTCGCTACCTATCCGGTTTTTGTCACCATCGGCAAGACCGTCTACCCCTTTCGACCCTTGTCACCATCGGCAAGATCGGTCGCTACCTATCCGATTTTTGTCACCATCGGCAAGACCGTCTACCCCTTTCGACCCTTGTCACCATCGGTAAGATCGGTCGCTACCTATCCGGTTCTTGTCACCATCGGCAAGACCGTCTACCCCTTTCGACCCTTGTCACCATCGGCAAGATCGGTCGCTACCTATCTGATTTTTCTCACCATCGGCAAGACCGTCTACCCCTTTCGACCTTTGTCACCATCGGCAAGGTCGGTCGCTACCTATCCGGTTCTTGTCACCATCGGCAAGACCGTCTACCCCTTTCGACCCTTGTCACCATCGGCAAGATCGGTCGCTACCTATCCGGTTCTTGTCACCATCGGCAAGACCGTCTACCCCTTTCGACCCTTGTCACCATCGGCAAGATCGGTCGCTACCTATCCGGTTTTTGTCACCATCGGCAAGACTGTCTACCCCTTTCGACCCTTGTCACCATCGGCAAGACCGGTCGCTACCCGTTCTCGGTTCTGGCCGTTCTCGGCAGGACCGTGTATCCATCAGTTTCACTATGCCCTCCTAAGTCCCCCGAACTCTCGGCCGGCATAAGCAGTTTCTAGTCTTGAGAAAAAGTCGCGGTGCGGTGGAGTGAACACCTCACCCCTTCCCTGAAGGCGTGAGCGCTCTCCTGCCCTAGTGACTCATACACTCGGACTAGAATCAACGGGCAAATGAAAAAAAAATGACAAGATGGAGTCTTCATTCAAAATCAGGACGGAGATTTTTCATTACTATGAAGTAAAGAGCACATGATTACATGGGCCATGCCCTGGAATACATAAGGTGCATTAAAAGGGAGCACATAAAGAAAAGAGACTACGGCAAAGGGCGTCGGAAGATGTCCTCCAGCACAGGAATACCCAGGGAGGGATGACGGATCAGTTCTTGCAATCTGAACTCGGTGGCCTCCAGCTCGGATAGCTTCATCTCCAGGGAAGCAGCTTGTCCTTCAGCCATCTCAGCATCCTCAACCTTTTGGACCCCCAGGCGATCCACTTCTTCAAGTTCAGCCTCTATCCTAGAAAGTTCGGCCCGCAATGCCGTCATCCGGGCCGTCAGGGAGCTCCGGCGTTGTAAAGAGGCGTTGGCTTCGTCCCTCGCCCTCGCCGCGGTCTCTTGCAGAGAAATAAGGGCCGTCTTGTTTTCAGCCCGCTCCAATGATATGGCCGCCAGCTGGTCAGCTGCCTCCCGGCCCAAGAACTCCCTCCGGTTCACATACTTCAGGAGCAAGATTACCCGCGGAGTCCAGTCGTCCATGGGACAACCGAGGGCCAGCAGCGAGCGGGACAGATGCTCTATCAAGCCCCTCAGCTGAATATAAGTTAAATCCCTACTGGCTGTTACGGTCTGCTGGAGGGTCCCCAGGAACTGCCACACGACATCACTCGAGGACTGAAGACCAAGTGGCGACGTCTCGGGCAGTTCGAACTCTACTCTGCCATCCACGGCAGCCCATATATCATCAGCCGTCCCGGAGGATGACGACGGCATAAGCTGCAGCCCACTACCACTGGGAACAACCGCACCGGCAGATGCGGTGGCTAGATCCTCAACAACAACAATCTCTTTGCCGGTCCCCTGGGGTGGGAGTCCAACAAGAACCTCGAGCACCGAGGACGTCCGTCCCTCAATAATCTCCCCGGCTTCTATCTCAGCAGAGCCACCCTTCTCCAGAACTGACTGCTGTGCATCCTCCCTTGGCGGAGAATCTCCGGCTACTGCCGAACTATCAACTTCCACGAGCGCTCCGGGACCAACTGGAACCATTGCGGCTGCATGATCCTTTGGGTACCGCAATGCGATGGGCCGCAGGACGGACGGGAAAGTCGCCTGGCCTGTTCCCAGGGCCGGGAGTGGTATCTGCACCGTCATAGTTGGCAGCGCCACCTCAGTCTGCATCAGATATATATACAGTTAAAACCTGGCTAGAAGAAGGAGAAAAGAAGCATGGTAAGCATCGGTCCTGGATAGGTCCTTACCTCGGCCGGGACTAAGCTCAAATCTTTAAGAGCAGCTCCCCCAGCGCCAGCCTCCTCACTCGTAAGCGATAATGACGGCACAGGACCGCCCCATGATAACCGGGCCGGGCTGAAAGTCGGATAGTCACTCTCATAGGCCGAGGACACCCCAGCATCGTCGGTCTCAAAATCAAGCGGTGATGGCTCCTCGTCACTGGAGCCGCCACCATAATCTACATGCTCAGAGGAGGAAGACCCCTCTGCTCTCTCAGGACGCTCCGCCGTCGAAGTAGGAGCCTCGCCAGCAGGAGCATCACCCTCGGCGGGAGCCTTCCCGGTGCTCTCCACACCAAGGGCAGCAATAGATGATACCTCAGGGGCGGGTTCTCCCTGCCCCGAGGGGACCACCTCCTCTGCGCTCTCCGAGCCCGGAAACAATGGTGGTTGTATATCGACTACAATTCACAGCGAAAAGGGGTCAAGGCGGCTGAAGATACGAAGATTTGCGTTGCTATCGCAACTAAACTATAGATTACCTTCCATCTCCCGCCAGGGTGTTGGAGAGGGCAGATCCCTTTCTACGGGAGCAGTGGGGACTTCCTCTGCCCCGTCCCTAGCCGCTACATCTACCGTCGCCTCCGATCCGACGACCGCGGCAGCTGTATCGGCAACTGTCAGCATGGGCCACCCCAAGCGGTCGAAACAAGCTAATGCACTCTGAAGAAAAGAAGTGCCTACCTTCGGCCTCTAGCCCTTGTGCGCGAGAAGCCTCAAACTCTTCAAAAGATACAACAGGAGGAAGGACGGTTGCCGATTCCTTCTCTGCGGCTTTCTTCCGGCGCGCCCGTGTCACTCGGGTCACCGCCGCTTTCGCCTTCCCGACGGCCTCCCGTAGTTGGGACCTAGTCCTCTTCCTCGAATCTCCAGGAGGTAGTGGCGTCGTGGTCGGGGCCGGCTCAGGAACTTCAAAATACGCCAGCTTTTTGGCTTTTATGATCAGCTCCCTGAAGTGCCGGGTCTCCTCCGAAGTCGGTCGGACTACATACGCACAAGGGTGAGATGACACAACCACAATGAAAAGAAGAAGCTGGCTGAAGGGCCTGAAGGAAAAGATAGAACTTACTTGCCGGTCCCGTGTAAAAGGGGAAGAGAGGCCAATAAAATAGCGATGGCGTCTTGTCCCTCGAAACCGCCTCGCGAATGAGCCAGCATAGATCCCTGATCTTTTCGCTCGGCTCAGCTAGCAACGCCAGGTCCTCGTGTCCACGGGAGGACAGCAGATAATACAGGCTCAGATGGTCCAGCCCCCACCTGTCTGCATATTTGAAGGAGATCTGAAGAGGATGGTCCAGTATGGCTTCACTGGGGCTACCCACCGAGAGGCCATGAGACCGAAGGAGTGCGAACAGCCAGGGGGTGTTGGCATATAAGTCAGCCCGCCTGTCCTCTTTGCGAATGAAAGCCCGGTAGGGATACAACCTGTCCACCTCGGGACGCCAGTCGGCCACCGCCGCGATGGGCTCCTCTACTGGCAAAGGGAGTTGCTGGAGAATCACCCTCTCACTGCTTACCCGGCATAAACCCCGAAGGGTCTTCACATAATCATCCTTGTTGATCGGGGGCAACTTCAGCTCAACTTTCGTCTTGCGGCCTTTTACGAGCTTGCGGGCCTCTAGATAGGCCTTCACATCCGTATTAGTCCAAGATTTCAACTTCTTCAAATAAGAAGCGTCAATATCAAGAACTGGCTCCGGCTGGGAAGCTAAGAACCTGTGCTCCGCCACGGCCCAGCACTCTCTCCGGGAGGTCCTGTAAAATCCCGTCCGCGCGTTCCACCACTTGACGTATTCAGGCGTGACGCGAGGGAACCGTGCGGGGGCGGGCACCCGGAAAGAAACGTCTTCGCGACGATGGAAAAAGTCCCACCATATCCGGGCGTCGTCATTGGACGTTTGCCCGGCCCTGTGCCTGTTGGGCAATGCAAATTGCGAAGAGGAATGTGGAATCTGCTGGTCGTAGCCAAAGTTCCGACTGAAACGGAACGGGTAATACGGCTCCAGCCACAGAATGCCGCTCTTGCGAAATACGAGGACACTAGGCCTGATGGCCAGTGCCCAATCAACCAACTCCGGCTCCAGAATAGGCCTGGTATAATTGGCCTGGGAAATCGGATGGATGTACTCCTCAGTTTCAAAGAGCTTGCATTGCCTCGTCCTGTTCGTCAACGGGCTCGAGTGAGCAGCTAAGCTCCAGAAATGAAGAACCCCGGGCGAGTCCACGGGAAGACGGGTCAATTTACCCCGAATGGCATAGAGTTGCTCCGCTAGCGATGATGGCTCGGCACTTGCAAACTCTATCATGCGCGGGACCAGAGGAACTGCTTGTAACGCCCGAGGAGCTGCCTCCGGGAACAGGGTGCAGACCCAAGCATTAAAGAAATGTAACGGACCAACCGTCCGAAGGCTTCTGGGGAGGCGCGTCTTGTGCAAGTCTCCCAACATCTTGTAAGTAAGGCACAGGGCCACTGGGCAAAGAGACAGCTTGGTACCCCAAGCCATAAGACAGGCTGGATATATGGCTTCTGCCCTGATCACGCTCTCGTCACCTTGAGGGAGAGCAAAGGAACAAAGCCAATAAACCAAATATGCAGCACAATGAGTCACTGCATCAACACCAGTAGGGTTTGGGTTTTCCCCCTGCCCTCCTCTCGAAGAAAATGACGAAGCGGCCTGGCGTCGTATCCTCTTCTTCCGCTTCTGGGCCACCGGTGCTATCGAGGAAAATCTTCATACTTGTTCTTCCCCTGGAAGAAATATTGAAGCCAAGCGCCCATCCGCACTCTTCGTTTCTCGCCCGGCTTTCGAGCTTCTCTCGTGTCTTGCGACGAATGGAAGAGGGTGCGATACGCCTTCATGAGATATCGATAGGCGTAGCCCGCCATATACCGACCGTCACCGTCGGTCTGGTCCTTCAACCAGTCGGGCCAACAAACTTCTTCATACGGCTCTCCATCAATGGGCAGGCCGCTGAGCTGAGATAGACTCCACAAGTCTAAGGAGGTCTCCCCCTCTGAAGTATAGAAGGTGTTGTATTCAGGGCAAAACACCTCGATCATGCCACAGCACAAGCCTCGGGAAATCGGGTACCGATACCTTGAAGCATACACGCTGTGATAAACACCAGCTCTGGTCAAAAGAGGAGCATAATGATGCAGCACATAGTCTGTGAATTCCACTGCTCCAGGCCTGAATGCGTGGGCGTCTGTAACTTTCAACTCAGCAAACCACCCCACGGAGATCTGGTGCTTGAAGCGAATCGCCAAGCAATCCAGCAAGAATGACTCATCTCTATATCCCCATCTCAACGGGGCAAGGAATAAACCAAAGATCGGCTTCTCCCGATCTACTCTGCCCGCGGAATCATTCCACCGAGCAGGTACAAATTCGGGAGCTCTGGTCAACAGTCCGTCTGCCGGAGCCAGGTCTTGCAGCCCCAGCACAACGCTCCACTTCCTGACCTCCCCAGGGAGATAGATGGGTCTTCCCCGCATTACGCATTCGGCCAAGCTGTCTCTCTCCACCAGCAGAGCCTGCTCGACTTTCCGAACGGCGAACACATCCCGTTTCCCCTGAAGGTTGAAGCGCCGAAGAAGGGACATCAGGTGCTTGTCCTTGGGATAATCCTTCCGGGTCACACCCTCTCTATTATAATGGAAAGAGTCGCCCCCGAGAATAAGGAGACGACCGGTGTCTACAGTGTCCGTCTCCGAATCCGAAGACTCCGCAACTATGGCCACCTGGCCGTGACCCCAGTCGAGAGAATTAACATTCTCCCATGTCACCACGGCACGAGAGGAAGAGCTGGATGCCATGACAGCTGCAAAAAGAGCATATCAAACAAAAACAACGTCAGGAAATGGCTAATCAAAGGCGAACTTCTGACAAAATTTCGGCAGAGTCTCCCCAGCACAGGGAATTGCCGAAGAAAAGCGGGAACGCGTCCACTCAGGAACGATCCCTAAAAGGCAGCCATCGGCATTACACCGAGGCCAGAGGAACACCCGGGGAAACAGCTCCGAGGGCAAGCCCTGCTAGAAGCCTCCCGGGGCCCAAAGAAAGGGTTTTGAAACCCAAATTGGCGGCACCTCCACTCACCCGAAGGAAAAAAAACCGCCGCTCTCGGCGCCGGAGAAAGGGAAGGAGGGAAGAGAGAGAAAAAATTTGGGCAAATGAGGGATGAAGAAGAAAAAACAAAGGCGAAAGCCTTATATGGAGGAGGCCCCCCCTCCGCTAAACCGGCGCGCTATTTAGCGCGCCGGATTAAAACCCCATAAGGAAAAGGCGCGCCGGGGAAAAGGCGCGCCGAATTAAAACCCCACGGCGTCAAGGCCGCGCCGAGTTAGCAAGGAAAAGGGGGGATAGCGCGCCGGATTAAAAGCCCAAGGGCCATGCCCGCGCAGGATTAACATCCCAAAGGGCAAGGGAGTGCCGTGTTGACCCCGCGCCGTACTAACATCTAAACGGCGCCGGATTACCGTCCGTGCCGAATTAAGGGCCATCCCAGGCACCCGCCAATCGAAGAAGGGGTCAGTCCGGATGAAATTCATCCGTCGGCCTTGCTGCACTCGTGCCTTGCTCGCAACACCCACGTCTGGGGGGCATTTGTTGGCACCTAAAATATGATCATTGGCGACCAAGCCAATAAAGACAAATGACCCGGCACACCGAAGCACGGAAGCCGATGCAGATCAACATATTGAAGACTTCTCAAGCTGCCAGAGCCTCGAGTCACTCCGTATGGATACGGGGACTTCACCTCAGGAGAGCCGAGATGAATCCACAACCAACCGGCAGTGCGACCAAGCCTGCCCAATGAACCGGCATCGACTTTGTCATGCCGCATACACTACACCCGTTGTCCGATCTAGGACGACGGTCTATCCGGTGGTTTCCCCACCATATGAAGAGGTTCTCCCGAAGATGAAGGAGTTCCCCCGGCTCTCCAAGACGGAGGACCGAAAGCTCTATCGGCAGAAGATCCCGATCATCCGGCACGGGTACGGCCCTGCCAAGGTGGGCCCATTGGTGGCCGAATGATCACCCAGCTCAGGCGGAACTATCCTTGGTGTTACATCACCCCCTAAGGAGCTTTGGGCACGAGCCAGACCGAGCCAACAGCATGGATCGTGGAGCCAAAGGCCGTGTCAGTGGAAAGCCCGCATGATCAAATCAAAGCTATCAGGAGTCTCGAGGAGGGCCGTACGTCAACCTGGGAGCTTCTACAAGACACCTCGTCGAAGTTTCGAGGAGCATTGGCAAGATTAATGTTCACGGTGATTCCCGGAATCATCCCCGGACTCATCGACGGGCTTGAAGCGCATGAGAAGCATTAGCCCGGCGCGCCTTAAACCGGCGCGCCCCTCATTCAATGCCCCTTATCCCGGCGCGCCCCCTTACCTTCATACCCTTAAACCGGCGCGCCCCCTACCTTCAGCCCTTATCCCGGCGCGCCCCCCTTTACCTTCCGCCCTCATCCCGGCGCGCAAGCTACCCTATCTGATGGCGCCTAAACCGGCGCGATAAGCTGATGAAGACTCCTCTCGGCGCGCCAAAAGCTCACGCCGGATGAAGAGCCTCCAACCTGTTATATATATGGGCGAGGTTCGATTGAAAAAGAAGGCCGCTCTCGGAGAAAGAAAGAAAGAAAAGAGTGAGGCAGTTGAGAAGAGGAAGGCAACTGGGAAACGGGGGAGAGTTTCTTCTTTTCTCAGGAGATACAGAGAGGGAGGGCTTTCTTCTCTGAAGGGGCGAGCGTCGGCCGGCATCTACGATACTCTGTTTCTGAGGAACAGGTGGGCAGGGGTCGTTTCTATTCCTGCTTTCCGCATTTCTTTTCCTTTTCCTCTAAGCTTCTACACATCGAATGTAAGCGATGGAGGGGAGGGGCGACGATGATATGAGTCGATTCCCCTCCCCCCTTCTTCGCGATTTCTTCTGCCATCTTCTCTCTGTTATTGTGACCTGGGCGTCCTCTGCTTCTAAATATCGTTAAACGGCAACCAAACAATGGTGCCGGAATTGTAATCTCGCCGTGCGAATGTTAAATCCTCCCTGTCTTAGGGATGGTGATATGTATGCATGCCTGTGGATGCTTGAATCAATAAATTGGAGGAACGATCTCCCCTTTCTATATCTTTATTTATACTGATATGCGCGTCAGGGCTCTTCTTTGCGTAGGGCCGATCCCGGTTTCCTCGAGATTCATATCACGCCCCGAATCATCGCGGGCTACAGAAACACCCCTCCCCGGGGGCTTTCTTTCGTTTCATTTCTTTTATGTTTGGTTCAAGGACTTTGCGTCCCTTTCTCCTCTCGGATGGAGCCGTGCCTCCGCGCGCGCCTTTGTCTGCCATGTACAGGGTCTATCCCCTTGAATATTGTTTTCTAACTGTTCGAGCATATGTCCCTGCCGGGGGTCTGTCTAACTTAGGCCTTTATTACTTGTTCTTCGTGGCCATCTGCATTGTTCCGAGGTTTCCCCGTCACTTCAATCACCCGGGGAGGGGGACATTCCCCCGTTAGTTCCTGCAGTTGCCGGGCGACCGAGGGCCCTACCTCTTCATGGTGGGCGTCTTCTCGAAGCCATGGCTAATAATGAAGGGGGCCTGGGTCAACGAACTCAACCCCGACAGACCAAGGCCCGATCGAGACCAGGGGGTGTGTGCTCCTTGTAGGCTAGTCCTCGGAGTTCCACTCTCCCAATGGTCAGTCCCTTCATGGGACGAATCACTGACCACGAGTCCTTCACCCCTCGTAGGCTAGCCCTCGGGGTGTCGTCCTCATCATCAGTGACTTCGCCCTTCTATCTCTTCCCCTGTGGAGCTTTGGTGCCCCTAGCAGGCTTGTCCTCGGGGTATCCTATCCAGTGGGGTATGCTGGCCGCCTTTGGGCAGACCGGTGATTTAGGGGTTTGCTCTATTAGTGAGTATGACCCCGATTCTCCCCTGCAACTCTGTTTGTTCAGGGGAGATGCTGTCAAATTTTTGACAGACTCCAGATAATTATGTCAATAAAATGATCGCTCCGAATCGAATCAACTCAGTGCTCGAGTATGAACCTCGCACTGACCTCCCCCCTCATTTCCAGAAGGCCGTGGACTCCAATCGAACAATCATCTGGCCCAACAACTCAAGAAAGGGTCCCATGAAGTCTAACAAACTTAAAAGGGTTCATAATGCAACAAAACAGGTTTAATACGGCGCGGTCTTAACCGGCGCGCTCTAAACCGGCGCGGTACCCCCCCGCGCCGGATTAACCCCACACTCATTTCCAATTTTTTTTCCTTTGCGCCTTTCCGGCGCGCCCTAAACCGGCGCGCCCCCAAGCCCTTGCGCGCCGTTTCAATACACATGGTCACCGCGCCGTATTAACCCCTATACCTACGCGTGACCGCGCCGTGTAAGCGTTCTTATACACTTGTAGTCACCCCGGTTTTGAAGCGTCATGCCACTCTAGTGATTCATTCACCCCGGGTAAGTCTCGTCTTTCGGGGGCGATGTCAATAAGCCGTAATTGGTGAATATAAAAAAAAAGGATGGCCAAGCGAGCCCGGGTCATATTATCATCGTATTCATTGTCATATCCGTTAAGCGTTTTGCCTTCGCTATTACACTTGCGCCGTTCTTCCTCCTCTCAGTGAAGGGCAGTAAATGCGGCTGATCGCCACCGTTTCATAACACTATCTTCATGTGTAATCTAGGTGTGGATGTCTTGTGTGCATGCATGCATAGATCCTCGGGTATATCAAATGGCATCGACAGAAGACCGGGTTACGCCCGGCCGGAAGTCTTCGTCATGCGCGATGGTGGTCTTCGGACCTACATCCTCCGCCACGTACCGAGGGTCCATAATTCCATGAACTATACATCTGTTATACGATAAATATGTGCATCCTGCATGTCTTCCTCATGATCATCATGTAGCTCCTTTTAATCCGACTTCGACAGCCCGATATCTCGGCAATTAATCAAAGGTGTTCCCTCCTCGTGGGGGATGTAATTAACGCCATAACCTTTACGGTATGGCGGACTGCTGGTCCCGACCGAACCTCACATTCGCCCGATATGGGTCAGAATGAGCGCACAATAAAATTGTCACTCATGTGACTGGCACGCCCGCGTCGTCAATCTGTCAGTTGACTACCAGTTAGTTAAATGGTTGATCGATACGCGAACGAAAAGGCGGAACGAAAGAAAAGGTCGCAAACAATAGGTCAACGCATGGGCATCATGGATTATATCATCATCCTAAATGTCAATGGGTAGGTAAATCCAGAGTTAATGGTAAGTCCCAATCACCCTCTACTTATTGGAAAGATAAAAACATGAATCTTGTAAAGAAGCAAAATTTGGTGAATCTTTCTAATGTCTTTACTGATGTGGTTAAGAAATCTTCATGCAGACCTAATGAGAATCCGACGCGAGCAAGGCTGATATGGATACCAAAAACCATACTATCATGTCTCGAAGAATTAAACACTCAAAAGGGGCCCAAAGCTACTTAGGTTCCCAAATTTGCAGCTTAATGTGCTTGCAGCTAAGCCTTGCAGCCACTCACAAAAAGGGGCTTCATAAAAATGGTTGTCCAAGGCATGACTAAGGGGGAACAAATGAAATTCTGCTTATGGTTGAACAGTAAGATTTTTGCTCTCTTAATTAGCTGCACAACATGTTGGAATCAGGTAATTCTTATGAATTAAAATTTGCTTCATGAAAATTTTGAAGGCGGCTGCATTTATCCATTTACAGATTTCATGATCTTGCTGCAACAATCTTGATTTTAATTTCTTATTGTATGACACAGTGAGGGGGAGTTGCACATGTGGTATAGGTGTTCTGCATGAGTCATGCATATATTTTCATATCTGAGTTTGCTTATGCAGTTGTCATGCATTCATAGCATGGATTCTTATGGTATATTAAATGGTGATTGGTGGAAGGGCATGTTAAGCTTGTCTGAAAGCCACACTATGCGTAGAGGACTTTCCTCCGCCAAGTACCAAAGGTCCAAAATTCATGTACAGAAAGCCTTTGGATAGGTCAAAAGATGCTTTGCATGTCATGAATGCATATGGAGTCACCTGATTTGACTGAGAGGGAGCTCAGACCATTTCCATCTTTCTATCCCTACTGCTCTAAACGTTGTTCATGCATTTGCCCCCATCTTATCATGAACCCTTGCAAAATTCCTCAATTCACTGTCGTCAATTTATATCATCATTCTTACATCCTTATTGCAATAATTCCAACCCATTTGAATTCAACACAGGTTCATGATTTCAGGGGGAGTAATGGGCAAATACTCTTCTAATTTCTTAGAGAGCTATTGAAATTGACCCATGGAAATAAGTCAATGGTTTGGGGTCTATAAACCTATGAAATTTGAAAATAAAAGCCTATGAAAATTTCGGCCTGTGTTCATATAATTGTTTTGAATCAGCCTAAGGGAACTATGTCCCCACCTTCTCTTGAGATTGAATTTTTGATAGTAGTGAGGCAACTCTAGTTGAATGGTTTTAACTTAGTATTGTTTTTAAACATGTATCTTGAAAAAGCCAAATGGGAATACGCCATTAAATTTCTACAAGATATTCTGAATGAAAAAAAAAAGGGAAAATGCAGAGCAATGGCACATTTCATTGAGAAACCAAGTCCCTGCACCAATGAAGTGCTGAGGATAGTATCATGATATGAAATGCTAACTCTGTCCAAAAGGAAGCAAAATGGTTAGTTGTGCGAAGTAATCGGGGACTCTGGTGTTTGATAAACATGTTTCCTCGCACTGAAAAGTCATGCTGAACTTGATTGCTCATTACAAAAAAAAAAAAGGAGAGGAGCAAATTGTAAAAATGGTTGACCCAAGGCAAATATCAAAACTTATGCAAGTTTAACCACAATACTAGTGAAAACCCTTCCGAGAGGTGACTAATGAAATCATCTTGACGATCAAAAGAGCTTGGACGGGAACTGGTTTGAAGAGGTTGCTTTAACATTGTTATATGTGCTAGAATGAAATTGCTCTTGGTTTTTTTTTAACTTCAGATTTGAGGCTTATATGTCTTGAACCATTGGCAACAATAAGGCCAGTTACCTTAGCCTTTAAGAAAATTCATGAGTGTTTCTCGATTTCAACTCTCAAGTGAAATCTCTCATGTGAACCATGTTGAACAGCTTTGCTCATGCCATTACTTCCTCTCATCCCTAACAACTTAGTCCACATCTTTCCTCAATCCCTGATATTAGTTTTATCTCTCATCCTCTAAACTCCCAAATCTTGTTTTGATGATGTCAAAGGGGGAGAGAGTGTCATTGTGAGAATGTCAATGTATTTCATATAGGGGGAGAGATTGTTAAGAGGGAGATGTAGAGAGAGATATGAAGAGGGAGAGAGTGTCAAGTCTGTCTTGTCTGTCCATTCATCATATGACTCATTCATAATAATGACTTATCTATCATGAATACTTTTCATGCATAGTTCACAATGATCTACAGTTGCCATCATCAAAAAGGGGGAGAATGTTGTGCATCCCTTGTTTTGATGATGACAAGTTGTATCTCATTGTCTTTACCATATGCACATGCCAAATCTTTAATATCTAAATGATCAATGCAGGTATATTGATGATTAAAATAGGCCAGCCAAAGGTCAAGGATGAACCAAACTCAATTCAGAAGCTCAGCCCTTCAAGATCTCCAAAACAGGTTCTGGACTGGCTCAGAAGCCGACACCTGAGGGCTCCGAAGCCGACACTTGAAGGCAGACAGAAACCAGGGAATTCTGGTTCTGTTCAGAAGCCGACCACGGAGGCCCTGGAAGTCGACACTTGAAGGCAGACAGAAACCGGGGAATTCTGGTTCTGTTCAGAAGCCGACCACGGAGGCCCTGGAAGCCGACCACGGGCGGAGTTGCGAACTTTAAACCCTAAAATGGACTATGTTCTTGCAAGATCCGATACCCAAAGCTAAGATCCATTATGGCATACACCTAGAAGGTCCAGATAAGCCAGGAAACATGGATCTTTACCAGAGTTTGATTGTTTTCATGGATCTGACTTGGTCTTCAACTTCCTTGCTGAAAAATAGGAGATTCCCCACCGTTTCTCCAACTGAACCAGCAGATGTTGTGGAGTTACTCAATAACAAGAAAATAAATGGTGGGAAGAAAAAAAGAAAAAAAGAGAGTAGCCAACCCTAAGGGGCGCAGGGGCTGAAGAAGGCTGAAGCAGACGTGGGCTGGAGATAGCTGCTGCAAAGCTTGGCTGCAGAAGATGAAGCGCTGCATCTAGGGAGAAAGCCACTGCACCACGAGGGCTGAAGAGGACCTGTTGCAGACCGTAGTTGCTGGAAGACTGACTGCTGCATCTAGAGAGGAAGCAGAAAAGAAAAGAGAGGGCTATGCAACCTAGATCAAGAAGAAGAAGGAGAAGAAGAAGAAGAAAACAAGGGCAACAGCAGAAGAAGCACCAGTAGGAGAAGAGCAGCAGTAGGAGAAGCACCGACAGCAGCACAAGATCAGCCAAGATCTGAAATCAGAGAAGAAGCTCGGTGAACTCCATCTACAGATCGAGATACCCAATCATCAGGAGAATTCTACACTCGATTTGTATTTATATCTCTATTCGATCTTTCATTCCATTCTTCTATTCTGTTAATCAAGCTGTTCGTCAGCGGAATATTCAGATTGAGCTGAGCTGCTCAGATCTGAAGTTGTTCAAGCTGTGAGTCACCGGAGTGTTCAAGCTGTGAGTCAGCGGAAGGAAGCCTCACCGGGTTTGGTGAGGGGTGGATGTAAGCAGACTGGATGTCTGGCCGAACCACCTAAAAATCCCTGTCTCCTTTGTGTGATTGTTTGTGATCTCTGCTAGATGCATGCCTAGGTTCATCTTTGTTATGCATAGAGTATACGCTTTAATTTTCGCTTAAGCCGCATAGTTTAAATTGTTTACATAAGTCTGCAATAGTTTTTGAATTTGGGGGCGGATCTATTCACCCCCCCCTCTAGACCGCCATTCCACCTGCACAACAAAGCCCTTTTCAAGTATCAAACCAATGGATAGTTTCAGGTGAACTAACACTTGACTTTTGCAGGTTTGGAGACTGGCGGTCGACCTGTGGACCCTTGGCGGTCGACCTGAAATCACAGAACTGAAAAATTGGCACCTGTGAACCTGGCGGTCGACCGCCAGGAGCTAGCGGTCGACCTATTTTCCCCGCAGCCACAAAGCTACAGAATGGCTCCTAGCGGTCGACCGCCAGCCCCGAGGCCCTCCTTTGTTGACTTTTGTGTCAAGTTCGAAAAGAGGTCTTTAATCCCAATGCTCCCAATCACCCCAGATTTTGTGGATCTAGGTCTGGGACTTGTCTCCTAACCTTCCAAGGGTTATAAAACCTCTCTTTGAGGTCATAAACCCATAGATGCTCCAAGAGAACAAGAGAGATCAAGTTGGCTCAAGGAAGAGGAGGAATATCACTGTAGCCGTGAACAGTGATTCGAAGATCAAAGCCTCATCATAGTTGAAGATCCAAGATCTATTTTGAAGCCTTCATCTTCCCATGAGTTGAAGCAACACCAAATAAACCTAGAGAGATCAAGATAGTAGCTATCAAAGGAAGGTTGCTGCAACGATCATGAACAACATTCCTTCCACCAAGTTCTTCATCCGATCGAAGACATTCAAGCATCAACTGAAGCCATTCAGTCATCTTCTAAAGCCAGGGAGTTCCGATCATGCAAGGATCTTAAGAAGAGCTTAAGGGAATGCTGTCTAAGTGAAGAGAAGAAGAAGTACTGTAGCAGTGAACAGTACTCCGTGCAAGGAAACCTACATCCAATATAAGGCCATTCAAGTTGAGTCTCAAGCCATTCAGGTGAAGAAGGAATCAACGTGAACATCCGGAGCATACACTCAGGGGGAGCCTAAATCAGGAGCATTCTAAACTGTGGTCTATTTACTTTGGTGTCTTGTGCTTTAAGTCTCATATTTGTGTTTCATCATAAACAGCCATAACTTGAGTGTGTGTGGATCGTGTTGGATCCGTGGTTGTTTGTGTGTGTGTTGTAATTGATTCGTGTGTATACGTGGATCTTCCTCGATCTGCGTTTGTGTGTGTGAGGGTCTTTTTAGATCCATTCGATCTTGTGTGTGTGGTTGTGATCCGGTCGTCGGATCGTGTTGGAGTTCATCTCCGTGTGTGTGTGTGTGTTGGAGCTTGTCTCCGTGTGTGGGTTGGGGCGCGTCCCCGTGTGTGTGTGCAGGCGTCATCCTGCGTGTGTGGTTGAAGCGTTGTCTCCGTTTGGGGATTTATCCCCGAGTGAAGCCTCACCGGGTTTGGTGAGGGGTGGACGTAGGATTGCCGTCGTTGCATCCGAACCACCTTAAAAACCGCTGTGCATCGTGTGTTATTTATGTGGTTTGATTGTTTTCGTTGTATGGTCGTGTGGGAACGGTGAATCTGAGAGAATTGGTTAATTAGTTTTCTATTGCTAATTAATGTTTACCACATATTTTGTAAAAAGCCAAAAATTTTCTTAAAATTGGCAAACACCCAATTCACCCCCCTCTTGGGTGTCATTGATCGCGGGACTTCAATTGGTATCAGAGCCAAGGCTCTAATTTCATAGATCTAACAATCTAGAGTGATCCAGATCAATGACTACCATTATGTACACCTTGAATTCTCCACCGGTGTTTGATGGTTGCAATTTTGATTTATGGTTAGGAAGGATGTGCAGTCTAGTCAACTCATATGATCCTAAGTTATGGAAGCTTATCTCACATGGTCCTTATGAGTTACCTAAAGACAAATCTGTCTGGACCACAAATTTCAAGCTCAAACATGATCAAAATTGTTTGGTTCTAAAATTACTTATTGCTGCAGTTGATTCTAATCATTTCCCTTTTGTCTCCCATTGCAGATCCGCGAAGGATATCTTGGCCGGCTTAACCAAAGTCCGGGAAGAGCATGTGATGAGGGCATCACTCACGATTCCCTCTGGCTTGGCACCTCTCTCCCTCCCGGAGGCAGCTAGGAAGCAGCCCTTCTTCTGGATTGGACCTGAGTGCTTACCATTTGGTCATCTTGTTGATTTCTCCTTTTTTCTTGAGTCATAATCATGTAATTTGCCTTTTATTTGAGTCTTGTACCTAGGTTATCCAGTCATTTCCCTAAGTTCGAGTCTCATTAGGCTATGGAGCTTGCTATTGGGCCTATTTCTTTGGGCTAGGCCCATGGGCGCACCCCCCCTTCCTTGGTTATCTGTTAGTATGCTAAAAGTCAGGGTCTTATATGTAAAAGTGGGTTTCCTATAAATAGGACCCCAATCCCTCTTTTGAAGGTTAATGAAGTATTAAAGAAAGCATTAGCCATTTGCATTGTCCCCTCTTGTCTCTCTCTCTCTCCCTCTTACTCTCTCTCTCTAGCTCTCTCTCTCTCTCTAAAGGGGGCGGCCCCCTCTCTCTCTCCTCCCCCTCTCTCTCCAAATTTCGCCCCCTTCTCTCTCTCTTCTCCTTGCCACATCACCCCACCCCACCCCTTCACCTCCCCAAGGCCATTAATCATCATAACTCCCTTCCCCTTCCCCATACAACCCTTCCCCTTCCCCATACAACCCTTCACTTTCCCAAGAGAGAATCCCCTCTCCCAAGTAACCTTTCCCCTCCCCAAGACAACCCCTCCACCTCCCTAGGCCACCATTAACACCACCCATTAACCCTCCACCCAAATCAAGAAGAAGCCTCCCCACTTCCCCAAGCCCATTTGCGCCCCCTCCACTCCACCTCCAAGAGGGAACTCCCTCTCCCCACCACCCACTCCCCACCCCCACTAGCTGCGCCCTTCTTCCCCCTCCACTGCTCCTCTTTGCCCTTCCCCTCCATTGCACTCCCCTTCCCACGTCCATTACTCTCCCATAGCCATCCATCTTCTTCCCCTTGCCCCTCCACCACCATCTCCTCCATCCACCCCTTCCAATACTAGCAGAACCAGTTCTGGTTCGCAGGCAGCAGAGAGAAGGCAACTTGCAGAAGCTGCTCCGGTGTCCTTCGACATCATTTGAAGGTGTGGCCTACATCGACGGAAAGCTCTACCAGTCAGCTTCGCATCGGCGGTGGTCTCATCCCCATCCGAGATCCGTGCTACCCGGGAGGTCCGATCTCCCCCGACTGCGCAAAGCTCCCCCTGCAGAGTACCTGAACCAGAGGAGAAGCTGTACCACGATGAACCGCGGAAGAATCAGGCAAAGAGCTCTTCTACAAAGTTCTTCCTTGTCCAGTCTGCTTTCAGAATCAGGAAGCAGAACGTCGATCGGCATCCGGAAACCAAAGTTACCATTTTTCTCCCTCGGCTGCGCGGGTCTGCCACCCACAGCCTGCAACGACCTGCCTCCACCATTCTGAGTCCCCCAGCCCTCTCCAACATCAGACGGCTTCCCCGTCAGTTTTTCTGCGAAGAGGACTTGTCCATGATTCCAACGCCTCCAGCGGTTCATGATTCAGAGTACGGGAGCTGTCGGGGCAGTCTCTGCAAACTGCTGTCAGAAACAGGAAGCTGCCGCGCCCAGATTTTGTCTCCCTGATCGAACCTCGTCCCGGACCCGCAACTTCATCAGAAGAATTCAGAAAAATTCAGAGGCATCCAGGTTCCAGATACGAAGCGTTCCCCACTGGTCTCGCCATCAGCGAAATTCCAGAACGGGATCTACGGCCTTGACACCAACTGTCAGTCAGCTATCACATAGAGCAGGCAGATTCGGCCACGGCTTCACCTTTCGCGTTTCCGGCGAATCTCCCCTCCCCGCCTGGCTGGCTCAACGCCCCTCCCTGCGTGGAGGTAGTGTTTGAATTGTAATACAAACATCCCCACCCCAAGTCCACCCTCCTGTGTGAGGTGTAGTGGTTGTATTAAGTTGAACAGGTTGAAGCTTCATCGGCGCAGTGTGCGGGGACCCACACTTCCCCGCTCGCCCTCGTCTCCGACCGGGGTTGGTTTCCTCAAACCAGCCAGGTGAGCCTCTACCCTTGCTCATTTACTCCTGTTCATTTCATATCTGCGAAACTTATCTGCTAGTCGGTGAGAGAGTGCCCGATCCCGGAGCCACCAACCCTTGTGTGGTCACCGTGGATGATAGTGAGCGAGTGACCTAGTGCCCCCAAGGCACCCGGCCGCCCTTGTTTGTGGGCTTCATATCCTCGGGAGGGACAACCTTAGTGGTGCTGGTCCTCTAGCCAGCCAGAGGATTTCTCCACAATCTCGACTCGGCATCACCGAGTCACCCCGGGAAACGTGTGCGCGCGGTGTGACGGCGACTCTCAAGTTGCTCCCAATCTTGTGGTTGTGATTGCGAATCAAGTCCTAGGGATCAAATCTATTGCTGCATATTGTGTCACATCAAATGGTATCAGAGCAAGTCGTTCGATTTGTTCTATCCAAATCGGGGTCCTAGGAATCTCTTGTTCACCATGTTCTTTAGCTTCAAAGTAGTCCTACCCCACAACAAAATCACCACTGTGTTCCTTGATGAGTACCAATCGGGAAATTATGTCTCCCAAACTCTTGTGAACTCCTTGTCGCAAGAAGGGAAAATTGTCATCCATGGGGAATGGGTTTTCGTAGAGTTCTACGTACCTTGTGTAAGCCGCATTCCCTCCAAATCCATTACGTGGGGTAGTGGGGCATGGTGCAAAATTCGGCCCCTTGGGTCACATATTATTTTGGGAAAAGAATGGATGGAAGAACAACAAGCAATCATAGATCCCGAAGGAAAAGGGTGTCACTTGCAATCCCCGGGAGACAAGAAAAGGTTCCACTTCCCAAATTCTTATAACCAAACCCTCTCCAAGTTTGAGCAAACCAGTCAAAAGTGGTCAGTTAAAATGGAAAATGAGCCTCAAATCTCCATTACACAAAACCAACCCGAACCCCAACATGAGCAACTCATCCCACCCACTGGTGAGCTAACCATAGAAGAGCCCCTAGCTACCTGGCTCAAAAATGGTCCCATCTTGTACCCTTCAACCCCATGCAACCTCCCCATAGAGCAAGTTTAACTAGTGCCATGTCATTCTCTTCACACAACATATCAATCCTTTTGCTTTGTGGAAACCCTTGAAGACCTACTTAGGAGTTTGAGTTATCAAATGGGGTTGACTAGCATGTTGGCCATGGAACCCATTAAGCCCAAGTACCTTACCTTTGCCTACTCATCCATTGGCTCCATTACATCTATTTGCACTATAGGCCAATGCACTAGTGAGCTTTTAATCTTCCTGCCAATCCCTGGGGAACTTGACCCAATGAACCCCACAAAAAAATGCTCTCCACTCCTCAAGGTCACACTTCCTAGTGAGTCCACACTCTCGTTGTTGCCCCTTGTCGATGAAGGTTCAACATGCATCGGGGAACGTCCTACTTGGGCCAACCTATCCAAGGACATAGAGGAATCCCTCCATAAGAGTTTCAATTTCTATGATCCTTTTGACCCCACTCAATGGAAAGCCCCTCCTTCCATGAGAATTGTGATTTTAGGGGAACCCCTCATTGAGTGGCTTAAGCAAAACCTCCTCCTCCACAACATGCACCCCCCTATGGAAAATCATTTCCCAATTGTGCCCACCTCTCCATTCCACACAACCTTCCAATCGTTCTCCTTTGTAGGAGCTATGAGGGACTTGGTTAGGAATGTACTTTGGCAAATAGAGGTGACAAACATGTGGGCCTTAGAAGCAAGCCACATGGGGTACCTTAGTTTCTCACACCCCTCCATCGGGACCATCACCTCCATTTACACCAAGGGTCCTTGCATGAGTAAACTCCTATTATTTCTACCCGAGCCCAATGAGTCTTACATCACCCCCTTACCCTCCTACAAGGAGCATTGCATCGGGTCCCACCAGGGTCATGACTTCCACTTCCCTATGTGTGCTAGGGACCCTAGGGCGATCACTTGGATTGAAACCCCCCTCCACGTCACTCACCCCTTAACCCATCTTGATCTGTTTGGCCACTCCCTATGGGCTTCCAAGTACTCATCACTCACCACCCTCCTACCCTCACCCACCAGGTCAATCCATGTGAAGTCAAAACATGAAGAAAGCATTCATGGATGTCCCGGACCCCCGGCATCAAACACCCCTTTGCATGATAGTCTCATCTATGGATGTCCCGGTCCTCCTAGGTCCGTCAAAATCTACGTAGCACCACTGCATGTTAGGTCCACATTTGGTTGTCCAGGACCCCCATTATCCACTAGTGAGTCAACATCCACAAAGATGCATGAAAATATTCGCAAAAACATCAACAAGAGCAATGAGATTTACAAGAAGTCAGCTGATTCCCACCGCCGCCACCAAGAATTCCAAGTTGGTGATTTTGTGATGGTGAGAACTGAGAGGCTATTCCCTGGGAATACCTCTAAGTTGAGGTCTCGTGGAGCCGGCCCCTTCCAGGTGCTGAGACGACTTGGCACCAATGCTTATGTGTTGGACCTCCCTGAAGAATACGGAGTAAGTCCCACATTCAATGTGGCTGACCTGGTACCCTACAAGGGCCCCACGGTGACACCCAGTGAGGAGATCCAGCCTATTCCACCCCTTGAGAGCGCCCCCACACTTCAGAGAGCTCCACCCAACTTGAGAAACCAGCGTGATAAAGTGGAGCGGATATTAGATGAACAGGTCACCAACACAAGGAGCAAGGCGTATGAGCGATACCTGGTCAGGTGGAAGGGACGACCACCCTCGGACGATGCCTGGGTGAGCCGGGAGGATCTCCAGCAGCTGGACCCCGATCTTCTAGAGCAGTACCGCAGCAGGGAGGGCCTTTACTCTACTGAGTCGAGCTCTTCGCAGCCCGGGAGAATTGATGAGGGCATCACTCACGATTCCCTCTGGCTTGGCACCTCTCTCCCTCCCGGAGGCAGCTAGGAAGCAGCCCTTCTTCTGGATTGGACCTGAGTGCTTACCATTTGGTCATCTTGTTGATTTCTCCTTTTTTCTTGAGTCATAATCATGTAATTTGCCTTTTATTTGAGTCTTGTACCTAGGTTATCCAGTCATTTCCCTAAGTTCGAGTCTCATTAGGCTATGGAGCTTGCTATTGGGCCTATTTCTTTGGGCTAGGCCCATGGGCGCACCCCCCCTTCCTTGGTTATCTGTTAGTATGCTAAAAGTCAGGGTCTTATATGTAAAAGTGGGTTTCCTATAAATAGGACCCCAATCCCTCTTTTGAAGGTTAATGAAGTATTAAAGAAAGCATTAGCCATTTGCATTGTCCCCTCTTGTCTCTCTCTCTCTCCCTCTTACTCTCTCTAGCTCTCTCTCTCTCTAAAGGGGGCGGCCCCCTCTCTCTCTCCTCCCCCTCTCTCTCCAAATTTTGCCTCCTTCTCTCTCTCTTCTCCTTGCCACATCACCCCACCCCACCCCTTCACCTCCCCAAGGCCATTAATCATCATAACTCCCTTCCCCTTCCCCATACAACCCTTCCCCTTCCCCATACAACCCTTCACTTTCCCAAGAGAGAATCCCCTCTCCCAAGTAACCTTTCCCCTCCCCAAGACAACCCCTCCACCTCCCTAGGCCACCATTAACACCACCCATTAACCCTCCACCCAAATCAAGAAGAAGCCTCCCCACTTCCCCAAGCCCATTTGCGCCCCCTCCACTCCACCTCCAAGAGGGAACTCCCTCTCCCCACCACCCACTCCCCACCCCCACTAGCTGCGCCCTTCTTCCCCCTCCACTGCTCCTCTTTGCCCTTCCCCTCCATTGAACTCCCTTCCCACGTCCATTACTCTCCCATAGCCATCCATCTTCTTCCCCTTGCCCCTCCACCACCATCTCCTCCATCCACCCCTTCCAATACTAGCAGAACCAGTTCTGGTTCGCAGGCAGCAGAGAGAAGGCAACTTGAAGAAGCTGCTCCGGTGTCCTTCGACATCATTTGAAGGCGTGGCCTACATCGACGGAAAGCTCTACCAGTCAGCTTCGCATCAGCGGTGGTCTCATCCCCATCCAAGATCCGTGCTACGTGGGAGGTCCGATCTCCTCCGACTGCGCAAAGCTCCCCCTGCAGAGTACCTGAACCAGAGGAGAAGCTGTACCACGACGAACCACGGAAGAATCAGGCAAAGAGCTCTTCTACAAAGTTCTTCCTCGTCCAGTCTGCTTTCATAATCAGGAAGCAGAACGTCGATCGGCATCCGGAGACCAAAGTTACCATTTTTCTCCCTCGGCTGCACGGGTCTGCCACCCACAGCCTGCAACGACCTGCCTCCACCATTCTGAGTCCCCCAGCCCTCTCCGACATCAGACGGCTTCCCTGTCAGTTTTACTGCGAAGAGGACTCGTCCACGATTCCAACGCCTTCGGCGGTTCATGATTCAGAGTACGGGAGCGGTCAGGGCAGTCTCTGCAAACTGCTGTCAGAAACAGGAAGCTGCCGCGCCCAGATTTTGTCTCCCTGATCGAACCTCGTCCCGGACCCGTAACTTCATCAGAAGAATTCAGAAAAATTCAGAGGCATCCAGGTTCCAGATACGAAGCGTTCCCCACTGGTCTCGCCATTAGAGAAATTCCAGAACGGGATCTACGGCCTCGACACCAACTGTCAGTCAGCTATCACATAGAGCAGGCAGATTCGGCCACGGCTTCACCTTTCGCGTTTCCGGCGAATCTCCCCTCCCCGCCTGGCCGGCTCACCGCCCCTCCCTGCGTGGAGGTAGTGTTTGAATTGTAATACAAACATCCCCACCCCAAGTCCACCCTCCTGTGTGAGGTGTAGTGGTTGTATTAAGTTGAACAGGTTGAAGCTTCATCGGCGCAGTGTGCGGGGACCCACACTTCCCCGCTCGCCCTCGTCTCCGACCGGGGTTGGTTTCCTCAAACCAGCCAGGTGAGCCTCTACCCTTGCTCATTTACTCCTGTTCATTTCATATCTACGAAACTTATCTGCTGGTCGGTGAGAGAGTGCCCGATCCCGGAGCCACCAACCCTTGTGTGGTCACCGTGGATGATAGTGAGCGAGTGACCTAGTGCCCCCAAGGCACCCGGCCGCCCTTGTTTGTGGGCTTCATATCCTCAGGAGGGACAACCTTAGCGGTGCTGGTCCTCTATCCAGCCAGGGCCTTTCTCCACAATCTCGACTCGGCATCACCGAGTCACCCCGGGAAACGTGTGCGCGCGGTGTGACGGTGACTCTCAAGTTGCTCCCAATCTTGTGGTTGTGATTGCGAATCAAGTCCTAGGGATCAAATCTATTGCTGCATATTGTGTCACATCAGCATGAAGATCAATGTCTTGTGGCAGGCACGAGTGATCAAGGGAGTGATCATCAAGTTGAATCAAGCTCAAAGGTAAATTCTGATTCTGATAATGAAGATGAATTCAGCTATGAGGAGTTATTGATTGCATATGATGAGCTTGCTGATAAATACGAGAAGGTTAAGTCTAAAAACAAAAAATTGAAAAAGAATGTTGGACAAAATAAATGTGATTCTCCATGTAAAGAATGCTCACACTTGAAGGAATTGATTGATGGTCATGTGTTCGACATTGAAATTCATAAAGAACAAATATCTTCCTTGAGAAATGAAAACAAAGAGCTGAGAGAGAGAGTAAGTCTTATGAACAATGGTCAAAATGAGTTTGCTCATGATAAAAATTTTGAAATGAAAAATGAGAAACTGAAGGAATTGAACAATACCATTTCTGAAAGATTGCTTGCTCTTGAAAAAGGAAAATTTGTGAATATTGATGAATCTGAAAAAGTGCATGCTTTGCTGCAAGAAATTGAAAGTCATAAAACCACCAATGCTACTTTACATGAACAAGTCAACTCCTATGAAAATAAGATGGTTTCCTATGAATTTCACATTGCTCTCTTCAATCTAAAATTCTTGACTTGAATGTTTCATTGTCTAGATTTGTGAATGGTCAAGAAAATTTGGACAAATTATTGGGGTCTAAAGTGAATTTTCAAAGGGAAGGGCTGGATTTTAATCCTGTGAACAAAAAGAAGTTTGAAAATAAAGTTTATACATCTTTTGTGCACATTTCAAACATAGCCAGTACATCAAATGGGTCCCCAAATCAATCTTCTTCACATATAATAAAAAGATCAAATGAAAATCTGAAAAAGAAAAATAATGTTGCACACACACATGCATCTACAAAGAAAATCAATTTGCATCAAAAATTCAAAAATACTGCTAGCACCTCCATGCATGTTAAACATACCTCTTCCACACACACACAACCAATTAGAAAGAAACTCACAGATTTTTATTGTGAAAAATATGGACATGCTATGCATAATTGTTTCATTATGAAGAATGATGATTTGAGAGTATGTCCAAACCAAGCTGTTTTAAAAAATGCAAAGAAAGTCTTCACCACAAAACCTTCCATGCATTGTAATCATTGTAGTAAATGGGGTCATACAACCTCACATTGCTGGTTATTATTGAAGATAAATAACTCCCACTCAACACATCATGCTCACGCACATAAATCAGTAGAACCCATGAGAAGGAAGAATATGATGCCACGTGCCTTCTACCATCACCTTGGCAAATCTGGGAATGTTAAGCATGATTGTTTTCTAAAGAAAAATGATGATTTGGATATTGTCAAAAGTTGGAAACCACAAGCCCATGTTGCTTCTAACCCACAAGGACCCAAAAAGATTTGGGTACCTAAGAAGGCCAAATGAAAAATCTGTTTTGCAGGTGTGCCTTGGGAATGTAAAGCATGAAATTTATTTTCGCCAAAAAGGTAAGGCACACGAGTCAAGTGACTCAAGAAAGGCTAAAACAGAAAATCAAAAATAGAATTTGGAAACTCAGGTGATATCTCTCTTACTCTCTTCAGTAATGGTGTCATGGCTTTATTCATATTGTGCTGAATAGTCTTGTGATAATGCAGATGTCCGTACATGCATTCCATTCATTGTTGTTTGCATACTCGTGCATATATCACTTGTCATATAACATCTTGTGGTATGAGAGCTTGAAGATTCTTCAGATCATATTTTCACTACACATATTGAGTTTGCATACACTTTCATACTCTGTCATGCATAAGTTGAACATTGTGTATTCATGCCATAATGCATTGCAATTTCCCTGCCTTCATCATCCATGATTACATAGTATATCAAATGGTGACATGTGGAAGGGTAGGTTAAGCCTGTCTGAAAACTATCACTACGCGTGAGGTGATCTTCGGATCTAAGTTCTCCGCCTGGTACTATGAGTCATTTCCTTGAAAGGCTACATATGGGATCGGATTGTCACCGAACATCTTGCATTCATGTACACACTAAGGGGGAGCAATCACATTCATCATATAGGCTTAATGTTTAGGTTCACACATGAATCATGCATTGCATCTAGATTTGTTTAGGGGATGATGGTTGTTAAATTATTATGGCATGTCACTGTCAATAAACTTAAATCAAAATTGACAACTTAAGTCCTCTTGCCATTGGATGCAGATTACACTCCCCAAGTCCAAATGATGCTGGTCATCCATAGTCAGGCTTGAATCAACTAAACATATACCATTGCAAAAATGAAAAATGATGAAAACATTCTCAATTGTCACAAGGAGATGAGATACCAGAACTTGAACAACCTTCAGGATCGACTTGAGCATAAGCTGGTGGAAGTCCTAATACGTGCTAAAGCAAGTGCCTAAGGCATGGTATGAAAGGTGGAAAGCTTGAAAATGATGAATGCTCAAGGCACAAGTATTGAAAATAAATTTCTGATCTCTATTTTGGAAAATAAAAAAAATTGTTGTTAGAATGCATTACATATTTTTTAATCACCATTGCATCAATGCACTTCATGATTCTAAAAATTCATATGCTTGTTTATCATTACATGACTACGTGGTATATCAAATGGTGATTTGATGAAGGGCAAGTCATTATTGTCTGAAGACTATCACCATGCGTGACAATGTATCTCCGCCTTGTACCACGAGCCACTTGTCCATTTAGGTCATAGGTTGCATATATTTCAAAAATAAAAATGTCATTGTGTATTTTGTGCACATGGAAAGGGGGAGCTTGTCTTTAAATGAATGTGTTCGAATTGTGAGTCTAACTCATCCTTGTGGACATGCATCTCATACTCATTGCCATATCTGAATTGATCATGACATTGCTATGTGAGTTTCGGGAATTCTATGGCTGCATGAATGTTCAGATAATGTCGAACATGAAATATTCCTCACATATATTGCTTCATCTGAACTACTCAACAATAAATGGCTAGCCTCGCTTTAGGCTACTGTCAAGCTTGCTTCCTTTTAAAGGCATGTGGTGATGCTCATTAAACTCAGGTATGCATTCTAAAAACTTGACACTTTGTTACTCTGGTTTAATAAGTGAAGATCTTAAAAAATGTGTGTGAAATGATTGGTCATTGAATACCTCTCAAACTTGAACTGCATGATTACATTTGAATTGAACTGCCCTTCTGGTATATCAAATGGCGTTTGTAGAATAGTGGATTATGTCCACTTGGAAGCATTCCCTATGGGTGAGCTGGGTCTTCGGACTAAAATCTCTACCTTATACCAGATCTTGACAATTGTAACTGGCTTATGAAAGGTTGATCTGTGAATGGATCCTTGACTTGAGCTAATTATATTCAAGATATGTTTTGATCAAATGATCTAAACATTTGGCTTGTGGATGATTTCTCATTTGAAAATTGTGAAATGCTATTGAAAATCTGATTTTGAACAATTCTGAAAATTAGGTTGCATTGCTTAATTTTTAATCATGTATGCACCCTTATTCATAAAGGTCATGTCATGAAAGTTGATTATTTGATTCAAGAATAAAATGTGCTTGCCATTCATCTCACCAGTTTGAAAAATAAGCACTTGCATCTCATTTTTGCATTACATTCTTATATCCTCATAGGCTGCATTGCATTAGAACTCATGACATTGCATATCATTAGTCGCACTTGGTTCATTTAGTTGGCATCCATTCCATTGGTATCAAATTGACATCACATTGCTCGCATGCATGTCATAGTGCATTTGCATAAACTCCCAATGTGTGCCTGTGTGCTATTATATGCTATTAAACCCCATCCTTTGGCACTTCTATGACCTTATGTCCTCTTGATAAATAATACTGCATTTGAGTCATTATTGGAGTGTTTCTTGCTGTACACAATGGGGGAGTTCTTATTTCATAAGTGCATCTGTTTAGGGGGAGCTGTCTTGTTTTGTGTTCATGATGTTTTCGGTATACATGCTGAATCAAATTCACACACTTCTTGCACAAAATGTGAAAATGAGTGTTAAAGATAAGGATATGTGAATTTCTTTTCAACACTCTTGAGATATTAAACTTGCTGCATGTATAATGAAGAGATAGTTGAGGAAAAAGCTGCCTACCCATCCTTGTTGAAAAATCTGAAATGAAAATGACAAATAGAGCAATGCTCGCTCTCACTGAGTAAACTGGGCACATGTCACCTAAGACGTGATGTGGTTCATATCTGAAAAGTGTTGACTAGTACCTCTGTTCAAAATGAGGTGAAATGATTCAGTATTCTGAGTAACCGGAGATTCTGGCATGAGCTCCATGCGTCTACTCGCGTAAAAAGGAATCATCTTGAACCTGATCACTCTTAAAAAATTCTGTCTATCTTGAGTTGAAAAATGATGCTAAAAATTCATTGTAGTAGAGCGTAGCCTCCAATACGCTGTTCTCAAAATTGAAGTGCAGTTTGTAAAATGTCTCATTGTGTTAATCTGAAAATCTGAATATCCATATTGCAACTATCATTTTTCATGTTTCTCACTTACACATCTGGAAATTTGATTTAATATGTATTCAGAAAGTTGATTGACTACATTAGCAATTGCATGATTCTCCTATATGATTGTACAACCTCCCATGTGCTACACATGTGCATTCCGATTATCATGATTCTCTTGCATCCTTCTTATACTCACTCCCTTCTTCAATTAGTAAGGGAGAGATATACTTGCATGTCTATATATACGTATCTGCCTGACTGCATTGTGTGCTTAGCATGTCTCATCAGTTGTTTGTATATAGCCTCATGCACTTCATAAGAAAATTAAAAATTTGCAAATCACTGAAAATCCCACAAATTTGGACTTCAATTTGTTTACACTTGCCCTATGGGGTCTTTGCTTTCCATTGGTATCATGCTTGTATTCATAGTGTCATCACATGCTTGCGTTGAGTTCTTATGCATTTCCAGAAATTACAAAAATCAAAAATTTGAAAATTAACGAAAATCTTTTGCTGTGCCATCCTGCTCTTTCATATTCTGAAAATATGGTATGGGATCTAGTTTTTGAATGTTATCTTACTGAATGCCTCATCTTTTGAACATCTCCATTGTCTCCCATCCTTGAGGCCAATCATGTGATTTGTTCGTCCATGATTTGCCCTTGCAGCTTGTTCTGATTTGATAAGATGGGCTCTTGTTGCCTCAAAGGAAGATAAGCTTGTTCGTCCTCTTTTGGATTCTTTCAACTTGATGATATTGTTGATCATGTCTCAGGGTGAGAAAGTGTTGCATTATCCCACTTTTTGATTATGTCAAAGGGGGAGAAAATTGATGTTTGTGTGTGACAAGGGGAGAAGACCACTGTTATATCATCATAAGTTTATCATTAAGTTTGTCATCATCAAAAAGGGGGAGATTGTTGAGTTATGATTTTGATGATTATTGTAATTGTTAAGTTATGGTTTTGATGATAACTAAACTTAATGTGTACTTTAATGATGATAACTAAACCTGTGATGATTACACATGTTCTTGATGATTGTGCTCATTCATCTTATTGTTTATGTTGGGTTTGCAAGAGGCAAGAGGTTCATAATCTCTTTAATGTGAACAAGCATGGTATTAACCATGACTATTTTGCTTGCATGATCAACTCATGGTAGTCACCTGGTAAACCAAACGTGTGTATAAGTACCATGCTCCTCTGCAATCCAAAACAGGTGGTATATGTCATTTACTGTCAAGAACCATTGGTAAGACTCCTACCTTGTATTAAAATGAAGCTTCATGCTTTAAACCATCAAGATTCACTCCTTTTCAAACTTGTGTTCATGAATCATTCCATGTGTTAAATCGAGTCTAAACAAACTTGTAATCAACTATAACACAAGCCCTTTTCAAGTATCGAACAAATGGATAGTTTCAAGTGAACTAACACTTGACTTTTACAGGTTTGGAGACTGGCGGTCGACCTGTGGACCCTTGGCGGTCGACCTGAAATCACAGAACTGAAAATTGGCACCTGTAAACCTGGCGGTCGACCTCCAGGAGCTAGTGGTCGACCTATTTTCCCAGCAGCCACAAAGCTACAGAATGGCCCCTAGCGGTCGACCGCCAGCCCCGAGGCCCTCCTTTGTTGACTTTTGTGTCAAGTTCGAAAAGAGGTCTTTAATCCCAATGCTCCCAATCACCCCAGATTTTGTGGATCTAGGTTTGGGACTTGTCTCCTAACCTTCCAAGGGTTATAAAATCTCTCTTTGAGGTCATAAACCCTAAGATGCTCCAAGAGAACAAGAGAGATCAAGTTGGCTCAAGGAAGAGGAGGAATATCACTGTAGCTGTGAACAGTGATTCGAAGATCAGCCTCATCATAGTTGAAGATCCAAGATCTATTTTGAAGCCTTCATCTTCCCATGAATTGAAGCAACACCAAATCAACCTAGAGAGAGCAAGATAGTAGATATCAAAGGAAGGTTGCTGCAATGATCATGAACAACATTCCTTCCACCAAGTTCTTCATCCGATCGAAGCCATTCAAGCATCAACTGAAGCCATTCAGTCATCTTCTAAAGTCAGGGAGTTCCAATCAAGCAAGGATCTCAAGAAGAGCTTAAGGGAAGGCTGTCCAAGTGAAGAGAAGAAGAAGTACTGTAGCAGTGAACAATACTCCGTGCAAGAAAACCTACATCCAATACAAGGCCATTCAAGCTGAGTCTCAAGCCATTCAGGTGAAGAAGGAATCAACGCGAACATCCGGAGCATACACTCAGGGGGAGCCTAAATCAGGAGCATTTTAAACTGTGGTCTATTTACTTTGGTGTCTTGTGCT
This sequence comes from Amorphophallus konjac, assembly GCA_022559845.1. Classification (NCBI taxonomy): domain Eukaryota; kingdom Viridiplantae; phylum Streptophyta; class Magnoliopsida; order Alismatales; family Araceae; genus Amorphophallus; species Amorphophallus konjac. Next base: position 365,709,625 of record CM040123.1, read on the forward strand.
TTAAGTCTCATATTTGTGTTTCATCATAAACCTTAATAACTTGTGTGTATGTGGATCGTGTTGGATCCGTGGTTGTTTGGGTGTGTGTTGTAATTGATTCGTGTGTGTACGTGGATCTTCCTAGATCTGCGTTTGTGTGTGTGAGGGTCTTTTTAGATCCGTTCGATCTTGTGTGTGTGGTTGTGATCCGGTTGTCGGATCATGTTGGAGTTCATCTCCGTGTCTGTGTGTGTGTTGGAGCTTGTCTCTGTGTGTGGGTTGGGGCGCATCCCCGTGTGTGTGTGCAGGCGTCATCCTGCGTGTGTGGTTGGAGCATTGTCTCCATTTGGGGATTTATCCCCGAGTGTAGCCTCACCGGGTTTGGTGAGGGGTGGACGTAGGATTGCCGTCGTTGCATCCGAACCACCTTAAAAACCGCTGTGCATCGTGTGTTATTTGTGTGGTTTGATTGTTTTCGTTGTATGGTCGTGTGGGAACGGTGAGTTTGAGAGAATTGGTTAATTAGTTTTCTATTGCTAATTAATGTTTACCACATATTTTGTAAAAAGCTAAAAAAATTCTTAAAATTGGTAAACACCCAATTCACCCCCCTCTTGGGTGTCATTGATCGCGGGACTTCAATTGGTATCAGAGCCAAGGCTCTAATTTCATAGATCTAACGATCTAGAGTGATCCAGATCAATGACTACCATTATGTACACCTTGAATTCTCCACCGGTGTTTGATGGTTGCAATTTTGATTTATGGTTAGGAAGGATGTGCAGTCTAGTCAACTCATATGATCCTAAGTTATGGAAGCTTATCTCACATGGTCCTTATGAGTTGCCTAAAGATAAATCTGTCTGGACCGCAGATTCCAAGCTCAAACATGATCAAAATTGTTTGGTTCTAAAATTGCTTATTACTGCAGTTGATTCTAATCATTTCCCTTTTGTCTCCCATTGCAGATCCACGAAGGATATCTTGGTCGGCTTAACCAAAGTCCGGGAAGAGCATGAAGATCAATGTCTTGTGGCAGGCACGAGTGATCAAGAGAGTGATCATCAAGTTGAATCAAACTCAAAGGTAAATTCTGATTCTGATAATGAAGATGAATTCATCTATGAGAAGTTATTGATTGCATATGATGAGCTTGCTGATAAATACGAGAAGGTTAAGTCTGAAAATAAAAAATTGAAAAAGAATGTTGGACAAAATAAATGTGATTCTCCATGTAAAGAATGCTCACACTTGAAGGAATTGATTGATGGTCATGTGTTTGACATTAAAATTCATAAAGAACAAATATCTTCTTTGAGAAATGAAAACAAAGAGCTGAGAGAGAGAGTAAGTCTTATGAACAATGGTCAAAATGAGTTTGCTCATGATAAAAATCTTGAAATGGAAAATGAGAAACTGAAGGAATTGAACAATACCATTTCTGAAAGATTGCTTGCTCTTGAAAAAGGAAAATTTGTGAACATTGATGAATCTGAAAAAGTGCATGCTTTGTTGCAAGAAATTGAAAGTCATAAAACCATCAATGCTACTTTACATGAACAAGTCAACTCCTATGAAAATAAGATGGTTTCCTATGAATTTCACATTGCTCTCTTCAATCTGAAATTCTTGACTTGAATGTTTCATTGTCTAGATTTGTGAATGGTCAAGAAAATTTGGACAAATTATTGGGGTCGAAAGTGAATTTTCAAAGGGAAGGGCTGGGTTTTAATCCTGTGAACAAAAAGAAGTTTGAAAATAAAGTTTATACATCTTTTGTGCACAGTTCAAACATAGCCAGTACATCAAATGGGTCCCCAAATCAATCTTCTTCACAGATAATAAAAAGATCAAATGAAAATCTGAAAAAGAAAAATAATGTTGCACACACACATGCATCTACAAAGAAAATCAATTTGCATCAAAAATTCAAAAATGCTACTAGCACCTCCATGCATGTTGAACATACCTCTTCCACACACACACAACCAATTAGAAAGAAACTCACATGTTTTTATTGTGGAAAACATGGACATGCTATGCATAATTATTTTTTTATGAAGAATGATGATTTGAGAGCATGTCCAAACCAAGCTGTTTTAAAAAATGCAAAGAAAGTCTGCACCACAAAACCTTCCATGCATTGTAATCATTGTGGTAAATGGGGTCATACAACCTCACATTGCTGGTTATTGTTGAAGAGAAAGAACTCCTACTCAACACATCATGCTCACGCACACAAATCAGTAGAACCCATGAGAAGGAAGAATATGATGCCACGTGCCTTCTACCATCACCTTGTCAAATCTGGGAATGTTAAGCATGATTATTTTCTAAAGAAAAATGATGATTTGGATGTTGTCAAAAGTTGGAAACCACATGCCCATGTTGCTGCTAACTCACAAGGACCCAAAAAGATTTGGGTACCTAAGAAGGCCAAATGAGAAATCTGTTTTGCAAGTGTGCCTTGGGAATGTAAAGCATGAAATTTATTTTCGCCAAAAAGGTAAGGCACACGAGTCAAGTGACTCAAGAAAGGCTAAAACAGAAAATCAAAAATGGAATTTGGAAACTCAGGTGATATCCCTCTCACTCTCTTCAGTAATGGTGTCATGGCTTTATTCATATTGTGCTGAATAGTCTTGTGATAATGCACATGTCCGTACATGCATTCCATTCATTGTTGTTTGCATACTCGTGCATATATCACTTGTCATATAACATCTTGTGGTAGGAGAGCTTGAAGATTCTTCAGATCATATTTTCACTACACATATTGAGTTTGCATACACTTTCATACTCTGTCGTGCATAAGTTGAACATTGTGTATTCATGCCATAATGCATTACAATTTCCCTGCCTTCATCATCCATGATTACATAGTATATCAAATGGTGACATGTGGAAGGGTAGGTTAAGCCTGTCTGAAAACTATCACTACGCGTGAGGTGATCTTCGGATCTAAGTTCTCCGCTTGGTACTATGAGTCATTTCCTTAAAAGGCTGCATATGGGATCGGATTGTCACCGAACATCTTGCATTCATGCACACACTAAGGGGGAGCAATCACATTCATCATATAGGCTTAATATTTAGGTTCACACATGAATCATGCATTGCATCTAGATTTGTTTAGGGGATGCTGGTTGTTAAATTATTTTGGCATGTCACTGTCAATAAACTTAAATCGAAATTGACAACTTAAGTCCTCTTGGGAGAAGGGATTCTCCCTTGGGAATGTGAAAGGTTGTGTGGGGAAGGGGAAAGGTTGCTTGGGAAGTGGTGGGAGTAAAGGGAGTTAATGGGTCTTGGGAAGATGAAAGGTTGGGAGGGCTGATGTGGAGGATGAGGTGGAGGAGAGAGAGGGCTGGTCGGCCTAGAGAAAGAGAGGGGAGAGGAGAGAGAAAGGGTCGCCCCTTTTAGAGAGAGAGGGAGAAGAGAGAGAGAGAGAGGGAGAGGAGATTCACTCAGGAGAGAGAGAAAGAGAGAGAGACATAATTCTTATGTGAAATTTTTCATTCAATAGTTCATTAGCTTCAAATGGTGGGATTGAGGTCCTATTTATAGGAATCCCACAATTTAACATAAGTCCCTGACTTTTGGACTAATAATAAGAAACCAAGGGAAGGGGGGCGCCCATGGGCCTAGCCCATTGAATTGGGCCCAATAGCCAACTTAATTGACCCAATGACTCAATACTTAGGTAAATGACCCATATACCTAGGTACTAGACTCAAATAAATAGAAAATTACATGATAAGAAAATGAAAAATACATCATATGACTCAGAATAAAGTGGCGAACAAGATGTAGCACTGCTGGCGATCATCAGGAGCCCAAAAAATGTGGAGTGGTTGGAGATGTCCCCATCAGACTCACTCTCAGCCGACCGAGGATGGTAGGTACGCGGTGGGGCCACTCATCCCGAGCCGAACGGTGGGACCCAAGGGACGGGGTTGCCCAGGGGAGGTGCCCCAATCCCGACCGCTCTAGTGAGAGTTTCCCCTCCCTCAACCAGCGCATTCAGCATCCGGGCTTCTCTGTACCGGGCGTGCCATTCCTTAGCTTCACGAGACTTGCGGGAAAAAGTCCGGAAGGGTCCCCCCTCCTCACTTTTTGAGCAACTTATGGAGGGTGGGTTGGTCTTGGCCTAGCTGGGAGCTGAAGCAGTGGATGAGTACGCTCGGGTGGAGTCGGAGCGGGAGGCTCTCTCATGGACCCATTGTGCGCTCGATCGGAAGGTCGAGCGTCTGACCCTTGATCTTGGTGACCTTCGTTGGGAGGCGGCCCCACTCCGGGCGTTGGCGTAGTCGAGCCAGGCGGAGGCTCGGTCGTTGGCGGAGCAGCTGGCCCATGCCCGTCGTATGGTCGATCGGAAGAATGAGCTCTTGGAGGCGGAGTGCATGATTCAGGTCGAGCGCAGCGAGCAGTGGAAGGCCGAGCGAGAAGGACTCGAGGACCGAGTCTGGGGGGCTAAGGATGCGTTGACCGAGGTCGAGAGAAGGCTGTCTGAGTCTGAGTAGTTGATAGCTGAGCTCGAGAGGAAGGCGGAGCGGGCTGGGATAGAAGCGCTCGAGCAACATAGGTGCTCTAAGGCTTATTAGGCAGCTCTTCAACAGGCGGCCTTTCTTACTACGAGTCAGGCTACCGTCGGGGGCTTCGGAAGGGCTTCTCCTAGGGCTTCGATCGGGGATGTCCGAGAGGCAGAGGCCCAAGCGTCTGGGCTCATTTTTCCTTCCGAGCAACACTATGACTCAGATTGGGGTTCCACTGACTCTTCTCACTATACGTCGAGCGAAGAGGAGAGTCGGGAGGCTTCGGTCTCGTCCGAGCGACCGCCAACTCTAGCAGCCTCGGTAGAGTGCTCGACCGAGACAGTTCCCACATAGGTGGGGTCAGTGTCTGGGTCGACCGTCGCCGAGAATACTGGGGGCAGATTGTCTGGTGCTGAGGAAGCCTTGTCTGCTGAGCCTGGAGATGGGCCCGAGGCCTGATGTAGTAGCTCTTTATTTCTTTTTCTTTTCCTTATGTAGCTGGGCAAGGCTTTTTTTTGGAAAATATAATAGCGGAAGTATTAAATGCTGAATTGACTGTTTCTTACCACTTTTGGTGTGATTTGACTACCGTATCCGTAGTCGTGGGGGGAGGCGCCGATTTTCTCTGCAGATATCGTGCGTGTCGATCTGTCAAATAACTGACGTGGCGCTGGCAGCCTGGCACCTTTCCGTTTTTCCATACCGCCCTTAATGACTTGCCACTTCGCGCGTCCCGTTGGTGGGATGTTGGAAAATGAGGTAACCATCTCAGGGAAAGCCCCTTTAGCGTGTTTTGTAAGGGGAGAGTCATTTAAGGCGATCAGCTCCCCCTTCGGCCTATAAAATGTCCGAGGGGCGTCTCATTTTTCTTCTATCGCTTAAGGCCATCCCTGGAGGTTTCTCCTTCTTCCCTCTCCGCGAAGCGTTGTGCTGTCGATCTCGGCGGGGCATGGAAGGCACTTCAGAAGATGATGATGCAGACGGCGGTAGGAGGGAAGCTCCTGCTATTTCAGTCTGGAAGATGGTTCGTCAGTCGGGGGTCACTCTGGGAGAGGGTTCGTCATGCCGGAGCATGTCGCCTTCCTATCCCTGACCCGTCGACGCCATTTTGAGGGGAGGGGGGATCTCTTTAAGCCATCTCCTTTCTGGGACTCCCCTTCCCTCCTCGTCCATCTCTACCGTTTTCTTTTTCTCCCTCCTCCTTCACTCTTTAGAGGATGCCTGCTCTCTATACCTTCCAAAGAGTTGGCAGAGAGGAGGCCTTCACTTGTATTCATTCCTCTTCTCCTCTCTTTTTCTTTTTTGTTGTCTTTCCAATCCCTCTGGCACCTTTCCTTTGAGCTTTCTCAAACCAACGGGGCCGGCAATCCTTTGTCTGAGCTAATTTTCGTACGAGGCAGAGTCAGTGGCTAGACGTAGGAGTGCTTACCGGGTTGGCCGAGCATTTTGCTCGCGTTATAGTACCAGAGGATGTGATTTTTTGTTTTGTTGTACATGCATACTGTATTGGCTGCGGCCTAGTTGATGTACATCAAAGTTTAATGAGAAGAGAAGAATGTTGTTTATTCTACTTTGCTTACATGTGTATACTTGCCAAATGATCAAAAGTAGAACTTGCGAAGATTTGTCGCGTTCCATGCCCGAGACACTGTAGCGATGGAAGAAAAACGTATCAGAAAGCTCTGAAAACTGTCGCAAATTGTGATAGTCGCAATTTTTCTGAAAACTGTACCGACATGGCCTTGTGATCCATCTCTGAAAATGTATGGAGTTTCGTTTGGAAGTTGATCATCTATCGCTACAGTGTCCCCCGAGTGATAGTCGCATTTTGATTCTCAATTTTCCTCCCGGGCTCTCCGGACTACCTCAAAGCTCTCGAAGAGTTGGGCCATCCTCTTGACCACCTGAAGGTACTTGACCATTTGTCCTTCCTGAGCTTCGTAATTACCGTTGACCTGGCTAGTGACCAATTGGGAGTCGGTGTGGATCCTGACCCGCTCGGCCCCTAGTCGTCGAGCCATCCTTGCCTCTGAGATAACGGCTTTGTACTCGGAGGCGTTGTTGGATGCCTGGAAGTTGAACTTCAGGGCGTACCGCAGCTCCGCTCCTTCAGGGGATTTGAGGAGAACACCTGCGCCGCTTCCGGTCGAATTGGAGGACCCATCAACGAACAGATCCCAGGTGGGCCGGGGTGCATGTGGAGGTGCTTCTTCAATCGGGACTGTGCTTTCAACGATGAAGTCCGCGAGAGCCTGTCCTTTGATGGCCGATCGGGGGTGATACGAGATGTCGTAGGCCCCAAGCATAATGGCCCATTTGACGAGGCGTCCCGAGGCTTCTGGGTGAAAGAGAATCTTCTTCAGGGGTTCACCGGTCAATATGACGATGGAATGCCCTTGAAAGTAGCGTCAGAGGCACTATGCCGAGGTAACCAACGCTAGCACGAGTTTCTCGGTTGCGGGATACCTTTTCTCAGCCTCATTAAGCACCTTGCTGGTATAGTAAACTGGTCTCTCGACCCCTCCATTGTTCTAAACCAGGACCGAGCTTACTGTAGAAGGGGTCGCCGAGAGATAGAGGTGTAGAGCTTCGCCTTGGACCGGCTTGGCTAGCACCGGGGGCGTGGCCAAGAATTCCTTGAGTTCGACGAACGCCTTCTGACATTCCTCATCCCAGGCGAATGTAGAAGATGCCATTTTAGGTCCCCTCAACAATTTGAAGAAGGGTAAGCATCGTTCGGTCGCCCGGGATAGGAAACGGTTGAGCGCAGCAATGTGCCCTGTAAGGCATTGAACATCCTTGATGTAGGTGGGTTGCCGCATGTTCAGGATAGCGTGAATCTTGTCGGGATTGGACTCAATCCCACGCTGAGTCACCAGGAAGCCTAGGAACTTCCCGGATCTGACTCCGAAGGCACATTTGGTGTGGTTGAGCTTCATGTTGCTCTTCAGTAGGGTGTCGAAGGTCTCGGCTAAGTCGGCGAGGTGGTCTTCGACCTTCGGTGTTTTAACGAGCATGTCATCGATGTAGGTATCAACGTTCCGACTGAGCTGTCCTTCGAAAATGTGGTTGATCAGTCTCTGATATGTTGCTCCGGCATTCTTTAACCCGAACGGCATCTGGGTGTAGTAGTGTACGCCAAAGTCAGTGATGAAGGCGATCTTCTCGATGTCCTTCGGGTCCATCCTGATCTGATGGTAACCGGAGTAGGCATCCAGGAAGCTGAGCAGCTCTTTGCCAGAGGTTGAGTCGACCAGTTGGTCGATGCTCGGTAGCGGGTAGCAATCCTTTGGTGTAGCCTAGTTGAGGTCAGTGAAGTCTACGCACATTCGCCATCTCCCCGAAGCCTTCGGTACTAGGACGACGTTGGCGAGCCACGTAGGGTACAGGATCGGACGAAAAAGGCCAGTCTTCTGCCCCTTGATGACTTGCTCTTTGATGACCGCTTGCTTCTCCGCGGCGTGCTTTCTCCTGCGTTGCTGGACAGGCTTTACTGTTGGGTCAAGGTTGAGCTTGTGCATCACCACGTCTCCCGAGATCTCGGGAAGGTGCTCATCAGATCATGCAAAGACACGGATATACCAGGCAAGGAAATTCTTATATTTTTCTTATTCCTCAAGTGGTAGATCGGCTCCGATCTTTACTCCTAGAGTCGGGTCACCGTTGAGGAAGACCGTTAGCAACTCGCCACTAGGCTCAGATGTTGCGGGTCCCTCTTCGGCTCCCTTTACCCCTTTGTTTTTCCCTTCCGGCCTCGTGGCTTCGACCGAGATTATATAGCACCATCTAGCCAATGCCCGGTTATCCCGGACTTCCCCCACGCCATACTTGGTAGGGAACTTCATTTTTTGGTGAAAGGTAGAGGGCACCGCTTTCAGTCGGCTGAGGATGCCTCGGCCGAAAATGGCGTTGTATGCCGTCATCCTTTTAATCACGATGAAGTCTACCGTAATGGCAACGGTTTTGGGTGGGGTGCCGATGGTAACTAGCAGGCTCAGGGCTCCCTCGGGATAAGTTGCCTGGCCGTTGAACTCACAGAGGGGGGTTCAGATCGGGCGGAGTTTAGATGGATTCTCTCCCATCTTGAGGAGACATTCATAGGATAATACATCATGGGCACTACCATTGTCAACTAAGATCATATCTATGTTACAATGGTTTATTGTAGCCGATACAACAAGAGCGTCGTCATGCAGGGTGGTTAACCCTTCCAGGTCCTGGTCGGAGAATACCAGGGCCTGCGGTTCGCTCGCCTCCGGGGCCGTAGGTGCCTCAGCAGAGGCTCGGCTCGCCCGCTCGGCGTGACGCTTTCTTCCTCGGCTGTTATCTCCGCCTGATATCGCACCGCCCGAGATGACGTTGATGTGGACGCCACGGGGGGCATTGTCGATCTCTTCAGGGGCACCTCGGTTTTCCTTTTGCCCGGACACGTATCTGGATAGGTGTCCCTGGTGGATGAGGTGGTCGATCTCATCTTGAAGATAATGGAAATCGCTGGTGTGATGCCCAAGATCATTGTGGAACAGGCAATGCTTGCGACGATTGTGATGCTTGACTTTCATAGGCTCGGGTTGGTTGAGGAGACCCGAGCCTTTGATGTCTTCATAGATTTCATAGACGGGGGCGATAAGGGTGGTATACCGCTCGTACTTTTAGGACGGCTCTTTTCGATCTCCGTCCTAGTTCCACCTTTTTCCTTGGCCCGTCCCTTGCTCGAATGGTCGCTTCTTGTCCCCCTCCCGGCCCGAGCCTATCGCGCCATGGCAGGCGCTGAGGACTTCCTCGCACTCTGCATGGCGCAAGGCTAGGGTCACTAGCTCGGCGAGGGAGGTGGGAGGATGAAGCACTAGCTCACGCCGCAGGTTCTCGTCGCGGGTACCCCCGGTCAATGCGGTGATGGCAGAGGCCACGTCTAGGTGGGGAATGCGTAGGTCTTCCGATTTGAATCGGTTGATATAAGCCTGTAACTTCTCCCCCTATTCTTGCTTGAGGGCATATAATCCTGCCACTAATCGGGGTGGACCGCTGCCAATGAAGCTTTCCATGAACACTCGCCCGAATTGCTTGAAGTTGTAGATTCTGTCGTGGGCAAGGGCCCTGAACCAAGCCTGAGCACCCTGAACCAGGGTGGTCACGAACGCTCGGCACTTGATCACGTTGGACGCCCCATGCAAGGTCATTAGGGCGTTGAAGCTGTCGTAGTGGTCGGCCGGGTCTCCCTGGCCGTCGTACGACTTGAAGGTCGGGAGTGAGATCCTGGGGGATATCTCTACCTTCAAAATATAATCGGAGGATGGGGATCGCTCCTCGTCTTCCACAGGAGAGGTCTTCTACAAGGCGCGAAGGATGCGCTCTTGCTCCACGAAATGCCTCTCAAAGTCTCGCAGCCGGAGAGATAGCTCCGGTTGTCGTTGGCCCGAGGGGCTGGGGGGGTGCGCTTGCATGATGTCCCGACGCTCCTCGGGGGCCTCAGCTTCTAAAAACGGTCGGTGTGCTCCGGTCTTCTCCCTTCTCGGGGTTGAGGAGGCTTCCTGCTCCGGGGGAGGGGCATGCGATGGTCCTCCTGATAGGTTGCGAATGAGCTGCCGCCCCTGGACGGTGAAATGGCCTCCAACAGTTTGCTGGGAGGCATCTCCGCGTGGGGGGCTCTTCCAGGGGAGTTTCGACTTCTCCTCCTTGGCCGACTGGACCCTCATGAGATCCACGAGGACATCCAGTTTTGCGTTGAGGGTTTGGAGGGCGTCGGTGCTCCCGCCGGGAAGCTGTTCCCCTGCCACCGATGGAGGTATCTCATTGGCATGGTTGCCTGACGGGGAATTCTTCGTGGGGAGGGAAGGTGTGCCTTCTTCTGTCACCAGGGCCTTTCCCAGGTCACCGGTAGTCCTCTTTCTAGAACTTCTTCGCACCATGATGGCTCTTTATTCATTTCCCACAGACGGCGCCAGAAGAAGAGGGGCGATCTCGCACTACTCCTGAGCGGGGAAGAGGATGACCACGTACACTTGAAGTATGAACTGCAAGAAGGGAAATGAGTCAGAGGTGCCCAGGTATAGATCCCCGGGGAAGACCCTCTGTTGCTTAATTCAGCAAAGGTAGTAGAGCTCTGATGCGAAGGGAATATTTAGGAGGAAAATGGGAGCGCGAGATCCCTCTCCACCAAAAGGTGAAGTGGTTCCTGCTCAGGGTTCTTGGCTCTTGCCTTGCCTACCTCCTTGTAGTAGGGCTTTTCCAGTTTAAATAATGGCCCGTTGTACGAATGATCCCTGTAAGCGGAGGAGTCTCAAGGGGGGTTACATCCTTCATGCGGGCTGCTTATAGTTCGCGGACTCTTGATCTCCCCTATCCCCTTGAGCTTCCTGCCATTAAGAGACTCGTAACGGCCGTATAGATAAGCTTCCATTAGTTATCTCGAGCGATAGGCACTAGTCCAAGATTAGTCTTCTGAGTGATGAGTGCATGGTCGGGACAGGGAATAAGGGGCTCCGGGGGATCTTTCTCGATCAAACTAATGCTCGGACTTCCTAACCCAAAGGCCGCCTAGGAAGCGCTTGTTCTGAGTGAGTTATTAGGCTTATATTAAGTGGGTCCGAGAGCTGCCACTTAGAGGAGTTGGGCCTCGTTCGGTCAGATTTGCATCTTGTTTGGCCTCTTCGTATGGGCGATGAGATTTCCCCTCTCCATTAGGTTTTATTTATAGTTATTGCAGTAGAGGTCTTTCTACCATCCAATAAATCCTACAAGCAAGAAACCGTCTCTCTGAACTGCTAAAAATCCCCCAAGGTTAAAGATGAATGTCTGAATTGAACATATGATTAACACTTAATTTAAATTTATAGTATATCAAATGGTGATGTGCATAAAGGCAGATTACGTCTGTCCGGAACTCACACTATGCGTGAGTTGGGTCTTCGGATCAATATCTCCGTCCTATACTTGAAATTAGAAAAATCAGATGTTTAATCCATGAGAAATCTATCATGCTGATGGGATTGATATGATGATGATGAGTTGATGTTAATGACTTTCAAGCTTTTGGTTTAGCTTATTGCTACTCCCAACGTTGGCAGCCACATGTATTTCCTGCTTATCATTGTTAACCATTGCTTTTGATGATGTTTGTCATGGCTGCATATAACCCAACTCATCATTCATGTGCACATTTAACTTTTTGTTTGATTGTCCTAACCTCCATAAGAATTCGATTAAGGGGGAGTCTGAGAGTTTACACTTTAGTTTAGTCTGCATATGTTGTGGATATTAAGCATCATCTTGTGGTCTCATGCACTCCAATCCATATCATGCTAAGGGACCCAACATTTTCTCCTTGCTCTACATGCTAGAATGTGCTGCACCATCATGCCATGACCCTTTTGGTATATAAAATGGTGACATGTGAAAAGGCAGGTTAATCTTGTCCGAAAATTGCCACCATGCGAGAGATGATCTTAGGTTCAAGTTCTCTGCCCAGTACTATGGGTCAAATGTTCGTGCAAGTCATAGATTCCATACCCCCTTGTTGATTCTCGTGAAGGCATTCTATAAGCCATGCACAAGTTGAGGGGGAGTATACATAGAAGTTCACTCTGCATATCTTCTTAATACCTCAATCTGAACCCTTTAGGATCATCATCCGAATGATTGCATCTAAATTGATTGCATACTCTCAGGGGGAGTTTGATCTATTTTGATAGGGTTGTTCATTGTAGACACCCGTCATTTAAAAATACCGTGCCACACAAATTTCAAAATGTATATAACCGCACTCACTCACTTAAATGATTTTAAAAATACAAGTAAAGTGGTAAGAACGGGTCGATCCCACGGGGAAGAAATAATATTTATAGATCAATGTTGGAAAATATCCTTATGCTTGCAAACCAATTGTTGTCTTTTGAGTACGATTATCACTAAAGAAACTTAAATTGCGACTTTGCATAAGAAGAGAAAAGTGAAGGAAATATTTAGCCAATGGATGAAGAATGTCGTCGTTTCCTCGCCGAGCCTTGGATGAAGATCGCTCCGCCTTGGAAGTCGACGCCATGAGTTGATCGGAAGATGACTACCGTTTTGGGTGTGAGTAAAGAACTTGTGAAGAGAGGGGTTGGATAGAACTAGGAACAAAGCAATGTTGAAAACATAACAGAATTCTATTGAAAATAGGGGGTTGGAAGGAATAGAATAACTTAAAATCTAGAGGGAATTAGAAGAAGTAAAATAAATAAAAGTTGTAGAGAATGAAAAGATGAAGAAGTGTGATGAAGAACACAGAAACAGAAAATGAGAGGAAGACAGTGAAAAATGTGAAAAACTCAAGAGCTATCAGTGCAGATGAACAATAATATGGAAGAAATTAGAACAGTGAAAAACTAATTATAACTCTCAAACTACGAAAATTTAGAAGAAGTGGTAAAATAAGAAATTTTAGATCTACGAGAGAAGAACAACTTTATGAAGACCTCAGAGTGAAAAGAGGATTGGAAAGGCCTCAAAAGGAAGAAATAGCAGAAGGTATCAACTCTGATGAATAGTAACCACGTAGAACAGCACTTAAGAAAACGGGAAATAACTTTCAAACTAGAAAGAATTAAGGGAAATGGTAGAAAGATAAATTGAATAACACTTAAAGATGAATAACTTTCTTGAAGATAAGAAAATGAAATGAAGATCAGAACAACAAGTAATAAGGCTAAGAAAGGACTAAATTCTGAAACAAATCATTCATTAAAATAATATCAACTTAAAAACTTGACATCAAAAGCTCTCAAAACATAACTCTCTAACTCTCCTATGAAGCTCAACTAAGGCCAACAAGTAAGAACTTCAACAACTCCATTCCAACTCTTAGTAACTACTCCAAACTTGCTACTCATTATACTTGAAGCCCCTTTTATAGGGTGTTAAAATAACCCCATTGCATGTGAACTCTCTTGCCTCTTTTGTTGAATTGTTGTATTTGTTGACTTAGAATTGTGCGCCAACATGTGTTGCACACTTGGATATTTTTTTCTGATTTTTTCTGTATTTTTTCTAGCCTTTTTCTCCTAATCTTCTCTTTCTTTCTTTCTTTCTCTTTCTCTCTCTTTCTCTCTCCTGGCCGGCCACGTGCGCCCGTGCGCCGCGTCGCTGGCGCGTGCGGCGCGTTGCGCCGCCACCTCCGCCTCCGCGCGCTGCCCGCCACGTGTCGCCTGCCTTCCGCGTGGGCGCAGTGTGCCCAACCGCCCGGCCTCCTCCTTCGCGCGCTGCGCGTTGACCACGCGTCGACCACGCGTCCCCCCCTCGTCGCCCGTGCCGCCTGCGAAGGCAGGGCGAAGAGGGGGGGGGGGGGGGGGCGCCTCCTGCGAAACACACACACACGTAGATTAGTTATAATATATATATATATATACATATTGATATATATATATATCATATATAGCTTAGAAAAATCCTAAAAAATGTCAAATAAATTTATTTTTTTTCCTATTTTTTTTCTTTTTGAACAACTCCATGGGCTTTTGGCCCAATTTAACATATAATTTTATTTTCTTTTTTTTCTTTATATTTGTTTCTTGTAGCTTCCCTCGTACTGAGTGCCTACATAAATAAGTAAAAATCGTTATTAAAATTAGTTAATTTTAGAAAACTAAATATTTGACTCTAAATTAACAGTGAGTGTAATACATGTATATTTATTATTATTTAAGTTCATAAAAATGTGTGTAATCATGAATTAATATGTAAAAATACACACTTATCACACCCCCCAACTTATTGCTAGTCCCTTAGCAATGCAAATAAGCTCAAAATGTAAGGACTAAAAAGAGTTTACAAAGTTCATGCCTCATTTCTAGATCATCTTTCATAGAGTCAACTAAAGATTAGGAATCTGGAATCATTATCACATACTAGCCTTATGTAGGAAATTCAGGTACATGATCAAGAATTTTAATCAAAATTCAGTAGCACTTGTGCATGTGTAATACTAAATTCACAGTAGAGATAATTACGTCCTCCAGTTACTATTCCGAACAAATGCCTTTCAATTCTGCACTTCTTAATTAGAGCATTCAGCATAATAGCTTTGTTTGTATGCCTTATTGCTATGTCCCTTTTAGGATCTCTTTTCCTTTTTTTCTTTTTTTTTCTTTCTACTTTTTTTTCCTATACACACATGATGTTACACTACCATTTACTATTTTACGCGAACCTCAACACGTCTTACGTGAAGTAGGCCCGGTTATACAGATCAAAGTTCTCTTTTCCTTTTGACGCGAACCTCAACACGTCTTAGGTGAAGTAGGCCCGGTTACTCAGAATCGGAGCATTTTCATGGTATTTTTCTCAAAATTTTGTCAATTGTGCTTTGCACTGATTTTTGATAGATAGCATGGCAGAAAGCTTATAAAAGATCTCTTCTTTAAGAAGTGCAGAATATCTGACATTATATCCAAAATAGCAGGAGGCTTGTCCTACTTGTTTCATTAGCGCGCAAAGTGATTTTCTTTTTTCTAAAGTGCACATGAACTGTAAAAAGATTCTTAGATCAGTTTTCCATGGCTTGATTAGATAAATGTTCCATCATCCTTCTCCCTAATCTTTTCCATTCCAGAATTACTTTTCACGAGACATGAATCAAGAAACTCCAAATGGGGAAAAGTTTTGTTTAGCGTGACAACACATGATAGCAAGAAAAAAATTTCTCCCCCCCAACTTAAATGACATTATCCTCAATGGCATAAGCATGAGACAGATCAGAGAACAAGTAAATAGATAATATGGTTGGGATAGAAGGATACAACCTGATGGTCCGGGCAAAATGACGAGGCTTTCGTTGCGTTGTGGCCTGACAACTGAAAAAGAAACACACTAAAACAAGAGATCAAATTACAAAAACCGTGGGTTGCCTCCCAGAAGCCATTTATTAGCACAAAAGTCACTAAAACTTTGGGTTGTCTCCCAAGAAGCGCTAAGTTTTATGTCGTCAGCCAGACACAAGGTAGATCACTAACCAACGTGTGGCATTCAGAATGAGCCACCACGTGATCTTGTCATCCTTCAAATTCCAGCCCTTATGCCATTGGAAGACAAGAGTAACCATGTATGGATTGGGGCTAGAAATATGCGGGTCGCGCACTTTATTGAAGTTTTTTGTAACCATAAGTGTGAGCCAGTTTTTAATTTTCGGGATCATGAAAGGATCAATGGCCAATAATATTTCAAGATTGAGGTGGAACCTTTGCATAATATCTACCCAGTGGTCCCCTTGTCCTATATCGTCTCTCCTGACGAGCCCTTTAGGAACGACTTCCTCCATGGTAACTTGTTCAGGCCCTGGTAGCGTAGGAATGAGATTGTCATCCTTAGCTACTTTCCTCTCAGTAACAGCCTCATGAACTTTAAGGGCATTGATCAACGTGTCTTCCTGAGAGGAAGTCAAATCAAAGATGAATGTGGTTGGCACATCCCCCTCAGGTCCTAGAATGTCAAATTGGAGAGGCTCAACTGGCAGGGGAATCAAAGTAGAAGGAAGCACGAGCCCAGTAGCTAATTGATCCAATGACTCAAACATTATGTGAGAGCGCTCAGGGGTAAGATCAAATGTGAAATGTTCGAATAGGACCCCGTCATCAAACTCATCACCCAATTGAAGATTATCAACCAAATTGCCCACTAATGGGGTGGATAGAGGAAATATAAATGATTCCAGTCCGGCCCTTTCATCATAAGTTAGATCAAATGTGAATTTCTCTAAGACGGGTCCATCATCACACTCATCACTAAACCTAAAATTATCAATCAAATTTTCCAGAAATGGGGTCGGTAGATGAAATGTAAACTTTTCTAATAAGGCCCCATCATCATGTTCTTCCAGGGGAGGAGGATATTCAGAATTTTGTTTCATTAAATCAACAATATTATTACTTACAAAGTAATCCTCCTCTTTACTCATTTCCTCAATTGAGTCATTTGGGCCATTATCTTTTACAGTAATATTCTCAATCTCAAAACATTCAGAGAATGGGGTGATATGATCATCATTATCCTTGGAGCCACCCCCTTCTTCCTTTCCTTCCTTCATCATGGTATTACGTGCGCACTCCCCCTCACTCTCAATAGTGATATCTCGAGCCAAAATGACAGGCAGAAGACTGTCCTCATCATCATCATTCACATATTGAGGGGGTTGGTGTAATGTTGAAGGAGAGGGTTGATAAGTAGACTGAGAGTACACGATTTGAGGTTCAAAGTAGTGGCCCGGTGAATCACCCCTAGTATCAATGTTGATTCTGAAATCTGGGTGAGATGAGTTGGGCGGAGGTTGAGTACAGATGGGCCGCTCGTGGGCTGCTGGGGGTGAAAGTTCAGACAGATGGGCTTGGAATGTTGGATCCATCCAAGGCAAATTTGGGTGATTACTCCAGCCAAGATTATAATCATCTGAAAATGTAGCATGCTTGAGCTGAGCGAATCCTAGGACATTTTGAACTTGAGCTTGGATGACCAATGGGAGTTGGGCTATAATAGGACACTGACTCACATGGTGAGTGAGACTGGCACAGAATTCACAGATTTCTGTAAAAGTGTGGATTGGGTTTTCAGCCTGTTTGACATGTCCTACGGATTGTTGATGAGATGAGATGGAGGCGCGATTTATCAAATTTTCACTCAAAATTTCAAACAAATCATATGCATCATCTTCACCTTTGCTCATAAATGTCCCTCCATAATATATGTCCATCATTTGCCTATCAAAATCGGATAACCCCTCATAAAATGTAAATATATTTTGCCATTTGGGCAACCCATGGTGTGGACATTAACTTACTAGATCCTTCAGTCTCTCCCAAGATTCATGAATTTGCTCTCCCGGACGTTGAGTAAATCCTGTAATCGCCCTTCTCATCATGTTGGTCCAGACTATGGGGTAAATTTTTTTCAAAAATTCTAACTGCATATCTTCCCAAGTCCTGATAGCATTTCCAAAACTCCTTAACCAAGATTTGGCTTTGTCTTTCAATGAGAATGGAAATAAGATCAATTTCAGGGCATCATCATTAAAATTCTAAATTTTGATCAGGGAGCAAACTTCTAGAAAATCAGCTAGATTCCTATAAGGATTTTCATTGAGATTCTCATAAAAAGATGGGAGCATCTGGATGAGACTAGTGCGAATCTCATATTGATCAACGAGAATGTTAGGGAGTTGAATACATGTTGAGGGTTTGTAAGTAGAAGGAATAAAGTGCTCCTGCATAGGCGTGGATTTGTTATTTTATTTTAAAAATTTTTTTAATGCAAACACAAACAAGTTAAAACAAATTATCTAATGATCTAGATGCGACTCAGACCTACAAATAGGGTTTCACAAAGTAACTAAAGTGCAACTTAAGTTCACCCTCAATATTTTCACCGGCTAGGTAAGGGATGAGGTAGTGGGAGGCTCCCCCTACTTTTGTAGGGACCTAATTATGTCAAACCACTAGCCCGCTTAAAGCGTTTGCCGTCCGACCGTCTTACCTTAGGCACCGATTTTCACAAGAGGGTAAACTCAAATCGTACTAAAATCACAGTGTGATCCTAGGGCCAATGTCTACTGACTTTTATTTATGGCGTAGGTCATGCAAAGATGCAAGAGAAATGTGGTTTGTAGGCTAAGGAAGGTGATGAAATCCCCACCTTATGTTATTTAGGGGTATGGCCCTTAGAATATTTTGAAATGAAATACACACCACAATTTCAAACAAGGGGTTCTTATGCAATATGCATGCCATAATAGGATAAGTAGAACGTACCTTGCCCCTCGCAATCTTCAAAATGCAATGACAAGAATTAAATAAAGAAAAATTCTATGCTAAATGATGCATGACCTAGAACATGATGAGTGTGGTTTCTATTCTTGGAATGATTTTTTTTATTTTGGTGCAAGTATTTTTTTTATTTTTAATTACTGAACCTATCTAGCCAGAACAAAAATTTCTTTTGTTTTGATTTTTTTATAGATTTTTCAAGGATTTTTCAGAATTTTTTGAAGATTTTTCAGAAATCGGAAAAATAGAACCTGTTCCCACGTTTCTGCCCTTTTAGCGACGCTGGACTGCTACAGTACCAGGCTTTCAGCAACGCTTCATTTTCTTGGAATTTCAGGTATGATTTTTCTCTTTCTTTGATTTTCTAATTTGTTTTCTTTTTCTTGTAAAATAAAAATAGAAAATTCAATATACAAGTATACACATCAAACACAATAATATTCCAACATTCAAAAATTCCTTCAAAAATTCACGCCTATGCAGGAGCACTTTATTCCCTCTACTTACAAACCCTCAACCTGTATTCAACTCCCTGACATTCTCGTTGATCAATATGAGATTCGCCCTAGTCTCATCCAGATGCTCCCATCTTTTTATGGGAATCTTAATGAAAATCCTTATAGGCATTTAGATGATTTTCTAGAAGTTTGCTCCCTGGTCAAAATTCAGAATTTTAATGATGATGCCCTGAAATTGATCTTATTTCCATTCTCATTGAAAGATAAAGCCAAATGTTAGTTAAGGAGTTTTGGAAAGACTATCAGGACTTGGGAAGCTATGCAGTTAGAATTTTTGAAAAAATTTTACCCCATAGTCCGGACCAACATGATGAGAAGGGCGATTATAGGATTTACTCAACGTCCGGGAGAGCAAATTCATGAATCTTGGGAGAGACTGAAGGATCTAGTAAGTTAATGTCCACACCATGGGTTGCCCAAATGGTAAATTATATTTACATTTTATGAGGGGTTATCCGACTTTGATAGGCAAATGGTGGACATATATTGCGGAGGGGCATTTATGAGCAAAGGTGAAGATGAGGCATATAATCTGTTTGAAATTTTAAGTGAAAATTCGATAAATCGTGCCTCTATTTTATCTCATCAACACTCTGTAGGACCTGTCAAACTGGCTAAAAACTCAATCCACACTGGCATGGAAGTCTGTGAATTCTGTGCCAGTCTCACTCACCATGTGAGTCAGTGTCCTACTATCGCCCAACTCCCATTGGTCATCAAAGCTCAAGTTCAACATGCCCTAGGGTTCTCTCTGCTCAAGCATGCTACATTTTCAGATGACTATAATCTTGGCTGGAGTAATCACCCAAATTTGCCTTGGTTGGATCCAACATTCCAAGCCCATCTGTCTGAACTTTCACCCCCAGCAGCCCACGAGCATCCCATGTGTACTCAAACTCCGCCCAACTCATCTCACCCAGACTTCGGAATCCGCATTGATACTCGGGGTGATTCACTGGGCCACTACTTTGAAGCTCAAAACGTGTACTCTCAGTTTACTTATCAACCCTCTCCTTGAACATTACACCAACCCCCTCAATATGTGAATGATGATGATGATGACAGTCTTCTGCCTGCCATTTTGGCTCAAGATATCACTATTGGGAGTAAGGGGGAGTGCGCACGTAATATCATGATGAAGGAAGGAAAGGAAGAAGGGGGTGGCTTCAAGATAATGATGATCATCTCACCCAATTCTCTGAATGTTTTGAGATTGAGAATATTACTGTAACGGATAATGGCCCAAACAACTCAATTGAGAAAATAAATAAAGAGGAGGATTACTTTGTAAGTAATAATATTGTTGATTTAATGAAACAAAATTCTGAATATCCTCCTCCCTTGGAAGAACATGATGATGGGGCCTTATTAGAAAAGTTTACATTTCATCTACCGACCCCATTTCTGGAAAATTTGATTGATAATTTTAGGTTTAGTGATGAGTGTGATGATGGGCCCGTCTTAGAGAAAATCACATTTGATCTGACCTATGATGAAAGGGCCAGACTGGAATCATTTACATTTCCTCTATCCACCCCATTAGTGGGCAATTTGGTTAATAATCCTCAGATAAGTGATGAGTGTGATGAAGGGGTTTTATTAGAAAATTTCATATTTGATCTGACCCCTGAAGCCTATCCAATGAAGTCTGAATTTGTGGATGAGTTAGATACTGGGCTCCTGCTTCGTTCTACTTTGATTCCCCTGCCAGTTGAGCCTCTCCAATTTGACATTCTAGGACTTGAGGGGGATGTGCCAACCACATTCATCTTTGATTTGACTTCCTCTCAAGAAGACTAGTTGATTAATGCCCTTAAAGTTCATGAGGCTGTTACTGAGAGGAAAGTGGCTAAGGATGACAATATTATTCCTAAGCTACCAGGGCTTGAACAAATTTCCGTAAATGAAGCCGTTCCTAAAAAGCTCGTCAGGAGGGACGATATAGGACAAGAGGACCACTGGGTAGATATTCCTACAAAGCTCGTTAGGAGGGACAATAGGACAAGGGAAAACTTCAATAAAGTGTGTGACCCGCATATTTCTAGCCCCAATCCATACATGGTTACTCTCGTCTTCTAATGGCATAAGGGCTGGAATTTGAAGGAGGATAATATCACGTGGTGGCTCATTCTGAATGCCACACGTTGGTTAGTGATCTACCTTGTGTCTGGCTGACGACATAAAATTTAGCGCTTCTTGGGAGGCAACCTAAGTGATTTTTGTGTGGTAATCAATGTTTTTTTTTGGGAGGCTAGATGTGTGCAGGGATTCGAGAGACCATAAAAAAAAGCAGAGAACCAAGCATAAAACATCTTACTCCACTCTCAACAACAAAAACAAACAACAAAGAGATTACATCAGGTTCCACCCTCTTTCTCCACAGTACTCGTCTTGCCGCTCTCTGGGCAAGAAACTCTAGAGGGTGTTCCCAAGCCGTAAGAAGTGATATTCCTACCGCTCTGTGGTCCTCTTTCTATCTCCACTCCCCGACGCCGATCCGCGGGGGCGGCAAAGAAGCTACTAACACGAAAGTCACACTCTCGTGCTCTTCGATAGCGTTCCTCGCCATCCTTCAGCCATTGATCGGCAAGGCCGAGACTGGTCCTCAATTCAAATAGTTGGGCCTCCAGGGCCATCTTCTCCTCTTTCTTGGCCAATCTCTTAGCCTTCTCTCTGTCCCTGTCCCTTTCTCTCTCGACCCGTTCTCTCTCTCTGTCTTCTCTCTCCAACTGAAGGGTGATCCTCAGCTCCACAGCGTCCCTAGAAGAGTCCTCATCAGGACAACGCTGTAGTTCCTTTTCCAGCTCGGTTATTCTAGCTTCCTTCTGGGTGGCATGCGCGAGTGCCTCCTGTGTTTCTTTCTCCTGCCATACATATCATCTTAGGCATATGGCAATGCTTGCACAAGGGATATTAAATGGTGAAACCCTCACCTGTGCAGAAAGCATCCCTTCTGCCTCCGCAGCTCGTTGTGTGGCATGAGCGAGCTGCTCGTGAAGTAGATCCAGCTCTAAAGTAGGAATCCATAAACTAGAAGAAACGCCGTCTGCCCCCATCGCTGATGAAACTGCATCGAGCTGGGCACGCTGCGACACATATGAGGTGACATTAAGTGGTTAGCACCATGAATCTCAAATCATACCAGGAGTGTGTACATAAACACTTACTGATGAACCCAGAGCCGCTCGGGTGTCACTCAACTCTTGCTCCGTGTCCGCCAAATGAGCTCGTAAGTTCATTATTATGGTATCATGGGCATCCTACAGTTATGGCTTATGAGTTCACAAAAAAAAAATTCAAAAAGAAAATGAAAAAAAAAACATGGTTTCTTTTTACTTTACCTCTACAAGCCCTCCAGGCTGGAGCCTCTCTACATACATTGCCCTGTAGAGGCGTAGGTAATCCTCGCTATCTTATGCTTGTGATTCCATGAGCATGCCACCCCGTTGCCAGTCTTCATATTGTTCGGGGAAGCGCACCCTCCAATCAACACAGGTTGTCGGTCCACGCGTCTTCTTTCCGATGCTGGGTGATTTGGTCATATCCACCCATTCTTGGGCCAGCCCTAGGGTCCTCATAGCTAATCGCAGCATGAGGGGCTCGATTTCATTCAAGCAATGGAGCCAGAGGTCCCGTCCGAACCGGGCGCGGCTTCCAATTACCCACGGCTGGTCAACATCGACCATGTTCGAGAAAGGTCTCCAGTTCACCTTTGATGGGTTGTACGTATCTTCTTGGTTAGCCAAAAAAATGATATAAATGAATTAAAAAAATAAAAAGGAGAAAAGGTATCCTACCATCGCTGCAGGGAACTCTTGCAACTCCCGCCTTAACACCATCAGTTGGCAGGGTAGAGGTGCTGTGCTCATGATGGGTTGCCACCGTCTAGCCAGCGAGATCATCATTGGCCGCTAGTGTCGAGCTCGCCCCATTGGAAGGTAATAGTAGCTCCATAGCTACACCATCATGTGTCATTGATATCAACAAATACAAAAAAAAAGCATAAAATAAAAACAACAAAAAAATTCTTTACCTGGATAAAGGGCGTAAACCCACTTACTGTCATCTCCCGGTCTGTCCTTTGCGACAGACCTGTAAACAGATGTGCCAGCACGGCAGCTCCCCAGGCGTATTATCCTACTCTTTCCAAGTCTACAAGCAGCTCTAAGAAGCGACAGTGGATACTGTCTCCCTTGGAGCCCAGTAGCAACTTGCCCAATAGAAAGAGGAGGAACCTTCTCAGATCCATATTGGTCCTCTCCCAGTTGCTGGCATCCATGCAATATACAGCACAGGCACCTCTTTCTGCCCTTTCCATGAATTTCTCTAGGGACTCGTCATCACGCAGACGCATGTCAGTAAGCCCAAATGCCTCCATGATCGATGCCCTAGCTACTGACCTGTTCTTCCAACCGTCTAAGTCCAGCCCCAACAGCTTCTACGTACCTTCTCGGTAGTCCGCGTAGGTGACGCCAGTCACTGCTTCCCCATCTACTTTGAGGCCCGTAATCCGGACCACGTCTTCTAGGCTGGGCACCATGTGCCCCCATGGCATCAGGAATGCCCGACTCACTGGGTCCCATCTTTCACGTAGTGCTTGGATCAGGGCAAGGTCGAGCTTGATCGGCTCGATTCTGAGAAAGGCCCCGAACCCCATCACGTCTAACCTCACCTTCTGGAAGGCCGGGAGACCTCGATATGCCACCACTACCAGCTCCCACGAGATGTGCGATCTCATCACGCTCTGCGCATACACAAGAAGTGCGAAATGGGAGCTTTGCAAAGGATGAAAGGAGAAGAAAGCATGAAAAAAGGAATGAAAGAATCCACTTACAAGCTGTGATAGGGTCCTCTCACTCCGTTGTCCTTCAACTTCTTAGAGTCTCCTAGAACTGCTGCCCGATCTGCTCCTCTTCGAGGAGAGAGAAGATTCACCTTCTGCTCTAAAGCTAGATTCACCCTCCATTCTGAAAATTGAGCAACACTCACTACTCCCCTTTACAACCTTTCACTCCTCAAGTCTACTCTCACGACTTCGATGTTCCCAGGTAGAGTGGAAAGGGGGGTATTTATAGGATTGGAAAGAGGGTGATCTGCATCTATCACCATCACCTCTAGGAACAACCTTTACGACAAGTCATCCTCCCTTTACTCTCACGCCCACTCTACCATGTGGAGTGATCGAGGCGGAGGCGTGCTTTATTGACTTTTTCTCTCTATTCGGTCCAAAGATTCCCTGTGTTCATTGTCCCGTTGTGACTACCTCTAGCACAAACAATAAATGGGGGACATTTATGCGGGAAATCAGGATCCGTGACCCACGTTGAAATTGGTGGTCGATTCCTTTGAAATCATGGCCACGGTGCCCTCGTATGCCCCTTCGCCATGTGGAGTAAATGAAGCGGAGCCGTGATTTGGTGATTTGTCCTCTATTCGGTCCATAGATTCCCCGTGTCCCTTGTCCTATTACGACTACCTTTAGTGCAAATAAGGACATGTGGGACGTTCGCGTGGGACAAAGAAGACCACGGGCTGACATTGTTTAAATCGGTGGTCGATTCCCTTTGAAACTCATGGACACGGTGCGTTCCACTCCTTGTGTGCTAATAAATGGCTTCTGGGAGGCAACCCAAGCTTTTATGATTTGATGTTTTGCTTGAGTGTGTTTGTGTTTCAGTTGACCGGCCACGCAGAGAAGGCGTCTTCCTCACCCCGACCATCAGGTTGTATCCTTCCATCCCAACCATACTATCTGTTTCCTTGTTCTCTGAACTTTCTTATGCTTATGCCATTGAAGACAATGTCATTTAAGCTGGGGGGGGCGAACAAATTTTTTTTTTCAAACCCTTTTTACTTTATATTGTTACAGTAGATCCCCAGTTAGAGTTTCTTGATTCATGTCTCATGAAAAGTAATTCTGGAATGAAAAAGATTAGGGAGAAGGATGATGGAACATTTATCTAATCGAGCCATGGAAAACTGATTTAAGAATCTCTTTAAAGTTCATGTGCACTTTAGAAAAAATAAAATCACTTTGCACGCTAATGAAACAAGTAGGACAAGACTTCTGCTATTTTGGACATACTGTCGGATATTCTGCACTTCTTGAAGAAGAAATCTTTTATAAGCTTTCTGCCATATTATCTTTTGAAAAATAAAATTTTGAGAACAACACCATGAAAAATGCTCCGATTCTGAGTAACCGGGCCTACTTCACCTAAGACGTGTTGAGGTTCGCGTCAAAAGGAAAAGAGAACTTTGATCTGTGTAACCGGGCCTACTTCACCTAAGACGTGTTAAGGTTCGCGTAAAACAGTGAAGGGTAGTGCAACATCATGTGTGTATAGAAAAAAAGAAAGAAAAAGATAAAATAAAGGAAAAGAGATCCCAAAAGGGACAAAGCAATAAGGTAGACAAAAAAAAGCTATTACGCTTAATGCTCTGATTAAGAAGTGTAGAATTGAAAGGCATTTGTTCGGAATAGCAACTGGAGAACGCAATTGTCTCTATTGTGAATTTAGTATTACACATGCACAAGTGCTACTGAATTTTGATTAGAATTCTTGATAATCTACCTGAATTTCTTACATAAGGCTAATATGTGATAATGATTCCAGATTCCTAATCTTTAGTTGACTCTATGAAAGATGATCTAGAAATGAGATATGAACTATGTAAACTCTTGTTAGTCCTTACATTTTGAGCTTATTTGCATTGCTAAGGGACTAGCAATGAGTAAGTTGGGGGGTGTGATAAGTGTGTATTTTTACATATTAATTCATGATTATACATATTTTTATGAGCTTAAATAATAATAAATATACACGTATCACACTTACTGTAAATTTAGAGTCAAATAGTTAATTTTTTAAAATTAAATAATTTTAATAATAATTTTTACTTATTTATGCAGGCACTCGATACGAGGGAAGCTACAAGAAACAAACATAAAGAAAAAAAAGAAAACAAAATTATATGTTGAACTGGGCCAAAAGCCCATGGAGTTGTTCAAAAAGAAAAGAAAAAAAAGAAAAAAAAAGAGAAAAAAATAAATTTATTTGATATTTTTTTAAGCTTTTATAAGACATATACATAAAATATATATATATATACATATATATATATATATACATATATATATATATATACATATATATATATATATACATATATCTATATCATATATATATATACATAATATAGAGTTTTTGTGTGCAGGCCGGCGTAATGTGCCCACGCAGCAGGCAAGAAGGCGGCCGGTGCAGTGCGCCCAGGCGCAGGGCACACGGGCGGCGCACCGCGGTAGAAGCGCGGGCGGCGCACCGCGTTGATGCGGGCGGCGCACGCGGAGAAAGAGAGAGGGGTGGCGGCCGGCGCACGGGCGACGCACGCGGCTGGAGGAGAAAGAAAGAGAGAGAAAGATGGGGAAAAGGAGAAGAAAAAAATACCCAAGTGTACAACACATGTTGGCACATAATCTTGGGTCAAAAATAGCAGCAATGGGTTATTCACATTGGCAAGAAGTATTCATATTAGAATGAGTTATGTGAACTCTATAAAAGGGGAGGGAGCTTCCATTGTAATAGGGAGGATGGAGAGTAGAGTAGAGTAGCATTTAATATTTTGTAGTTCATTTTGGCCTTGAGGAAAGTCATGGAGGAGAAATTTTGAGAGCTTTGTGTTTAAGCTTTGGAGTTTGTTGTTAGTTTGTATTGAATGTTTTCATTGTACTCTTAGCCATTTTTGACTCTTCATAGTCAATTTACAAGCTTGTGTGATCTTATTTCAATTTATTATCTTCTACAAAGTTGTCCATCTGTAAGTGTTCTTCAACTTCTCTTTCTAGCATTTCCCTAAATTCCTTCTAGATTGAAAGTTATTTTCCGTCTTTCTAAGTTCTGTTCTACGTGATGACTGTTCATCCGAGGTGATGCCTTTTAGTATTCTTCTGTTTGAAGCCTTTCCAATCATTTTTTTACTCTGAGTTCTTCATGAACATTTCTCTTCTCTTGTAGATATAACTTTTCTTCTTCTACCACTTCTTCTAAATCTTCTTATTTTGATAGTTATAATTAATTTTTCACTGTTCTGATTTCTGCCATATTATTGTTCATCCACACTGATAGCTCTTGCGTTTTTCACGTTTTTCACTGTCTTTCGTTCATTTTCTGTCTCTGTGTTCTTCATCAAACATCTTCATCTTTTAATTCTCTACAACTTTCATTTATTCTATTACTTTTAATTCCATCTAGATTTTAAGTTATTCTTTTCCTTCCAACCCTCATTTTCAATAGAATTCTGTTATGTTTTCAATATTGCTTTGTTCTAGTTCTATCCAACCCCTCTCTTCACAAGTTCTTCACTCACACCGAAAGCGGTAGTCATCTTCCGAACATCTCACGGCGTCGACTTCCAAGGCGGAGCGATCTTCATCCAAGGCTCGGCGAGGAAACGACGGCGTTCTTCATCAATTGGCTAAATTTCCTTAACGTCTCTCTTGTTATTTAAAGTTGTAATTTCATCTTTACATTGCATTCTTCTACTTTCAAAGGAATACACATTCATCTATGCAAAGTGTTGAAACTCTCATCTTTTCACCTATTCTAATTTCTCTTCTTCACTCATCTCACATTCTTTAGTTAAAATTTCATGCAACTTAAGTTCCTTTAGTTTGAATCTCACTCAAAAGACAAACAAAAAAAATTGATTTTCAAAACATAAGGATATTTTCCAACTCTTTAAAATTCAAATTTTTCCTCCTCGTGGAATCAACCCGTATTTACCACTTTACTCATATTTTCAAAATCATTTAAGTGAGTGAGTGCGGTTGTATAAATTTTAAAATTTATGTGACACGGCATTTTTAAACGAGGGATGCCGAGCTACTACTCCTTACAACTCCTTTCATTACATTTGAAGCCCCCTTTTATAGAGTGTTAAAATAATAACCCCATTCCATGTGAACAGTCATTGCCTCTTTTGTTGAATTGCTGCATTTGTTGACTCAGAATTGTGTGCCAACATGTGTTGTATACTTGGGTATTTTTTTCTGATTTTTCTGTATTTATTTTCATTTTTTTCTACTCATTTTTCCTTCTTCCTCTCTCTTTCTCTCTCCTAGCCGGCCGCCTGCTCACCGCGTGAGACGTGCCCGCGTGGGCCCTTGGTGCGCCGCCCGCCCGCCGCGTGGCCGCGTGGGCGCGGTGCGCCCACGGCGCCTGCCTGCTCCTCCACGCGCGCTTCGCGCGTTTGACCACGCGCCCTCTCGCCCGTGCCGACGTCGGCGTCTTCTTCCTGCAACACAAACGCACACACACACTCATATTAGATTAGTTATATATATATATTGATATATATATATATCATATATAGCTTAGAAAAATTCTAAAAAATGTCAAATAAATTTATTTTTTTTCTATTTTTTTTCTTTTCTTTTTTGAACAACTCCATGGGCTTTTGGCCCAATTCAACATATAGTTTTATTTTCCTTTATTTTTCTTTATATTTGTTTCTTGTAACTTTCCTCGTACCGAGTGCCTGCATAAATAAGTAAATATTGTTATTAAAATTATTTAATTTCAAAAAATTAAATATTTGACTTTGCATTAAAAGTAAGTGTGATAAGTGTATATTTATTATTATTTAGGCTTATAAAAATGTGTATAATCATGAATTAATATGTAAAAATACACACTTATCACACCCCCGAACTTACTCATTGCTATTCCCTTAGCAATGCAAATAATCTCAAAATGTAAGGACTAACAAGAGTTTAAAATGTTCATGCTTCATTTCTAGATCTTCTTTCATAGAGTCAACTAAAGATCAGGAATCTTGAATAAGTACCACAGACTAGCCTTATGTAGGAAATAGGTACATGATCAAGAAGTCAATTTAAAGGTCAATAGCACTTGTGCATGTGTAATACTAAATTCACAGTCTAGATAATTGCGTCCTCCAGTTGATATTCCGAACAAATGCCTTTCAATTCTGCACTTCTTAATTAGAGCGTTCAGCATACTAGCTTTTTATCTGTCTTATTATATTTGTCCCTTTTGGGATCTATATTTTTTTTATTTTCTTCTCTTTTCTTTTTTTCTATACACACATGATGCTGCACTACCCTTCACTGTTTTACGCGAACCTCAACACGTCTTAGGTGAAGTAGGCCCGGTTACTCAGAATCGGAGCATTTTTCATGGTGTTGTTCTCAAAATTTTATTTTTCAAAAGATAATATGGCAGAAAGCTTATAAAAGATTTCTTCTTCAAGAAGTGCAGAATATCAGATAGTATGTCTAAAATAGCAAAAGGCTTATCCTTCTTGTTTCATTAGCGTGCAAAGTGATATTCATTTTTCTAAAGTGCACATGAACTTTGAAGAGATTCTTATATCAGTTTTCTATGGCTAGCTTAAAGAAATTATCCATCATCCTTTTCCTAGTCGTTTCTATTCCAGAATTACTTTTCATGAGACATGAATCAAGAAACTCCAAATGGGGAAAACGTTTGTTTAGCGTGACAATACAAGATAGCAAGAAAAAAAAAATTTCTCCCCCCCAACTTAACTGACATTGTCCTCAATGGCATAAGCATTAGACAGATCAGAGAACAAGTAAATAGATAATATGGGTGGGATAGAAGGATACAACCTGATGGTCAAGGCAAAATGACGAGGGCTTCGTTTGCGTTGTAGCCTGACAACTGAAAAAGAAACACACTAAAACAAGATATCAAATTACAAAAACCGTGGGTTGCCTCCCAGAAGCCATTTATTAGCACACAGAAATTCTTTGGGCTGCCTCCCAAGAAGCGCTAAGTTTTACGTCTTCAGCCAAACGTATGGAAGCTCAATAACCAACGAGTTGATTTTAGAATGAGCCACCAAAGAATTATGTTATTGCCAAAATGTTCTTTTTCATATCCTGAAGAAGATGAATGTGGCTGGTGGATGCAAGGGCAAGACAGAAATCGAGGTGGAGGTAGCTCAAAAGCATCATCCCGATTAAAGACTAGAGGAGGAACTTTGGAAAAAGCCATGTCATCAATTATGACATAGTCCTCCAGAAGGTCGGTGGGATCAGATAAATCAGCATGTAGAGCAAGGTTGGACCAATCGATTGGAAGAATTTTAAAAGAATCACCGTGGTCAAAAATTGGCATAAGCTCTACCCTCTCCTTGAGAACGAAAGTATCATGCGGAACATTTAAATCATTCAATTCCTCTTTTACCCCAACTTCATTGTTCAAATAAATGTTCAATTCTTGTTCCACCTTCACTTCTTCTTCATTTCCATCTTCAAAGAGAATGTCTTCAAATTCAGGGAGAGACATGTGATTAAAGATTTGAGGTGCATTATACTCTTCCTCTCCCCCTAACTGGAGATCATCCACCTTTCTAGCATTCTCTTGATGAGGATCATCAAGCACAAGCTGATCATTCATTAAATCATCACCTTCCTTTATTTCTTTTCCATCAAATTCTTCAATCTCCTCAAACTTTCTAGGTTCCTTATTCAAATTTTGCTGACAAGATCTCTCCATAATTCCGTCATCTTATAAATCACAGTGGATCTGAATATTATGAGAATTGGAAGTCAAGGATTGATCAAAGTCATGATAAGGAAGTTGATCAGTAGACATGGAACCAGAGTAGCTAAGCACTTGCTCTTCCTCAATCCGCTTGATCGTCTCAGTCATCCTATCAATTCGTGCTTGGTGAGAGTGACGTTGAAGCATCATTGATTGACAGTGTTGATTGAGTGTCATTTCTGAATTAGGATTTGAGGGTAGAGGAGTTGAATAGTTAGGTTGAGAGTGATGTTGGGCTAGATCATAATGGTCATCAGAGTTTGGGACCCAAATATGATTTTCATTGTTCCCTTCTTCTCCCCCCAACTTAGACTCCTCATTATTTTCCTTGGCCATTACAAATTGAGATTCAATAGCTTCCCCCAAATATTCCTGATATGGCTGCTCCATATTATCCTCAATATCAAAAGTTATTGGAGAGTTGTTGAATTGAGGATTGATGGATAGATCAATCAATGTGATATTATCATCAGGAAATTGATTTTCAAAATTTTCCGTGGGGAGGCTAGTATGTTGGTCCATTTCAAGCTCTCTATCACATTGGTCAAGCTGGGCTTGAATGATTTGGCTTTGAGCTTGAAGGGATTGCTGATTGGCCAAGATGAGTTGAGTCATTTGATTGAACCGGTCCTCGAAATTAGACTTTGGTGGAGCTGGATAGGTTGGGTGGCACTCAGACTGTGGTAAGTAACAATCAGAATAGAAATCAGTCTGGTACTGAGGTGATGAGAGTAGATGGGTTATTCTTCATATGGTGCTTGATTGTAAGGATCAATTGAGTAAGAAGCCCGACCTGAGAAGTGTGGGTTTGAAGGACTTTGCATAGGGTCTTCATATGGTGCCCAAGAAGAAAATTGCTGATTTTCCCACCGAGGATTTGGGTTTGTGTAGGAGATAGAGGTGGAAAAATCTGATGAAAATTGGTGTGGCTCTTGGGTAAGAGATGAATTGTAAACCTTATTGTGGAAGAGTGAATGATTTTGATGATAATAAGCAAATGAAGGAGTTGAATTCAAATTGCCCGCATGGTTGAACATGGAAGAATCTTTTAATGGGCATGAACAAAATTGGATGTAGCCATGCAAAAGACCCAAGAAAGAGTGATATTTTTTTAATGAATTTTTTCTATTTTGATTTCGTTGTTCTTTTATGCAAAGATAAACAAGATATCACACAAATTACCCTAATGACCTAGATGTGTCCTAAACTACAGATGAGGTTTCAAAAAATGATTAAAGTGAAACTTAAGTTCACCCTCAGTATTTCCACCAGCCAGGTAAGGGGTGGGGTAGTGGGAGGCTCCCCCTACTTTCGTAGGGACCTAATTATGTCAAACCACTAGCCCACTTAAGGCGTTTGACGTCCGACCGTCTTGCCTTAGGCACCTGTTTTCATACGAGGATAAACCCAAATAACACAGGAACCACAGTGTGATCCTAGGGTCAACGTCTACTGACTTTTATTTATGACGTAGGTCATGCAGATATGCAAGGGAAATGTGGTTTGTGGGCTAAGGAAGGGTGATGAATTCCCCACCTTATGTTATTTAAAGGTAGTGCCCTTAGAATATTTTGAAATGAAATGCACACCATAATTTCAAACAAGGGGTTCTTATGCAATATGCATGCCAGAATAGGATAAGTAGAACGTACCTTGCCCCTCGCAATCTTCAAAATGCAATAACAGGAATTAAACAAAGAAAAATGCTATGCTAAATGATGCATGACCTAGAACATGATGAGTGTGGTTTCTAATCTTGGAATGAATTTTTTTTATTTTGGTGTAATTATTTTTTTTATTTTTAATTAATGAACCTATCTAGCCAGCACAAAAATTTCTTTTGTTTTGATTTTTTTTGATTTTTTATAGAGTTTTCAAGAATTTTTCAGATTTTTGTTTTAAATTTTTCAGAAATTGGAAAAATAGAACATGTTCCTACGTTTTTGCCCTTTAACGTCGCTTGACTGCTACAGTACCAGGCTTTCAGCGACGCTTCATTTTCTTAGAATTTCAGTATGATTTTCCTCTTTCTTTGATTTTCTGATTTATTTTCTTTTTTCTACAAAATAAAAAATAGCAAAATCAATATATAAATATACACATCAAACACAAGAATATCCCAACATTCAAAAATTCCTTCCCCGGCAACGGCGCCAAAAATTTGATGCGCTCGACACCCGTCGTTTAAAAATGTCGTGCCACACAAATTTTAAAATTTATAAAATCGTACTCACTCACTTAAATGATTTTGGAACAACGAGTAAAGTGGTAAATACAGGTCGATCCCACGGGGAAGAAAATCTTGATAGATCAAGTTGGAAAATATCCTTATGTTTTGAAAACTAATTTTTATCTTTTGAGTGCGATTAACACTAAAGGAAATTAAATTGTAACTTTAAATAAGAAGAGAAAAGTGAAGGAAATATTTAGCCAATGGATGAAGAACGCCGTCGTTTCCTCGCCGAGCCTTTGATGAAGATCGCTCCGCTTTGGAAGTCGACGTCATGAGATGACTGGAAGATGACTACCGCTTTGGGTGTGTGTGAAGAACTTGTGAAGAGATGTAGATGGATATAAATAGAAACAAACACAAGTAGAAAATATAACAGAATTATATTGAAAATAGGGGGTTGGGAGAAATAGACAAACTTAAAATATAGAGGGAATTAGAAAAAAGTGGAAGAAATAAAAGTTGTAGAGAATGAAAAGAGGACGAAGTTTGATGAAGAACACAGAGACAGAAAATGAGAGGAAAACAGTGAAAAATGTGAAAAATCAAGATTGATTGGTGCGGATGAACAGTAAAATGGTAGAAAACAGTGAAAAATTAATTATAACTCTCACACTAAGAAGAATTAGAAGAAGAAATTTTAGATCTACAAGAGAAGAACAACTTTCAGGAAGACCTCAGAGTGAAAAGAGGATTGAAAAGGCTTCAAAACAGAAGAATACTAGAAGGTATCATCTCGGATGAACAGTAATCATGTAGAACAGAACTTAGAAAAATGAGAAATAACTTTCAAACTAGAAGGAATTAAGGGAAATGATAGAAAGAAAAATTGAAGAACACTTAAAGATGAACAACTTTTTTGAAGTTAGGAAAATGAAATGGAGATTAGAACAATACGTAATGGGACTAAGAAATGAATAAATGCTTAAACAAACCATTCATTAAAACAATCATCAACTTACAAAGTGTGCATCAAAAGCTCTCAAAACATAACTCTCTAACTCTCCTATGAAGCTCAACTAAGGCCAACAAGAATGAACTTCAAGAACATAAAGCAACCTCTTACAACTCTTAACAACTACTCCTAGCTACTACTCCTAACAACTCCTTTCATTACATTTGAAGCCCCCTTTTATAGGGTGTTAAAACAACAACCCCATTCCATGTGAACATTCATTGCCTCTTTTGTTGAATTGCTACATTTGTTGACTCAGAATTATGTGCCAACATGTGTTGCACACTTGGGTATTTTTTCTGATTTTTCTGTATTTGTTTTCATTTTTTTCTACTCCTTTTTCCTTCTTCCTCTCTCTTTCTCTCTCCTGGCCGGCCGCGTGCGCCGCGTGCGCCGACCGCCTGCTCACCGCGTGAGACGCGCCCGCGTGGGCCCTTGGTGCACTGCCTGGCCGCCCGCCCGCCGCGTGGCCACGTGGGCGCGGTGTGCCCACGGCGCCTGCCTGCTCCTCCACGCGCGCTTCGCGCGTTTGACCACGTGAGGGCGCGCTGACCACGCCCTCGTCGCCCGTGCCGACGCCGGCGTCGTCGTCTTCTTCCTGCAACACAAACGCACACACACACTCATATTAGATTAGTTATATATATATATATATATATATATCATATAGCTTAGAAAAATCCTAAAAAATGTCAAATAAATTTATTTTTTTTTCTATTTTTTTCTTTTCTTTTTGAACAACTCCATGAGCTTTTGGCCCAGTTCAACATATAATTTTATTTTCCTTTTTTTTCTTTATATTTATTTCTTGTAGCTTCCCTCGTACCGAGTGCCTGCATAAATAAGTAAATATTGTTTTTAAAATTATTTAATTTTAGAAAATTAAATATTTGACTTTGCATTAAAAGTAAGTGTGATAAGTGTATATTTATTATTATTTAGCTCATAAAAATGTGTATAATCATGAATTAATATGTAAAAATACACACTTATCAATATGCCTCCTTTGCATGCCTCATAAATAAAATGGTTCAATGTTGAAAGGAATTTCAGTTTCTGAGAAACTTTGAAAGCATGTCTGAATGCACTTTCTTGATATATAGTTCCAATTAACTTGTGAAATGAAAACTTGCCATGTTTCATGGAATGTTTATTTTTTTAAAACAAAAAATACGTTCTCTGAAAACCATGCTCCTTTTGAGTGATCAGTGTGCAGATTGCATTGTGCATCGACGCATGAATCTGGCTGAGTCGATGCAATAGTTGCATTATCCTTGATTTTGTTTTATGTCTGTGTATTATGCGTCGACCCCTGTTGTTCCTGCGACGACGCACCAGGTCTCCTGATGATCTGTTCAATTCCGTCAGTCCTCATCTTCGAATTGATCTGTGCTTGCTCGTGTTTATTGCATCTGAGTTCACTGCACATCCTCAGGGGGAGTGTTTGATTGTCTATTTCCATCCCTCTACTCAAGTGCATTCCATGTATTCATCATCCCTTGCATCATGCTAATAATTTACTATGTTACATCTTGGGTCTGAGATGCATTGAATTCTGAACTTCATTGATACTCCTGAAGATCCGCCATCTCTTTTTACATATCAGCTGCCTGATTCCTATTTCCTTGAATGAGCTTAAACTCTTGGGAGTATTTCTATCTATTACTGAATTCATTTATCAGAGTAAATTCTAAAAGAAGAATCTTCCTTTATAGAGTTTTATGATTGCCCAAGACATGAAAACTGATGGTTTAAATTTAATGATTTCTTGAGCTTTAAAGTTAAATGGTCTTGAAATTGGTTGTATTCAAACTAAATGGACCTAAACCAGTATTTCATGTTCTGACATGTTATGTCTTCTTAAATCTAAAAGTTTATTTAAAATAGAAAGGCATCTTTGATTGAGGAACTTCATTTTAGTATTATTTTTAAACATTAATCAAATCTAAAAACTCTAAAAATAGGGCTACACTTAATGAGTGTAATGAACTTCAGTCATACTGAGTAACTGGAGGTATTGACGTTTGATAAACGCATATCCTTACGTAAAAAGGTGTGTACTGCGTTCAGTGCTCTAAGGCAGAGCAATGACAATAGATTCACTGAGAAATCGAGCTCCTTCACCAATGAAGTGGAGTGGACAAAGTCATGAAGTGCCTTGCTACCTCTGTTCTAATTGAAGCATAATGGTGTGCTACACTGAGTAACCGGGAGTGCTGGCGTCTGATCAACGTGCATCCTCACGTCAAAAAGTGTATGCCACACCTGAATGCTCTTGAAAAATGAAAAACAATTGACATCAAGAGAAACATTTGAAAATGGTAGCACCCCATAGATAAAATCAAAAACATCAAGGTGTTTAAGGTCAATACTAATTATAGTTTCTCTCAAAGGGGCTAATGGAATTGAATGAGTAGGATGAAAGGAGGTTAACATGATCCTTATGTGGAGTATTGATTTATTTCTATTAATTTTGAATGCAGAAAAATTTCAACATCTTAATTGAAGAACCTTAGAACTCATCAGATTTAAACCAAACTAAAGATAATGGCTTTATCATTAGAATTCTATCACCGAAGACTCTGAAAAATCTCTAACACTACACTTATGATCAATGGTTCAGGCTGAAAACTCTCATCCTAACAATTCTTGGATCTATCACTTCTGCAATACCAAGTGTCGACTCCCAGAGTCAACCCTCTCCAGGTCCAGCTTTGTCGTGCACCCTGGTGTTCAGGTGTCGACCCCAAGGGTCGACCCCTTATGTCCAGACTTCTGTCTGGGCTATCCTGGCTTTTGTTATTAAGATAATTTGGCCTCTTGCTGATATATGTCCACATCCTGATTGCTATTTCTATACCATCTGCAATAAATTCTCCTGGCTACTATGAGCGCATCACCACCCTAAACATTTGGTATCATGGTGAGGACACACGACGCAGCACACGTCGGGGTTCGAGGAGCACAAAGGCGTCCCTTTGGCTTGAAAAGGACATGGAGGCCTAGTCAGAGTTATTTGCATTTATTTTATACTTTTAGGCCATGTTGGGCCATGGATATGTCCCTACGTGGACAATTAGGTGGTCATTTTCTTTTATTAGGCCTCTTTCTTATGGAGGATTAATGGGCTGGGATAATTGAGCATGGATTGGGTCCAAGAGGGAGGGTTGTCCCTTTCCCCTTCCCCACCTCCCCCATGGGTCAAACCTGGAGGGCCGACCACTTCCCCCTTTGTAGCCCCCATCCAAGGAGAGCTGCCCCCCACCTCCTCATTGTTTAAAGAAGGAGGGCCGCCCCTTTCCCCCTTCGTAGCCCCCATCCCGAAGGCTATGGTTTAGTAGCCTACCCTATATATTGTCTCGTGGGATTATTATTGAAGGCTAATGAAGAATCATTTGATGAAAGGATTTGCTTGAGAGATAGCTCGCTTCCTCCTTGATCCAATGATAAGATCCCCCAGGGGTGCAACTCCCCTCGCCAAGGGTGTGACGCCCGAGGCTTGCCCTTCCTCTTCCCCTCCATTCCCTCTCTCCACCGCTGCCTTCACCACCCCCATCGTCGTCAACGATGACCAACAACTTGCGAAATTTGTCCACATCCATGTGGTCATCTTCTGGGTCTGAAACATTTTTGGGACGTATCCCCGCCTCACAGCTTCGGAATGAGTCTAGTCTCACGTCATTCCGACGTCGGGGCTGCTCGTGGCGCTCAATCTCGTGGGACTGCGCCACCGACCTGCGCCAGCGTGATCTGAGGATGATCTTCAGGTTGCGAATCTCTTCCCTCCCTCTGTGGAGCGAGATCAAGTCTGGCCTTTAGAGGGGACGTACTTTGCCCTGTCCTCTTCACAATGGGTGGTCGATCACCCCGATCTGCCATCGGATCCGTTCGTGGTGCCCATTCTCGTGGGGCTACGTAATCTGCCCGCGTTCCCGTAACCCAAGGACGATCTCCATATTCCAAACTCCCTCCTTTCATCCATACTCCGAGATCGGGTGAGATATTTGGAGGGGAGATACTTCTTCTAGTCATCTTCGTAGCAGGACTTCAACCACCCTGATCCTATATCGGGTCTGACCATGGCGTCCCATCTCGCTGGATCACGCCAACCAGGACCTGTGGCCTACAACCAATGACCACGGGCTGCTTCCAAGAGGTCCCTCGGCTATACCCTTGTGAACCAGGACACGTCCTTCGGCCGAGAAGTCCTCTTAAGAGTCAGCTTCGCACCACCTCCAACGGTGTAGCATTTCGACCTCAGGCCAAACCGTGGGAGCCCTGCACTCGCCAATGTGAACGTGTCACATAGACATTTTTAAAGAGAAATAAGAAATAAAAATGATTGCGGATGAATAATTACGCTAAAATGAGTGGGATATGAAAGAAAAGAGGATGAGCATGAGATTCTCCATGGAGGGTGATCGCCAGAGGGGTTACCTCAAAAGAAGAAGGATGATCGCATGTACCTTGTATGAAGCAGGTAAGATTGGGAGTTCTTCCTTCCTCCTTCTACCGGCCGGCAGATGAAGGGGGTTTATAGTTTGATTACCCTTTGCACAAACACACAAAAAATAAAGATATGGATTAACCAAGCGTGTAGTATCAATGCTCTAAAAAAATATGAAATCAATCAATTTAAGCATGAACACACCTTGCATGTTTTGGTTTTAAAACCCCTAAGAGGAGTAAAAGGGAGGGATTATATGGATGCAATGATGTAAACAAGATAGTATATGATGATATGGTGATAACGTTTCTAGAGAGAGAGAGAGAGAGAGCTAGAAAGAGTGCGTGATGATGCTAATAACAATAAAACACTAAGAGATGGGAGACCTTTCTGCTGTGTGTGCAGCAGCAAAGGGGGGAAGAACGAGAGCCGCGGCAACTGCAGCAGCAGGATGAAGATTTATGGATGAAGAACGCCTGTGGAAGGAGACCACGCTGAAGGAAGAGCTTGAGAGGAAAACAACTTGCAAAAAAACAAACGCTCTTCTTTCTCTGTTAACTCTCTTCTGTTGTTGTTCTCCTTCTTCACTGTCTCGCGCGAGAAGACCACCATGGGGTATTTATAAGCCAAAAATCCTTGCATCAATAGGATTAAAACATGGCAATGAATCCTTTAATAAGGAACCCTCTTCCCAATCGAACACAAGGTGTATAATGGGGAAAGGATCACTACTGGAAAGAAGCAGACGGAAGTGAAAATGACGACCTAAATAAGGGCGTTAATTGAAATGACGGCATTCACATAGTCATTAATTCCTGGATTTATTTATGGAAATGAAGGACTTCCCTTATTTAAAAAAATTGAAATAACGCCTATTTGAATGGGCGTTAAATAATCAACGCCCCTCAAGAGGACGTCAATTCTTTGAGTTTTATTTTCTTTAGGATTCGTAAAATCCAAGAAACAACGCCTATTTGAACAGTCGTCCATTTATAGAACACGCCCCTCATTTGGTCGTCAATTAAATGACGCCCTTCCTCTAGACGTTAATTTTGATTTAACCAAAAATGTCTAGAAATTACAATTACTATGGATAATTATCAAATAATTAGAAAAACTTCATATTAAGTAACTATTGAAGTCCACTTTGGGGTGTCACGTGGTGACATGAGATTTACTCAATATAGCATCGATTTTGGCGTGTCTACAGCTGTCCCGCCTTGGCATCTGCTTTGCAAGGGAGCGAGACGGAATGAAGCGAAGGTGCAACGAGCGGAATGAAGGGAGCGAACTGATAAGTAGATGTCAAGGTGTGATATGACACGCCTCCGACACTAAGCGTTGGAAATCTTTCCAAGATTCTGAATGAAATAACCTTGGATGATTTCGGGAAAGCAATGATTAGCTAGATGAAGGAACTAATCTAATAAACGAAAAATGTGTGCGAGGGCACGAAAGGAAAGACACCATTGGAGAGCGGTTACCAGCCAATGCGGACGTGCTACAACCAAGGTGGGTTTGTAGGAAAATAAAGTGAATTGAGATAAAGACCCAGCAAATGAATGCTTTCAAGGAACCAGCCTGAGTGGCTTTAAAGAGAATATAATACTCGATTTGGAATGGAATATCTCATATCAACTCAATTAAGAGCGAGTGGCCCTCATTATTGGCGTAATATGAGGATTTTCATCATTAAAGCTCAAAGTCCTACATGATGCATGCTAGGCTAAAAGAAACAAAATAGAAAATAATCAAAGATTATATTATTAAACCATCCAGACTTGGTCAAGAATCCAGATATCTAAGCTGACACTAAGCCGAAGCCCATTTGTCCAAACATCAACTCAGAAAATGGAACCGTCATCCCAAATCTTAAATGACCCAACGGCCTATCCGTGTGATCAAGACTCCCCTGGAATTATCATTATTTTTGATGAAGGGGAACTCAAATTCCATGTTCATCAGAACCACAAGGTCCTTGATATGCTATAATAGCGTAGATACCTTATAGTAAGAATGCTTACAGGAGAAAATATAAAGGATGGAATGATGTTGCCAGTGTAAGAAATCCAATCATCTCAAGACCTGCATAATCTGCGCTTCTCTATGCTAAAAAATTATTAGCTCAAAATATGATCATAAGTGCGTGATATAAGCAATTTCATCAAAACATAAAGCACTTAAGTTCATCAACAATCATCATGTTGTAAATCAGCTCGAAAGTGTAAGCTCAAGAAATGGCGACTTTGCATAGAGGCGTTATAAGCATAAATGACGACATTCATAAGGGCGTTAATCATGATCACTATTCAACTTGGAATCGGATCAATAATGACGCCTGGCATAGAGACGTTAAATAAAAGACGACACTAAAAATGTCGCTATTCAATGAAATGATGCCATTGTTAACGCCATCAATTAATCATAAACAACTGTGCTCCATTTCCTGCTCGGAAACAGAACTCTAGTGGCTCGTTCAAATTATACTCAAACCGTGATTGCCCTGAACGGCTAGCCAAACCGTTGAACATTATAAAAGGATGCATCTGGTCGTCTGCTAAACATAGCAAGCAACTGAGAGTCGTTGCAGCCAAGACTCAACATAGAACCACATATTAGAAATACAGGGTCTTTCAACTGAAGAAGAGGATGGAGAAAGCTATGATGCAAAGGTCACTAAGAAACCTAGGATGGGATTTCCTAGAATATATGAAGTTGCTGGCCATATCAGCGGAAGAATCAATACGAGCCAAGTAAGTTGATCTGTGTTAAAGCTTTTATTTTATTCTTCCTCTTTTCTTCAAAATTCTGATTGCATTCTCTCTTCTTTTCTTTTCCATTTTATTCAGGACTACCCAAATGTACCGGGACCAAGGAGGTTCTTAAAAATCATGTGGCTCCCCTTACTCCTCTCCAAATTATCCTTAGATATGAGGTCCTCTCTGTTGAACATGTGTGCAACATGATTACTTTTATGGTTTTGATGATGTGCAACATGATTACTTTTATAGTTTTGATGATGTCGGCCTCTGTAGTCATTAATGAATTATACCTGCATTTGATAATGTTAATATTCATACATTTCAGGTCATTATACTTCCAGTGCAAACGATCAAGATCAAGAGCTTGAACAACACTTCCAGTACACAGATATCAAGGCATATGACAAGATAATATTGGTCGTCATTATACTTCCAGTGAAAACAATCAAGAAGGGCACACAAATCTAGGCAACCAGATACACAGATATCAAGGCATATGACAATGATGGATGCACAAAAATCTAGCATGTTTCAAGCATAGAAATCAAGTTGAATAGCATCACACATAAG
Source organism: Amorphophallus konjac (assembly GCA_022559845.1). Lineage (NCBI taxonomy): Eukaryota > Viridiplantae > Streptophyta > Magnoliopsida > Alismatales > Araceae > Amorphophallus > Amorphophallus konjac. The sequence continues at coordinate 365,750,999 of CM040123.1, forward strand.
GTCATTGCGTATTCCTTATATGATCAATGCATATCTTACCTTATGGATGGTTCAAGGTCGGTGCAACTTCTGGATAGCATGCTACAAGATAATCCAAGAAATGGAGTGGTGTTGGCAAAGGTGAAAGCTTATTGATCGTGCCCAAGCAAAGATGCAAATCTCTTTTACAAGCAAAAGTCGGCATTTCACATTCGACTCGTCACTCATCTAAGGTCAATGCATAAAGAAGTATAGTCAAGAGAATCCAAGGTTAAAGACTCAGTTGATACCTTCTAGACTATCAAGGGCGATGCCACAAACATGCACGGGCTGCTAATGGAGTTGAACGGCGGAGTTCAAGACTTAACGGACCAACCCGGGCAAGCCCGGGTTCTGCCCAGCTGGCGGTCGACTGCCAGCACAGGGGCGGTCGACCGCCCCAGCCAGGGATCGCCAGTCTATGTGTGTTTCAGCTGGCGATCGACCGCCAGCCAGTGGCGGTCGATCGGAAATCCAGGGACCGCCCGTTTGCAAGTTTCACAGTAGCGGTCGACCGCCAGGAGTTGCAGGTCAACCGCCAGCCCCGAGCCTCAATGTTGACTTTGTTTCCAACTTCGAAAAGGGCCATTCAACATGGATTTCTTTAATCCAAAAGTCACCTAATCACCCACAAATTATGGATCTGGTCTGGGGCTTGTCTATAGACCATTCAAAGTCTATAAAACCAATACAAGAGGGTTAGAAACCCTAGTTGATGGAGTTGATGAAGTGAATCAAAGAGAGCTCAAGGGAGGCCATTTCGCGGGCACTGTAGCACCTCCGTGAATAGTGTTTCGGGAAGGAGTTCTTCATCCTTCCAAGGTGTTTCAAGGTGAGATCTTAAGCCAAGCAACCTCCAAGCAAGCAAGAAGCATTCAAGGCTCTCAAAGGTGATCAAAGCTACATCCATAAACCGCTTCATCAACTCAAGAGGATCAAAGGTCATCAAAGCTACATCCATACACCTCTTCATCAACTCAAGGTGATTCAAGCTCATATCTCAATCCAGCAACCTCCAAGGAAGAGTAGAAGCAAGCAAGGCTAATAAGAGAGATTAAAGGAGGCTGCAAGGGTGTGTTCAAGGGAGAGGAGTTCGAGTACTGTAGCTGTGAACAGTACTCCGGGAAGAAGTTCTTCATCAAATCCTCAAGAGATTCAAGCTCCAGCAAACCTCAGACAAGATCCTTTCTCTTAAGCATATTCTATATCTTGTTGAGTGTTTTTCATAAGTTGTTATTATTCCATTTCTTTCAAACACTTGAACTTGAGAATCATCCCTACCAGTAGTTAGTAGGAAGGCAATCGGAGGCTGTCCGATTTGCGGTGTTGACGTCCCTACCGGTGGTTAGTAGGAAGGCAATCGGGAGTTCTTCGATTTACGGTGTAGCCGTCCCTGCCAGCTTTGTGTGTAGGAAGACAGAAGGAGGGTTTTCTCTGTTCTGTGGTTTGGGGCGTGTCCCCGGTCAAGCTGTGAGTCAGCAAGGAAGCCTCACCGGGTTTTGGTGAGGGGTGGACGTAGGTTGCGGGGTTGCAACCGAACCACCTTAAAAATCCCTGTGTTGTGGGTTGTTTATCGTGTGTGATTGATCTATATCTTCTAACCCCATTCGCAGGTTCGTGTGCTTCCATACTTGGTTAGATTGTTCACACACATATGCACTTTGAGTGATCAACATAGCACATACACACACGCACAGTTGTTGCAAGCTATTGCATGCTCTAGTGTTATGCTTTATGATCCCTGCACTACAAGGCTTATTTCTTTCAAGTTCACAAATGTGCTTAAAGAAGTGTGGACGTTTCATAGCTTGTAATCCAAGTCTTTTCATTTGAGCCACTCTACTTAATTCCGCTGTGCATTGTGCCTAAGTGATTCATTCACTTTATAAGAGTGGTTCATGCTTCCGCTAGCTAAGAGTTTTTAAATAGGCCAAAGCTTTTGATAGGATCTATTCAACCCCCCCTTCTAGATCCGTTTACACCTCGCGGGACCCAACAAGTGGTATCAGAGCGAGGCTCTGTCATTCCCAGATCCAACGATCTGGAGGGAAAGATCTCGGTGTTTGTTTTTTTGATGGATTCACATGCTACACTTGCTTCGATGGCTTCTCCACCCATTTATGATGGTTCAGATTTTTCTACATGGGTTGGAAGAATGTTCATCTATGTTAGCTCTATAGATCCACAATTGTGGACTCTTATATACAAGTGTCCTCATGAGCTGCCATCAAATTCAATTGATTGGTTAGTCGAACATGAGACCAAACACAATGATAATCATCTTGCATATAACTTAATTACAGATGCAGTTGATCTAAGACTAACTCATCTTGTGTCCTCTTGCAGCACAGCCAAGCAAGTATTGGATAAGTTGGTGAAAATCCATGAAGGGAAGGAACAAGAACAAGAATGCTTCATGGCCGACCGTACAGAACAGTCCAGCAATGCATCCTCATCACAGGTAAACTCTGACTCCGAGGAATTCACTTTTGAGGAGCTTATGGAAGCCTATGATGAATTGATCACACAATACAAAAAGGTAAAAATAGAAAACAAAAATTTGAAAAAGGATCTCAAGAAAATTAACCAAAATGAATGCTCGATTTGTAAAAAGTGTTCTATTTTTAAAGAGCTTAACAACACTCTCTCAGTTGATCTAGATACGCATAAACAAAGCACTGCATGTCTAAGGGAAGAAAATGAAAATCTTCATGATGAAATCACTAGGTTGGAAGAAATTGTAATAAAACTTCAAAACCAACCTAAGTCAATCTCTAATGATCAAACTATGGCCGATGGGCTAATCCATGATGAGAGGTTGATTGAAGAAAATAAAAATTTTGTTTCATGCTCTGCTAACTTTGTATGAGAAAAATGTTCATTCTTGAGAAACATAAATGTTGGTCTTCATGATGATCTTGAATGGCAACAAAAACTGATTGATTCTCTGAAAGAAGAGAATAGAGAGTTGTTGGAAAAGAAAATTGAACTTGAACAAGCTGAAGAAGAATTGCATGAAAAATTGGCTGCACATGAAAAAGGCAAATCTGTCATTGAAGATCACTCTGAAACTTTGTATGCTTTAGAACAACAAAATCAAAATCTTAAAGCAGTAAACGCCATGCTCAATGAGCAATTGGCAGCATGCGAAGAGGGCCTTGTTGAATCTAAACAGCACATTTCCTCACTTGAAAATGAAATTCAAGATTTGAATGATTTCCTGTCAATGTTTGCCCAAATCCAAGATTCTAGTTCACCAGAAGCCACCACTTCCAGTGGTCACCAAAAAGGTCATACTGCTCGAAAGAAAAGTAAAACTCAGCATGCTCGTCAAAACATGCACCATAACTTGTCCAATGCTAAATGTCATGCTTTCCACAAAATGAATGTCCATTGTTATTATTGTGGTAAACATGGTCACACTGTGCATGATTGTTTTATCTTGAGAAATGATGAGCTTAGAGCAGGACAATAAGTGAAAGGGCAAGGAAAGAAACAGGTCAACACTGGCAGATGGCTTGCTCAACAGAATCACATGGAGAATCAGAAGTGTCGACATTCCTATCCAGACAGGTCGACACTCCCCATGGCCTTTAATAGAAATGCCTCTCTTTGTTGCTTTCATTGTGGTAAGACTGGTCACACTGACCAGGAATGCTGGTATTTGAAAGAAAGACATCACCCTCATACCATGAAAGGTAAAAATTATGCTCGCCCACAAAAGCATAGTCCACATGCACACGCACATGAACATAAAAAGAAAAATTAATCTTTTGTGTGTTGTTTCTATTGTGGGAAAAATGGGCATGAGATATATGATTGCCTCACAATGAGGGAGGATGATGTGATTGCCCTGAAAAAGATGGGCCAAGATGCTAAACATTTTGCTAACCCACAAGGACCCAAGCAAGCTTGGGTACCTAAAAATTTTAAATGAGAATTTTGGGTGCAGGATGCCTTGGAGCTGAACAAAGGATCATAAGGTAAATAAAAGCTCAAGGCACAGATATGTACATAAACCTTTCAAGTTCAATCATCTTGCATGTTTAGTCTTGACATGTAGATAGTGCATCATACGTGTGCCCAATGTTATGTTGATGTGATGATGATTTGCTTAAGCCTTGCTTCAGCTACATGAAATTCTTAGATTTTGGTTTTGATGATGCATACCATGGCTGCATTTTCAACTCGTTATTCATGTTAGCATTGCTCAAAGGGGGATTCTATCGGCATCATCATCAAGTTGCATTTAGTTCAAAATCAATTGTGAATGATTTGTGTTTGCATCATATTGTGATCACACATACCTTAATGCACATCATGCTTAGTAGACACAAAAATGCACAATTATTTTGCAGCATCTTCATTGCATTGTGTATTCACATAAGTCTTAGGCTGTATAATTCATTGCCAACCCATGCATGTATTCAGGGGGAGTCAACATCAATCTAGCTTGAATCATTTTACATCATATCATTCTTGCATGGCCATGGTATATCAAATGTTGATGTATGGAAAGGCAGGCTATGCTTGTCTGGAAGCACTCAATATGCGTGAGGTTTCACCTCCGTCAAGTACCATGCGTCACTTTCGCATATAGGCCTAGGGGGAGTTGTCTTCTTGAGGCATTCGTGCATATATTTCATATTCATTATGTTACATTTCATAAGTGTAAAATCATGCATTATGTTGGTTCATGCATTTCATGTTTGTTCAGGTCAACCCCTGCATGGTTCAAGTAAACCTCTCCTTGACAATCGTCATTCTATTTGACTACCTACACAACTCCTTGAGTGCATTCATTGCATATTCTTAGGGGGAGTCGTGTTATTTTTCTTGGTTCATTCGTCCTTTATGCATCTGAACCTCAATGGCCTCCAGTGTGATAATAAGTTCAAGAGACAAACATCACTACGGTGTAAGAGCTTTCTATTATATGAACTGATGATTGTCCATTCAATGGGAATGGTTCAGATTTAATGATATCCTTGAAGTTCTGATATATCTTTTGAAATCATATATATTCTTTGGTTTTAATAGACCTTAACTAGAGATTGCATGTTGTGCCTTGAATAACTATCCTGAAATCTGAAAATCCAAACATCTTGACAACTTTGGTGATACTCTAGAGCTTAGTATTGTTTCTAAACATCTTGATGAGCTGGAATTCTTGAAAAATCAACTTGACAGAGCAATGATATTGTTGCACGGAGAAATATGTCATGTCATCAAATCGAATGACGGATGATATGTCATGATGTGCCCCTGTTATCTCTGTCTTAATAATATTGGACTCTAGGTAGAGCACTGGTATAATTGCTGAGAAATATATCCTCTCATCAAAAAAATGAGATCGGATATGTCATGACGTGACTTTGCTATCTCTGTTTATTTTGAAGCATAACAGTCAGTCTTACCAAATACCTAGGAATACTGGCGTCTAAACAACGTGTATTCTTACGGTTAGGAGGCATGTACTAGACTAGACTGCTCGTAAAATATGAGTCTTGTGCCTTCAAATGCAAAAGATACTGAAAATCACATTTACTGCGATCATAAAATTCCATGATCTAATCATGATTGTTTAGCCTCAATACTAGTTTTTTGTGCTATTTCCCTTTGTAGTTCTTGAATATGGATGTATAAGACAAGGGAAGGTTAAACACTGTCATGATATGCGCTTCTGGTTCATTTCTATTAAACTATGGATGTCGATGCCTTTTGAACTCTATTGATGATCTTGGTTTTCATTAGCTTTGAACCATATGTATTGCTCCCGGCATGTTTCCAATTTCCATATAATGGCTTGCTCTTCCACTACCATTCCACTCTGATCTCTAGGACTTTTGTCAACCACTGTGCCGTATCCCTCCTTTTTGCTGTTGGCAAAGGGGGAGAATGTCTTGTTGTGAGTCCTTACTGTGGACTTGGGAGAAAGGGGGAGATGTTGCCTAATGGGGAGATGTTGCCTAATGTTGCCTTTGTGCGTTGTCAAAGGGGGAGAGTGCATTGTGGATATGGGAGAATCCAAGGGGGAGAGAACCTTCATTTATGATGAGGGTTTATGCATAGCATTCATACACTTTACTTCTCCATGCACTTGTATATCCATGCATACATATCTGCATTCACATGCTTCACTATCATGGATCTTGAGCATGCACATGATACATATATCATAAACTTTGATGTTTTGCCTTCATCTATCATATCTACATAAATCATTCAGGCTGCCATGATTACATCACCTTGGTATAATCCAACATGTGGTATCATCTTGATGCTCCTTTCAAGTCGTATCCAAAATCATTGGTGTCTTCTGTCAAGTGATATCCCATTGCTTTCTCATTCTTTGGCATGTGGCATAAGTCCTAGCATCATTAGCATCATGCTTTCATGCAACAGGGTGGCATGCACATCTTACTTCATACAATTGTAGCTTGCATTTATCAATTCCATGCATTGCATAGAAATTCCAAAAAAAATCTGAAAACTAGAAAACCACTACAAATCTTGCAAAATTTGAAATTAAAAAAAAATGCTCCTTGGCTGCTCTATCCATCTCCACTATTTGAGGAATTGAATCATGATGTTATGGCTCCACCTCTCACACTTACATTGTCTTTGCCAAGCCACAGAACACCACCATGTTCGGTACATCCATATCATTCATTGGTTTCAGTCCTATAACTGGCTTTTCACAATTGGTTTTTCTCTCTGGTTATTTTGTCAATCTTAATAAGTGTATAACCATTGACATGCATTTTCACACCATCTTCTGGAATGTTGCCTGCAATGACATGTTTCTCCACATTATGGATGCTTGTAATGATGTCACATAGGAGATACCAGAGCATCATGTAAGTCTTTTTGTGTGAGTCTCTATTTCTCTTTTCTGGATCTTTTGATGTTGTCAAAGGGGGAGAAGATTATGTGAGTCATTCATCAAAGGATGTGGTAAGATTATGTGAGTCTTCTTCTTCAGACTCATAGTTGCCCTGTGAATTTATAATGACTCATAGTTTAGAATGACTCATAGTTGCCATCATCAAAAAGGGGGAGAATGTTGAACATGTGTGCAACATGATTACTTTTATGGTTTTGATGATGTGCAACATGATTACTTTTATAGTTTTGATGATGTCGGCCTCTGTAGTCATTAATGAAATATACCTGCATTTGATAATGTTAATATTATTAGGGTGCTAGGCCCGGATACAGAGGGGGGGTGAATGTATCCTGCTACAAATAATGCCCAAATAGAAAACTCAGATGCTAGGCAAATTTCGGAATTAAGCTAATTCGATTAAGCAAAATAACAAACAGGTGGAGCGAGCCTATCCAAGCATCTAGCGGAAGCAAATCAAGTAATCAAACCACTGCTCAATAGATTTTTTAGGTGGTTCAGTCCTCCAGACCTACATCCACCCCTCACTCCCAACCGGAGTGAGGCTTCACTAGCAAATGCTAGAACCAAGCAGACTCAGTCTGCAAACAGTTGCTGCCACACAGCTTGACCAGGGGAACAGCCTCCCCTCTTCCTCCCAACCGGAGGACACCCAAGTGACTCCCAGCCACTTGGAAACCAGAGGTCGCAGACCTCTCTTCCTCCAGACCAGGAGGGACCCCTGGACTTGCAACCCGCAAGCCCAGAACCGGAGACAAGTGTCCCTTCCTCCAAACCGGAGGGAACCCACAAGTAGCACCCAGCTACTTGCAACCGGAGATCAGATCTCCCTTCTCCTGACCCACCAGGAGGAACCCGACCTCAGTCTAGAGGATCGGAAGTACAAAGGTGGAAAGATAAAAAAGGAAAATAAGAAAGGATGAAAAATCACAGCGCCAAAAGCTAGAAACGAAATACAAGTAATGTAGCTCTCAAGGGAGCAGGTCTGGCTTGGATTTGATCCAAACGCCAGAGGACAGATCTTCAAGCTTTTCCCATTTCTTCTCTACGAACTCCTTCTCTCTCTCTCTCTTTCTCTTCTGCTTCTTCACTCTTTTTCTTCTTCTTTCGCAGGCTCTCTCTGTCTCTTCTCTTCTCTTCTCTGCAACTCTTCTCTTCTGCTGGATCGAACTCTCAGCCCTTCTGTACTTCTGCTATTTCTGCTTCTCTATTTTCCATCACCTTTCCTTCAGACAACTGAGACTTTCCTTTATAGCAGCTCGAGCAGAGGCAGCACTGGGCGCGTGTGGCCTCCACATTTCCCGCCCAAGTATTTGGCCACGTGTCAGCATTTCAGCTCCTTGGATCACGTGCCAGACACCTGCAGGATTAAAGAAGTGTTCAGTCGATGAACAAAATTAACACAGGCTGTACATCATTAAGCAATGTATAGACTTATAGAAATCAATATAGCAAGTGTGTACAGTGTGAGGGAGTGTATAGACTTAGAAGTCTTCATGCGTGCTCAGTGTATATACTTGCTGAAGAATGCATTATCATAATAGGAGAGTGTGTAGACTTCAGTGTAAATCATGAAGGAATCGAGTGTATAGACTTGAAACAATAGTTAACCAAGTGTGTATCATGTGAGAGTGTATACACTTGGAGGTCTTCAGCGTCTTCAGTGTATAGACTCAACCAATGTACATAGTTGAAGGTCTAACAATCGAGTGTATAGACTTAGGCCTAACAATTGAATGTATAGGGTTGAAGACCTAACAGTCGAGTGTGTAGACTTGAAGCTTGGAAGGATGTATACACTTAGCCTTTGAGGAACGATGTATAGACTCTGAACGTGAAGGCAGGCTGTAGAGACTTGAATCGCTTGAAGCGATGTACAGACTTGATGAGGCTCAAGCAGTGTACAGACTTGTGAAGGCTTCAGCGTTGTACAGACTTGGAAGTTCCACTGTGGATGTATGGACTTAATGATCCACTGTGGATGTATAGACTTGAGTGAGTGAAGCCGATGTACAGACTTGCCTATGCGAAGCCACTGTACAGACATTGAAAACGTGAAGCCAGTGTACAGACTTGAAGAACAGTTCAATGTATAGACTTGAAGGCCCTGAGCAAATGCATAGACTTCACGCTGTACAGACTTTAGGCTTTGAACGTTTGAGCTGAAGACAATGTGCAGACTTAGCGATGTATAGACTTGGCCAGTAAAACGTAGGAAAAGGTAGGAAAAGATGTGGAGTGTACAGACTTGGTGAAACAAAGTCCAGTGTATAGACTTGGTGAACTGACTCCAATGTATAGACTTGCAGATCCGAAGTCGATGTACAGACTTGGTTCCTGTAGCAGTGTATAGACTTGAAGGTCTGAAGGCGATGTATAGACTTGGTGAACACTGCAACATCAATCGGTTGTGTAGAGTTGGGGCTGCACATACTTTGGCAATGTGTAGACTTAGAAGACATATGAATGTGTAGACTTCGAAGGGTTGAGACGAACTGTTCACGCTGTACAGACTTGGTGAAAGCTGAAGGAGCGAGCGATGTACAGACTTCACCAACAAGCTTGAACACGAACAGGCTGCACAGTGCACTGTATAGACTTAGACCAAGGCATGAACAGTGGAAGTTACAGTCCAATGTATGGACTTTGAAGTATTTGAGCGTGAGACTGTATAGACTTGGCCCCTTTCCGGATGTATAGACTTTGAGTCAAGAAGACCAATGTGTGGGCTTACTATAAAGAACATTGTTCTGATAGGTCGACGCATCAGCAAGGGTGGGTCGACCCACCACTGTCCATACTATCCAAACAGAGTGTAGATAGATGAAGATTGAGGCCGTTGTACAGACATGGGGTACAGCTGAGGATGTATGGACTTTGACGAAGTGAAGCAGTGTACAGACTTTGAATCAAACCGATGTATAGACTTGAATGGACATGGAGTGTATAGACTTGAGAGATTGAACTGAAGAGTCGACGCATCAGCTCAAGGAGTTGACGCACTGCTGTGGAGACTGTGCAGACAGAGTGTAGACAGAATTAAGTAGAGCATGTTATCTGACAGCCCTATGAACTCCATTCACTTACATGATAAAACATGAATTAATCGAGCATATAAAAGAAAGCATTATGATCAGAGAATAACTGAATAATAGCATGATGACACACACAGCAAGATGACTCACAGAGATTAACTCACATCAAAAACCAATCATCAAAACCATCATCAAAACCACAGGGGCACAACAAATATTCATACATTTCAGGTCATTGTACTTCCAGTGCAAACGATCAAGATCAAGAGCTTGAACAACACTTCCAGTACACAGATATCAAGGCATATGACAAGACAATATTGGTGGTCATTATACTTCCAGTGAAAACAATCAAGAAGGGCACACAAATCTAGGCAACCAGATACACAGATATCAAGGCATATGACAATGATGGATGCACAAAAATCTAGCATGTTTCAAGCAGAGAATTCAAGTTGAATAGCATCACACATAAGGTCATTGTGTATTCCTTATATGATCAATGCATATCTTGTCTTATGGATGGTTCAAGGTCGGTGCAACTTCTGGATAGCATGCTACAAGATAATCCAAGAAATGGAGTGGTGTTGGCAAAGGTGAAAGCTTATTGATCGTGCCCAAGCAAAGATGCAAATCTCTTTTACAAGCAAAAGTAGGCATTTCACATTCGGCTCGTCACTCATCTAAGGTCAATGCACAAAAAAGTATAGTCAAGAGAATCCAAGGTTAAAGACTCAATTGATACCTTCTAGACTATCAAGGGCGATGCCACATACATGCACGGGCTGCTAATGGAGTTGAATGGCGGAGTTCAAGACTTAACGGACCAACCTGGGCAAGCCCGGGTTCTGCCCAGCTGGCGGTCGACCGCCAGCACGCCCCAGCCAGGGATCGCCAGTCTATGTGTGTTTCAGCTGGCGGTCGACAGCCAGCCAGTGGTGGTCGACCAGATATCCCAGGGACCGCCCGTTTGCAGGTTTCACAGTAGCGGTCGACCGCCAGGAGTTGCAGGTCGACCGCCAGCCCCGAGCCTTCAATGTTGACTTTGTTTCTAACTTCGAAAAGGGCCATTCAACATGGATTTCTTTAATCCAAAAGTCACCTAATCACCCATAAATTGTGGTTCTGGTCTGGGGATTGTCTATAGACCATTCAAAGTCTATAAAATCAATACAAGAGGGTTAGAAACCCTAGTTGATGGAGTTGATGAAGTGAATCAAAGAGAGCTCAAGGGAGGCCATTTCGCGGGCACTGTAGCACCTCCGTGAACAGTGTTTCGGGCAGGAGTTCTTCATCCTTCCAAGGTGTTTCAAGGTGAGATCTGAAGCCAAGCAACCTCCAAGCAAGCAAGAAGCATTCAAGGCTCTCAAAGGTGATCAAAGTTGCATCCATAAACCGCTTCATCAACTCAAGAGGATCAAAGGTCATCAAAGCTACATCCATACACCTCTTCATCAACTCAAGGTGATTCAAGCTCATATCTCAATCCAGCAACCTCCAAGGAAGAGTAGAAGCAAGCAAGGCTAATAAGAGAGATTAAAGGAGGCTGCAAGGGTGTGTTCAAGGGAGAGGAGTTCGAGTACTATAGCTGTGAACAGTACTCCGGGAAGAAGTTCTTCATCAAATCCTCAAGAGATTCAAGCTCCAGCAAACCTCAGACAAGAACCTTTCTCTTAAGCATATTCTATATCTTGTTGAGTGTTTTTCATAAGTTGTTATTATTCCATTTCTTTCAAACACTTGAACTTGAGAATCGTCCCTACCGGTGGTTAGTAGGACGGCAATCGGAGGCTGTCCGGTTTGCGGTGTTGACGTCCCTATCGGTGGTTAGTAGGAAGGCAATCGGGAGTTCTCCGATTTGCGGTGTAGCCGTCCCTGTCGGCTTTGTGTGTAGGAAGACAGAAAGAGGGTTTTCTCTGTTCTGTGGTTTGGGGCGTGTCCCCGGTCAAGTTGTGAGTTAGCAAGGAAGCCTCACCAGGTTTTGGTGGGGGGTGGACGTAGGTTGCGGGGTTGCAACCGAACCACCTTAAAAATCCCTGTGTTGTGGGTTGTTTATCGTGTGTGATTGATCTATATCTTCTAACCCCATTCGCAGGTTCGTGTGCTTCCATACTTGGTTAGATTCTTCACACACATATGCACTTTGAGTCATCAACATAGCACATACACACACGCACGGTTGTTGCAAGCTATTGCATGCTCTAGTGTTATGCTTTATGATCCCTGCACTACAAGGCTTATTTCTTTCAAGTTCACAAATGTGCTTAAAGAAGTGTGGACGTTTCATAGCTTGTAATCCAAGTCTTTTCATTTGAGCCACTCTACTTAATTCCACTGTGCATTGTGCCTAAGTGATTCATTCACTTTATAAGAGTGGTTCATGCTTCCGCTAGCTAAGAGTTTTTAAATAGGCCAAAGCTTTTGATAGGATCTATTCAACCCCCCTTCTAGATCCGTTTACATCTCGTGGGACCCAACACTTTCTCTCAAGGTGGCACTTACTAGGCCTTGTTACCCATGCTACCCATTATGATGACATCCACTTAGATTGAGCCTCCATAGGAGCACTAATAGAATTATGCCATCCAAACACTCATACTTTCCTCTTTCCCACTTTTGAAGCCACCATACTCTTAGAGGAAGTAGAGATGCTCCTTGGCTTAAGAAGGATCAAACAAGGGGAAGAATCAAAGATGGCTAACTTGACTAAGCCAATAAGTGCCCATGATATACTTACTAGCATTGTACAAAGCCCAAACTTAGTGAACCAAATCAAGGCCCACAAAGGAATCAATCTTTTGAAACTAGCCTCATGGGTATACAAGAACATAGACAAGGCCCAAGAGAATGAAGACTTGCTTGAGAGGGTGATGAAGGGATTTGTTGTATGCATGGTAGGAGCTCTCCTCTTCCCTTCATTGAAAGATCACTAGAGGAGTGCCACCTAAGCACCATAGCTAGCATATGGGAAGGAAAAAGGATAGGTCCGACGGTGCTAGCTAACCTCTATAATGGACTCACTTCGGCTTCCTTGGGATGGCTCCTCTATGGGTCCATGTTACTCTTCTCTTGTTGGGTGGACCTCCACCTAAAATTCGACCCATGCCAAGAAACCCAACCGGCCTCAAAAATCTTTTCTAAAAGCCCCCTCCGGTACATGACGGATTCCTTAGGCCTATGTGAGAGGGTAGCTAATCGGGTGCCAAAGGTTAAGAAAAGAAGCGATTGGAGGAACTACTTTAAAACCATGCCTAAGAGCGGATTCACTTGCACACCGGGGTTCCTCAAGACCCAAGAGCTTCGCTCAAGACTCTCCTCCGACATCGAGCTACGACTAATCGGCGGGACCGACTTCGTCCTCTATAATGCTCACTGGTGCCTTCCAAAACTTGGACTACCTCGGCACACTTTTGAAGAACCTTCTCATCTTCCACCACTCAAGAGGAGGGAACTAGGCTCAAGTGGAGACCAAGAGGAAGTCAAAACAATCATGGCACAATGGAAGGTTGGACTACTTCATAGGTCCAAGCAACATGTTGAAGAGGAAGAAGAAGACAAGTGCAAATCTTATGTAATAGCACTTAGGAAGATAAGGCCCATCATGGCTCATTAAATGTAACAATGATTTTCTGAATGAGATAAAAGAATCTTTCCTTATTTGAGCCAAAGCAACGAGTGATATGATTTTTGTCTTCCAATTTAATGTGATTCTGTCTGATAAACTGAGCCTCGGGTTTCCTGTTCTGAGCCGTGCCTTTCAGAATGGCGTCAATTCCTAAAACAACGCCTTAGATAATGTCATCAATTCCCATTAATCAATTTCCTTAAAAATAGCTAAAACCATGATTGATGCTTACTCAAACAGGCGTCTATTAATTCGCGCCCCAAGGTAAGGCGTTAATCTCTTTAAATTCCTTCAATTATTTTCAAAATAATTCCTCAATTTCTCAGAAATAACGCCTTCATTCATGTCGTCCCTTAAACATGCGACGCCTGCATAAACTGTCGTCAATTCCAAACAATAATCATGACGACAATCAAATCAATCAATCTCCCATTAATACGTCTGACGACAATTACGAGTTCCCATGCAAAGTAAAATGACGCCTAAATTCGGGTCGTCAAATCATAAGACCACGCCTTGACAAAGATCGTCAATTAATAGAGCGACGACATCCATCCGGGCGTCAATTCTTTTCGAACGTTAAGCCCTATTTCCCTCTTCTCTTCTCCTCCCTTCATCTACTTTCCCTCTTCTCTCTCTTTCTGCAACCAAACCCTAATCGAGCCCCACTCTCCATCTCCCATCTCCATCTCTTTCCATTCTCTCTCTACTCGAACCCATGGCGGGCGGTGCATACAAACGGCAGAGGGTGACCGCCCCCGACATGGGTGACCTTGGCGACGATGAGCACGCCGGGGAGGAGGCTCCCGCGGCGGTTGATGAAGAAATCCCGGCGGCGGCCGAAGAAGCTCCGGCGGTGGAGCACGGTGGAGGAGAAGAAGCGGCCAACGAAGAGGAAGGGGAAGATGATGACGGGAGCGAGGGAGAAGAAGATGAAGACGATGGTGAGGATGAAGAAGATGACGAAGGAGATGAAGACGGTGACGAAGAAGAAGAAGAAGAAGGAGGAGGAGGTGAAGAAGAACCACTGGCGACGGCGGCGGCGTCCCCTCAGCCTCGCCACATCCGACATCCCCGACCACCACGGCAGCCACGGCAACCCCTCCGTGGAGGGTTACTAACACCCGAACGGAGCAAGGTAGGTGCCCCAACCCTTCATTTCATTTAATTTTTATTTTTTATCAATTTTCCATAGCCCTCGGCGACGGGAGAAATGTCGAACCAATGAAACAGTAAAATAACGCCCCGATGGGTGCCGTAAATTGAAACAACGACCCACCATGGGTCATCAATTTAAAATGTTTTTAATTTTTGAAAATGATGAATCATGAAACCACGCCCTGCAGCATGTCGTCATTTTAAAATGTCTTATTTATTTATCATTTGCTGCTAATTTCCATGCCATTTCTTTTTATTTTTGATATATGCCCCTGCTTTATTTTTATTTCGTGCACTGCTTATTTTAAAATACCCCAGAAAACAACGCCCCCACCGGGGCGTTAATTCATTAAACAACGACCAAGGGGTGGTCGTCAATTAATTTTTTTCATAATTATGGTGTTAGGACAGAAAATCACCTCCAAAACAGCGCCCCCCACAGAGGCGTCACTTAAACAAATAACGACCCAGGGTTGGTCGTCAATTCAAACAGAAGGCAAATCGAAACAACAGATGAATATCCACGTAAAAAACTTATATGAAAATGTTCTTTTGTTGTTTATAGGGATTGATGAGGACTCGGATCTCCTGGGTCCAGGTTCGAGCTGCCTACTATGGGCTCCCAGATTTTCAGAGAGATAGAGTAGATGCCATGGGGTTCGGACCCTTCCTTAGCATAGAGCCTATGAGACCCGACCTACCCTTAATCCAGGTGCTTAGGGAGAGATGGGATAGGACTAGCCGGGCATTCTTGATGCCATGGGGTCACATTGTTCCCAGTTTAGAGGACGTCGTTAGGATTACCGGGCTGAGGGTGGACGACAAAGCAGTGAGCGGGATCACCCTACCTGACTATAGCGAGTTGACACAGAGGTTGCTAGGGTTAGAGACGATAGCAGGGACACCGAGTGAGTGTAGGACCATCTACCGCACCGATCTTACCATTGCTATAGGGTTAGGAGATTCTAGACAGAGGTCGAGGGAGTCTCTAGAGCAGTTCTTGCACAGCCTGATTGGGGGAGCTAGGGCCGTCTACTGCCAGGACCCAGCTGAGAGAGAGAGAGCAGATCGAGATTTGAGGAGATTCTTATTCCTAATGCTCGGGAGGTTGCTGCTCGGCATGAAGGGCGACATCATCAACTGCCGATTCTTAGGGATCCTTGAGGACTTGGACAGCATCGACAGATACACTTGGGGAGCTGCCCTTCTGGTGCACTTGATGGCCGACCTATCCAAAGGGACGGGTCGAGAGACGACTGTCAGTGGCTTCTCACCTTTCTTCAGGTATGCATTTTTCTTTTTCTTTTTCTTTTATTTTTATTTAATGCTTGTGAATGCTTTACTAATGCAATGGATGAATGCAGGTGTGGAGTCACCTATACATGCCGATGGGGCGTGCTGACCCTTGACCCGGAGATGAGGGATCCTTCCCTCTAGTGCGTCGTTGGCTGCCGTACGTGAGTGGAGTGCCACTCGCCTATGAGTTGTGAGTTTTACGACGGGAGTTCTGCGACTTCCCCACCTCACTGGTACGTGTGTGAAATATGATGTAATTCCTACTTTATGAAATATGATGATATGATGTGAGATATGATGATATGCATGCTTGCGAATGCAGGTGGTGTGGAGACCCTATGAGGGGATGACCGACGAGGGCCAGCCCTGGGTCGTAGCGGGCCGACCTCGCTTTGGGCATGAGCTTTGGGTTCATTGCCTAAACGAGATTGAGCCGCTACGGCTTAGGCTAGTGATGAGGACCCTTGGCCTACACCAGGAGTGGGTCGAGGTAGGAGAGCCCCGGGGGATAGGCAAGAAGACACGCGGTCGCACGAAGGCGACCGACTGGAGAGTTCGGTTCCCTGACAAGTACGCTGACTGGCAGCGCGGCGGGACCCGAGTCACCTCACAGGCGGTAGACAGCTCCGAGTACCTCCGGCGCTACTGGGAGGTTTACGCCGGCCGACCCCAGATGAGGGTCTTAGGGGTATGTATGAATGCACTTCCTTTTAATTAATTGCAAATGTTATATGCCTATTATGCGACTGACATGTGTGATGAATGCAGGATGCACGGGACATATCAGCGATGGACATGCAAGCTCACCTCCACAGCCTAGAGGCCCAACTGGCCGCCACACGGGCAGACCTACAGACCCTGGTGAGTGTTTAAATTATCCATATGCAATTGATTTTCTAAATTATTGATGATTAGTTACTGACAATCACAATGAATGCAGCATGCCCAGCAGGGAGCAGCGGTGAGGGAGACGGGAGGATCCTCCAGCTCGAGAGGGCTTAGTGCGGAGACGACTGCACTAGTAGAGCAGCTAGCTGGAGCGGTGGCATGGGCCGAGGCGACAGAGCGCAATCTTGCCACACAGGTAAGCTTAACCTTAAACTCAAACTTGCACTTGATTATATGTTATTATATGTATTTATGAAAATTGTGTTTTTTCAGACTGAGGAGCTCCGAGCCTCGCTTACCTGCATCGAGGCAGGACAACATGCGATGGCTACCCGGGTAAGTTAGCAAAGATTTTATTTCAGTTGCTTATGAAATTGAATTATTGAATTAAATGTGGAACTGATGGTTTGTTTAATTGGTTGCAGACCTCAGAGTTACAGGCGGCGCTCACCCAGGCTGCACTAGCCGGGACAGAGCTGGCCATCTGCGAGCAGCGAGTCGTGGAGCTTGAGAGGGCCTTGAGGCGGCGCGAGGAGCTGCCCCAGGACGTGGCAGAGCTGAGGGTCACCCTCGATATGGAGCGTAGGGAGAGCGCCCGAGAGCGGGAGGAGCGCCTGGCAGAGCAAACCCGTGACCGGGAGCAGGAGGCAGCATGCGAGCGGGAGCTTGCAGACTTGAGGACCCAGCTAGCCGTCACTCAAGAGCGTCTGCGGTCGACTGAGGAGCAGCTCCAGCGAGGCCGGGAGCGGGTGCGCGCTGCGGGGTATGCATTTACCATTTTTACCTTCGTGGTGGGTTCCTCTCTTCGGTAGAGGAGCGAGGTAGAGGAGCAAGCTCGAGCTCCAGCTACTTCTCGGGGGTCCATGCCCCCTCCACGAGTGCCTCGTCGGGACGATGATGGTGAGGTAGATAGTAGGAGAGAAGAGGGTGGAGGCGAGAGCTGAGAGAGACTTACTTGTACCCCTCCACCCTCACACTTGTACTCAGATATTCATGGACATGTATACGAAATTGAAATTTTTGCTACTTGAGTTACTTTGAGCACTTGTGGACTTGTGTACTTGACTTTACTTTCGCTTTCTTTTGTTACTTTTTGTTCATATTCGATCTTGTCCTGTAACACCCTCAAATATAGCAAAGTTGTACTCTATATCACCGAGGCGCCTTTTGAAGTATTAGCTTAGTTCTTGAAAAGAACTCGAAGTTAAGCGTGCTTAATGGGGAGTAGTACTGGGATGGGTGACCTGCCTGGGAAGTCCTCTATTCTGGAGCCGATCACCCTTAGAAAGGGACAAAACCGTGAGGCCGGTAGGCCAAAGCGGACAATACCTCGATGGTATAGAGTACGGGGACAATACCTCGATGATATAGAGTACGGGGCATGACAGAATGGTATCAGAGCTATACCCCAGCCGGAAGTGTGGGAACTAAGTGCCATGCAGGGCAAAGTGCTACGCTATGGGAGCCACCTCTTGAGTCCGTAATGGAGCAAAGTGCTACATAGTGGGAGCCACCTCTTGAGCCTGTAGAGGCCACCTCTAGAGTCCTACCTGCTTGGGGGTTTGATTGCGTGCTATTTGTGCCCAGTGACGAGGACGTCGCCTATATAAGAAGGGTAGATTGTAACACCCTCAAATATAGCAAAGTTGTACTCTATATCACCGAGGCGCCTTTTGAAGTATCGGCTCAGTTCTTGAAAAGAACTCTGAAGTTAAGCGTGCTTAATGGGGAGTAGTACTAGGATGGGTGACCTGCCCGGGAAGTCCTCCATTCTGGAGCCGATCACCCTTAGAAAGGGACAAAACCGTGAGGCCGATAGGCCAAAGCGGACAATACCTCGATGGTATAGAGTACGGGGCATGACATGTCCTGTGCTTGTGGTTCACGCTTAGACAAACATATTAGTTCATCTGCTCGGCTTGGCCCCTTGCTCAATAAGCAAGGTGTTGTCTCTTCTTTGACCTTGTTGACGGGTCAAGGGGCCAAGCCTCTAATTAATGAAGGCGGATAATAAAATATTTAAGGAAATGCAACATGCAAGCAAGCAGATGTCAACTTAAAATAAAAGATGCCCACACAAAATGCAATCAAGCATATGAGATGGAAAGTAGTAGGCTCAATTTGTCTGTTTCTTTTCTTTTCTTTCTTCTTTTTTTTTGCTTTATTTGAAAAATGACGCCCTTATACACGGGCATTGATTGTGAAATTGACACCGATGTGAGGGATGTTTATTTAGAAAATCATTTTTAAAGTTTTTTTTATTAAAATGACGACATTGACAAAGCCGTGAATTTATTAAATGACGCCCCATAAGCGAGCGTGAATTTAAAGACCATTTTTTTATTTTATCTTTTATTTGAAAGTGACGATGTCAATAAAGTCGTGGATTATGGAAATGACGCCTATCTAGGGGGCGTTAGTTAAGAAAGACATTTTTTTAATTATTTTCTTCCCTTTTTTTCATTTTTCGATGAGACTGAGCATAGTACAAGAGTCTTAAACCTTATGCAATCACCATCTTAAATTCATTAATCTTTCTTGAATGATTTAACATCGGGTCAAGGTGCTTAAATACTCATGCTTTTACTCATATTCACTCGCGGCCCATCCTTCTTAGTCGGTCTTGGCCATCCTTTGAGCTTATAAGCTACCATGGAGGGAGAGGGGAAGAATAAGTTGAGGAAGCTCACGGGAGATTTTCGAGAACGGGGAAACTTTCCTCCCTTGCCCTAATGCCTTTTGAGATTCGGTCTTCGGCTTAGAGAAATTTGTTGCTCTTTTTGCCCTTATTCATGCATGCTTACGACCAGGGTTTTCCCTGCGGGGACTTTGCCCTCTTGACATACTTTTCTTTTGTTTTGTAATTTTCTTTTCTTTTCTTTTCTTTTCTTTTCTCAAAAATAAAGACCTATTTGTACTTGGGCTTCAAGCATTTTGTTCCCTTTTGGGCCCTGACTTCCACTTACTAGGGCGGCGGGCAGGTTTGGTTAGTATTCCTTGACTCGTACTCCCTCTCGTGAGCTGAAGAGAAGAGAATAGGTGAAGTTTGTACACTCTTAGTTTGAGTCTGACTTTTCTCGAATTCCGGGCCGCTCGAGTTTAAGAGTAGAGCATGTGGTGTGTGTGTGTATTGACCCCAAGGTTAAACCACCAAGACTGAAAAATGAATTAAGATTTTGATTTTTCGGGCTCGAGTCCTATGCACTACACCAGCCTGTAATTTCTTTTCATCTCTTTTTTTCTTTTCTAATTTTTTTCTGATTTTTTTCTTTTTTCTTTTTTTTTTGCTTTTCTTTTTTCTTTCTTCTCGAAGAGTTAGGGGTAGTATTTCTTCAAGTAGAGACCATTCCAAGGGTGAGCCAGTTCTTCCCCTTAGCATTAATCAATTTGTAGGCGTTACCAGGATAAACATCTTTTATAACAAAGGACCCTTCCCAGTTAGGTTGAAGTTTTGAACGAGGTCCACCTGGTTTTACAAAGATTCTTTTAATCACCATCTCACCGATTTTGAATTTTCTCTCAATTACTTTCTTCTGGTAAAAACGTGAAAGGCTATTTTGATAAACACGCGCATGTTCAGCGGCGGCCAAATACTTCTCATCTAGGAGTTCCAATTGAGCAAGGAGGGATTCGCGACGCTCATCAATGGGGAGCTCCTTGTCTAATTGTACTCGTAGAGAAGAGATAAGAATCTCATAAGGGACTACCGCCTCCATTCCATAAGTAAGGGCAAAAGGAGTTTGCCCAGTAGGGGTACGAATGGAAGTGCGATTGGCCCAAAGAGCTTCAACCAACTTTTCTGGCCAATCTGAAAATTTATTAGCCTCACACGTTTTCTTGATAATTTTAATCAAGGTTTTATTGGTTGCCTCTGCTTGACCATTGCCCTGCGGATAGTAAGGAGATGAATGATGCAATGCAATATTATACCTGTTACAGAGGTCTTGAAGCTCCTGAGAGATGAATTGTGACCCATTATCAGTGATGATAGTACTTGGGATGCCGAACCTTGCGATGATGTTCTTCATTATAAACTTGCAGACGGTTGACGCTTTTATCTCTGCGTATCCTTCCGCTTCCGCCCACTTGGTGAAGTACTCCGTGGCCATGAGTATAAACGATTTTGGTTTTGTGAGGAGGTTTGAATCACCAAGAGGTCCAATGATATCGAAAGCCCACATGGAGAAAGGCCATGGGGAGGATATATGATGGAGTGAAGAAGCGGGAGAATGGATTTTGTCAGCGTGCAGTTGACACTTAACACACCTTCGAACATAGATGGAGCAATCCTCTTCTAGAGTGGGCCAATAGAAGCCTAGCCTAAGGATTTTCTTGGCGAGCATCTGGATATTGACATGGCCACCACACACTCCCGAATGTGCCTCTTCCACGACCTTCCAAGATTCATCATCGTCAAGGCACCTTAATAAAACTCCGGTGAGACCTCTTCTATAGAGCACACCTCCAACTAAAGTGTATCGCTGAGCAACTCTTCTAATGGCTTTCTTTTCTTCGGCCGTGGCCTCCTCAGGATAGGATTGATCCTGAAAATACTTAGCAATCTCATAATACCACGACTTCTCTTCGTCGTCCAGTTCTTCCTCTAAATCCATTAACATGACCTCCTTATTCTCGATGATTCCACCTTGCTTAACCTTCCTGAGCACCTCCTCCTTGACACTAAGGAAAGCTGGATTCCTAATAGCTGGAATGAGACGTTTGTGAACAATGATGGAGTGGAAATCCCGTTCGAGAAGAAAAACCAAGGAGGAAGCAAGAGAAGCAAGAGCATCAGCTAGAATATTCTGATCACGAGGAACATGGACAAAGATTAATTTGGTGAAAAGCTTGGCATAAGCAGAGGTTAGTTCCTGATAGGGTTTGAGTTTAGGATTGAGCGTGCGGCACTTGGTGAGCACTTGGTGAAGAATAAGCTGACTATCACCTACAATCCGCAATTGGGTAACACCGAATTGGTGAGCGGCCTCCAGTCCGGCCAGAAGGGCCTCGTACTCAGCTATATTATTTGTAACTGGAAATGCAAGCTGAGAGGAGAGTGGAATAGTGATACCCTCAGGTGATAGAAGAACAATGCCAATCCCTTTCCCTTTTGAATTCAAAGCTCCATCAAAATGTAACGTCCACATTGAATCGTTCTGATTGACGGACATTAGTTCCTCATCTGGAAACTCTGAGTGAACAAGGTCAAATCTAGGGAAGGGGTGATGAGCGAGATGTTCTGCTATGGTATAGTCTTGAATCACTTTTTGCTGAATGTAGATGATATCGAATTGAGAAAGGAAGCTTTACCATCATGATAATCGATCGGTGAGGATGGATTTTTCAAGAAGGAACTTGATTGGATTCATACGAGCGATGAGATGAACCTCATGGGCTAAGAAATAATGCTTGAGTTTCTGAACTACCCAGACTAAAGCAACACAAATGTAGCACCCCGGATTAAATTATAGTGAAAAAACTTCTCTAAACAAATAAAATCCTTGAATAAGTATCCAATAAAGAAATACTTAAGGCCATGATCCTTTAAGGGGCCTTAACCATTAACTCAAATAAAGTCTTTTATGGGCTTTACAATACACACACAAACAACCCACATATATATATAAACCTAAAACATATAACAAAAAGGTCATAAGAAAATAACGCCTTCGATCAAGGCGCTATTTAAATAACGACTTTAATGAAGGCGTTAATTAAATAATTGACGCCCTGATGAAAGGCGTCAGTTTAAGAACGGACGCCCCTTCTAGTAGGCGTCAATTTCATATTTCGTTAAGGCAATAAAAGTCAATAAAAGGCAATAGTAATTGACGCCCCCTTGACGGGCGTCATTTCATAAATTGAAGACCCTTCTTATAGGCGTCAATTATTGAAATAACGCCCCAACCTAAGGCGTCATTTACATTTCACTCTAACTAGGAAGTGTTGTGTTTCAGAAAGATTAGTAAAGGAAATACTAATACCATTAGGACTGCTACTAGGAATGCTAGTCCCAATCGAACTCCAACTCTTTGGAGTTCCCAAAACACTATAAATACCCCACTGAAACCGCAAACCTGTTGCTTCTTCCTCCGAAGGTGACTTCTGCCATGGTGTACGTGAAGAACGTGAAGTTCTTCATCTTTTCTTTTTCCTCTTCCTCCTTGCTCTTTAGCTCATCCTTCTGATACGACCCCTGTCGTCGTTCTTCTACAAATTGTCTTCGATCGCTGTTGTAGCTCGCATAAGAAGCTATGGTCATTGTCGCTGCTGCTTCATTCTACGATAGTTGCTGTTGATTCTTCGGAACTAGTTGTTTCTACTGCTAAAGTTATACTTGTTATTTTCCTATTCTCTACTACAATCGTCGCTCCCCGTCAATCCAAATGTAGGTGTTCTCTCTGATAGCTAAACTAAGCTTCTGTAATCATGTTAAGCATGCTCATAGGTTTATCATTTGATTTCTGTGAAAATTTTATGTTCTGAAGAATTTCAGTAAAAGACGCCCCTGATTAAGGCGTTATTTTGATTTAACGCCCTGCAGACAGGAGTCAATTTACTAGTTAATTAACAATTACGCATGTTTAAAATTTAATAACTATGAATCCCTAAAGTGTTACTAATACATGATCATATCATTGAATTCCTACTATTTTTCTCCTTCTGTCCACGTCTCTAGTTTTCTGATGGGAATGACCCCAAAACCCATGTGTCTGGAATCACCTGAATAAACGACGACCCTATCCCTGTCGTCAATTGAAATGGACGCCCTCTTTGGCAGGCGTCAAATTGTGAAGTTTTAAGAGAAGTCCGCATAAAGACTTGGATATTGGCAATAACGACATGTACCATGTCGTCTCTTTGATATATGACGCCTCTGACATGGGCGTTATTTACTAAATTGAAGACTTGGTCTAAGTCGCCATTTATATAATTGGGAAAAATTTACAGAATGTAAATTAACAGTAATCTTGATGGAACGACTGAACGAACAACCGTTAATTATTGAACTGACGACCCTGTAAAGGGCGCCATGTTCAAAGAAGGTGACCTTCACCAAGTCGCCATTTTATAAAAACCCAAATTTTGTTAATACATATATATATCTGGATTGAAAATTGGACGACCCTTTTGATAGTCTTCAATTGATAAAATGACGACCCTGACTAGGGCGTCATATTTATTTGTCGTGGCATCATACCAGGCGTCATTTACATAATCCTGGAAATCAATATAGAAAAGTATTTTGATATTTAGATTTGAGATATATATCTATTGAAATAGCAACTCTATGGAGAGTCTTCAATTTATGAAATAGCGCCTTTGACAAGGGCGCTACTTACTGAATTGGTGACTTTTGATAAGGCGCCAATTCCCTATTTTTTTAATTTTTCATGCTTTCCTATAACCGTTGATTTATATGTATATATATACAGTACTATATTCCAATCCGTGAGTATAGTCCCACGTTTTCGATGTTTTATCGACTACCCATATTTCTCGGTGATAGATGAACCCTCCGTCGGACATACCGTTCCTTCGGACTGGTGACTTTATCATAGAGACCTCAGTAAGACCCCGCTAGCCTTGGATTCCCTCAAGGCAGCTAAGCAGGTTGTACCCTTAAAACCCATGTTACCACTTGATTGCCATGTCACTTTAATGAAACATAGTATACCGGTCCCCTTGACATGATACGGATATCATAAGGTTATTCTGAATGGGAAACCATGCCATTGATATTCTTGAAATTTACGTGTCTACCTTGCCTTAAAGATCAAGTGACCACATGAAGTATTGTTAACCGGTTCATTTAGTTTTATCTCGAGTTAGGTATCATGCATAATCATGGTTATTTTCTCTGGCGTGCTATGACACTGGGATCCTTGGAATCTATTCTTAATTGAGAACATAACCCTTTGACTTTGTATTTGGCCATATCTGATTCTAAAACATAAAAGGGCTCTGGGTCCGCGACTTTTCAGTGCCAGGTAGGACGGAAGTCCAATTCTGTAAACCATGGTAAAAAAAAAATCTGGGTGTGGCATTGCACCAACCTCTGTATATCTGTTATATTCTGTTATATCTATCATTCTGCAAACTCTGTTAATTCTGTTATTCTGATATTCTGATGTTCGGTTATTCTGACAATTTAGTTACTCTGCTTGAATGTTTAATTCTGCTCATATTTATTGAAACTCTGTTATATTCTGGCCAATTCTGAAGTTATGTTCATCCGAGTAACTGTCCTTGTTATATTCTGATAGCTTGTCCTTGACTCCGCATGGGAATTCATCCCTATTTCTCTTAAGCTTGTAACTGCTTTTGACTTTAATATTCATCTTTCCTGTTAGATTGGTCATCATGATTTTCTAGTTCCATGCATTGCATCGTCATGAACATGTTAATTGGCTATTTACTTATATTCTGCTTGATGAGAGATGTAATTCCTACTGAGTGTTTCGCTCACCAGCCTATCTTTAACATTTTTCAGGTACCAATATTGAGGATAGTCCATCAGATGGGGAAGGGCAAGAGTGATGAGTGTAATGGAGAATCGTGTCGGTGTCTTTTATCTTCTTGAGTCTTGTCCTATCATTGAGTCTTTTCTTTTTTATTAAGAGTGATGAGTCTTTTCATTTAAATATGTAAGTGAGTCAAGAATTGTAAGTTTGACCTTTGATATTAATAAGAATTGTATTTTCGTCATTATCATCTAGCCTTGAAGTTGTGTCTTATGAGTTGCTCTGATTTTTCATGACTGTATCGCTGCCACGTTCCAACCAATACGTTCCACTGCTATCGGATCGGGGCGTGACAGAAGTGGTATCAGATCCTAGGTATATTAAACCCTAGGTCTTTACTATAGGTTGCCATAAGTTCTAGGTTCAACCCCATTATTGCCCAGTGAGATTGGGTAGAACCTTGGGTTAAGAGCTAAAAAGAAAATTTAATTACTAATAAGATTAGCTTATGAAGGTAGCTTAGTAAAATTTCATGAGAATTATTTGATAATCCTAAATGAGATTGTTTGTGTCTTATAGAACTAGATAGATAACAATGGCCGCTGAGCGTGCCCAATGGCGTGAGATGCAAAGGACGGTTCAAGGATTGACTCAGGCTCTTCAACGAGTAGCCGATGGTGGAGCCAATCGTGGAGCCAGAGAATTGCATCGTAAATTTCGGAGCCTCAATCCCCCTAGGTTTAGTGGGACCCCTGATCCGGATGTGGCGGAAGATTGGACTAAGGAGATGGAGAGAATCTTTCGAGTAATGCAATGCTCGGATCAAGATAAGGTCCTTTTGGCAACATTTCAACTAGAGAATGACGCAAGGCTTGGTGGGAGTCTATAGAAGCCACTTTGCCAAACATTCAAGTAACTTGGGTTTGATTTTTAGAACACTTCAACGAGAAGTATTTCTCGGAGAGAGTTCGGGAGAGAAAGGCAGGAGAATTTGCCTCGCTCAAACAAAGAAGCATGTCTGTGGCAGAATATGAGGCTCAGTTCTCGAGGTTATCACGGTATGCACCTCACTTAATTTCAACAGAGAAAATGAAAGCTAGAAGATTTTTGAATGGGTTAAGACTACAATATATACCCTAATTAGCACCAATGGATATTCAATCATATGCCGAGATGGTTAAGAGAGCTCAGCTATTGGAAGACGCTATGGAATTATCTGACAAGGTCAAGGCACGAATGGAAAAGAATAAAGTAGATAATGGCAATAAAAGGTCTAATGATGGGAATGGAGTTCCAAACGGCAAGAAGCCTAAAGAAGCAAAATGTAGGCATTGTGGGAATGACGGTCACAATCCTGAAAAGTGTCGCTGGAAGAACGGAGCTTGCTTTCGTTGTGGAAGCTAGGAGCATAAGGTAGGTGACTGTCCCCTTCCAAAGGATCAACCTCAAGAGGCAAAAGGTCGTAATAAAGAACGACGTCAAGGACAATTGCAAGCAATAAAACAAATCGCACCTGCTAACGATGAAGTAACTGAAGGTACCCCTTAACCTTGGCTTAGTTCATTAGGTCGTTTTTATTAGCATGCCTAGATGATTTTTTTGAATGGAAACTAGAACTAGATACCCCACTGATATATATTGAAGATGAATTTTATCTGAATTTGGGGACCAAATTCTTTTAAGTGGGGGAGGATGTAGCACCCCGGATTAAATTATAGTGAAAAAACTTCTCTAAACAAATAAAATCCTTGAATAAGTATCCAATAAAGAAATACTTAAGGCCATGATCCTTTAAGGGGCCTTAACCATTAACTCAAACAAAGTCTTTTATGGGCTTCACAATACACACACAAACAACCCACATATATATATAAACCTAAAACATATAACAAAAAGGTCATAAGAAAATAACGCCTTCGATCAAGGCGCTATTTAAATAACGACTTTAATGAAGGCATTAATTAAATAATTGACGCCCTGATGAAAGGCGTCAGTTTAAGAACGGACGCCCCTTCTAGTAGGCGTCAATTTCATATTTCGTTAGGGCAATAAAATTCAATAAAAGGCAATAGTAATTGATGCCCCCTTGACGGGTGTCATTTCATAAATTGAAGACCCTTCTTATAGGCGTCAATTATTGAAATAACGTCCCAACCTAAGGCGTCATTTACATTTCACTCTAACTAGGAAGTGTTGTGTTTCAGAAAGATTAGTAAAGGAAATACTGAATACCATTAGGACTGCTACTAGGAATGCTAGTCTCAATCGAACTCCAACTCTTTGGAGTTCCCAAAACACTATAAATACCCCATTGAAACCGCAAATCTGTTGCTTCTTCCTTCGAAGGTGACTTCTGCCATGGTGTACGTGAAGAACGTGAAGTTCTTCATCTTTTCTTCTTCCTCTTCCTCCTTGCTCTTTAGCTCATCCTTCTGCTACGACCCCTGTCGTCATTCTTCTACAAATTGTCTTCGGTCGCTGCTGTAGCTCGAATAAGAAGCTCCGGTCGTTGCCGCCGCTGCTTCATTCTACGATAGTTGCTGTTGATTCTTCTAGAACTAGTTGTTGCTACTGCTAAAGTTATACTTGTTATTTTCCTATTCTCTGCTACAATCGCCGCTCCCCGTCAATCCAAATGTAGGTGTTCTCTCTGACAGCTAAACTAAGCTTTTGTAATCATGTTAAGCATACTCATAGGTTTATCATTTGATTTTTGTGAAAATTTTATGTTCTGAAGAATTTCAGTAAAAGACGCCCCTGATTAAGGCGTTATTTTGATTTAACGCCCTGCATACAGGCGTCAATTTACTAGTTAATTAACAATTACGCATGTTTAAATTTAATAACTATGAATCCCTAAAGTGTTACTAATACATGATCATATCATTGAATTCTTGCTATTTTTCTCCTTCTGTCCATGTCTCTAGTTTTCTGATTGGAATGACCCCAAAACCCATGTGTCTGGAATCACCTGAATAAACGACGATCATGTCCCTGTCGTCAATTGAAATGGACGCCCTCTTTGGCAGGCGTCAAATTGTGAAGTTTTAAGAGAAGTCCGCATAAAGACTTGGATATTGGCAATAATGACATGTACCATGTCGTCTCTTTGATATATGACGCCCCTGACACGGGCGTTATTTACTAAATTGAAGACTTGGTCTAAGTCGCCATTTATATAATTGGGAAAAATTTACAGAATGTAAATTAACAGTAATCTTGATGGAACGACTGAACGAACAACCGTTAATTATTGAACTGACGACCCTGTAAAGGGCGCCATGTTCAAAGAAGGTGACCTTCACCAAGTCGCCATTTTATAAAAACCCGAATTTTGTTAATACATATATATATCTGGATTGAAAATTGGACGACCCTTTTGATAGTCTTCAATTGATAAAATGACGACCCTGACTAGGGCGTCATATTTATTTATCGTGGCATCATACCAGGCGTCATTTACATAATCCTGGAAATCAATATAGAAAAGTATTTTGATATTTAGATTTGAGATATTTATCTATTGAAATAGCGACTCCGTGGAGAGTCTTCAATTTATGAAATAACGCCTCTGACAAGGGCGCTACTTACTAAATTGGTGACTTTTGATAAGGCGCCAATTCTCTGTTTTTTTAATTTTTCATGCTTTCCTATAACCGTGGATTTATATGTATATATATATAGCACTATATTCCAATCCGTGAGTATAGTCCCACGTTTTCGGTGTTTTATCGACTACCCATATTTCTCGGTGATAGATGAACCCTCCGTCAGACATACCGTTCCTTCAGACTGGTGACTTTATCATAGAGACCTCTATAAGACCCCGCTAGCCTTGGATTCCCTCAAGGCAGCCGAGCAGGTTGTACCCTTAAAACCCATGTTACCACTTGATTTCCATGTCACTCTAATGAAACATAGAATACCGGTCCCCTTGACATGATACGGATATCATAAGGTTATTCTGAATGGGAAACCATGCCATTGATATTCTTGAAATTTACGTGTCTACCTTGCCTTAAAGATCAAGTGACCACATGAAGTATTGTTAATCGGTTCATTTCGGTTTTATCTCGAGTTAGGTATCATGCATAATCATGGTTATTTTCTCTGGCGTGCTATGACACTGGGATCCTTGGAATCTATTCTTAATTGAGAACATAACCCTTTGACTCTGTATTTGGCCATATCTGATTCTAAAACATAAAAGGACTCTAGGTCCGCGACTTTTCAGTGCCAGGTAGGACGGAAGTCCAATTCTGTAAACCATGGTAAAAAAAAAATCTGGGTGTGGCATTGCACCAACCTCTGTATATCTGTTATATTTTGTTATTCTATTATATCTATCATTCTGCAAACTCTGTTAATTCTGTTATTCTGATATTCTGATGTTCGGTTATTCTGATAATTTAGTTAGTCTGCTTGAATTTTTAATTCTACTCATAATTATTGAAACTCTGTTATATTCTGGCCAATTCTGAAGTTATGTTCATCCGAGTAACTGTCCTTGTTATATTCTGATAGCTTGTCCTTGACTCCGCATGGGAATTCATCCCTATTTATCTTAAGCCTGTAACTGCTTTTGACTTTAATATTCATCTTTCATGTTAGATTGGTCATCATGATTTTCTAGTTCCATGCATTGCATCGTCATGAACATGTTAATTGGCTAATCACTTATATTCTGCTTGATGAGAGATGTAATTCCTACTAAGCGTTTCGCTCACCAGCCTATCTTTAGCATTTTTCAGGTACCAATATCTAAGATAGTCCATCAGATGGGGAAGGGCAAGAGTGATGAGTGTAATAGAGAATCGTGTCGGTGTCTTTTATCTTCTTGAGTCTTGTCCTATCATTGAGTCTTTTCTTTTTTATTAAGAGTGATGAGTCTTTTCATTTAAATATGTAAGTGAGTCAAGAATTGTAAGTTTGACCTTTGATATTAATAAGAATTATATTTTCGTCATTATCGTCTAGCCTTGAAGTTGTGTCTTATGAGTTACTCTTATTATTCACAACTGTATCGCTGCCACGTTCCGACCAATACGTTCCGCTGCTATCGGATCGGGGTGTGACAACAAATCTTCTCCATGGCTGAGTATCTCTGCTCACAGGGGTTGAGAAGCTTAGACAAGTAGTAGGCTGCCCTTTCCTTTCCTTCTTCATCAACTTGCGCTAGAACAGCGCCCACTGAGTCATCCAGGACGGAAATATAAAGAACGAGTGGTTTGCCTGGAACTGGCGGCCTCAGGACAGGAGGATTTGAGAGATAATCCTTCAATCCGTCAAAGGCTACCTCACACTTGTCATCCCAAATAAACTTGACTCCCGGCTTAGTAAGCTCGTAAAACGGCCGACATCTTTGTGAGTGCTGGGAAATAAATTGGTGAATAAATTGCAACCTCCCGATCAATCCTCGGACTTCTTTCAAATTCTTGGGAGGAGGCATTTCTTTATAGCCTTCGCCTTGTTGGGATCAATCTCGATACCCCTCTTACTTACGATGAATCCAAGCAATTTCCCTGACGAAAGACCAAACACGCACTTCTTGGGGTTCATTTTCAATTGATATTCCCGCGCTCTTTGCAAGACTTTGGTTAGAACCCCGGGATGCTCAATCCTTGTCCTTGATTTTACTACCAGGTCGTCGACGTACACCTCAATATAAATGTGGATCATATCATAAAAAATTACCATCATAGCCCTTTGATATGTGGCTCCAGCATTCTTAAGTCCAAAGGGCATGACCACATAGTAGTAAGTCCCCCATGGTGTAGTGAACGATGTCTTTTCTTGATCTTCTTCTGCCAAACGAATCTGATTATAACTCGAAAAGTAATCCATGAAAGAGAGAGTCTCATATCCTGCCGTATTGTCGATCAAAAAATCAATATGAGAGAGGGGGAAGTCGTCTTTAGGACACGCGCGATTGAGGTCCCGAAAGTCTATGTAAATCCAAACCTTTCCATCTTTCTTCATGACTGGGACGATGTTCGCCACCCAATTAGGATAGAGGACGACCCTAACGAATCTAGCCTTATAGAGCTTATCGACCTCTTCTTTCATTTTTAATGCCATATTACGGTGGAAACGTCTCAATCGCTGTTTTACCGGAACGGACCCTGGCTTAAGTGTAAGTCGATGTTCAATGAGCGTAGGGTCTAGTCCAGGCATATCTTCATAACTGCAT
Organism: Amorphophallus konjac; assembly: GCA_022559845.1. Taxonomy (NCBI): domain Eukaryota; kingdom Viridiplantae; phylum Streptophyta; class Magnoliopsida; order Alismatales; family Araceae; genus Amorphophallus; species Amorphophallus konjac. The sequence goes on from CM040123.1 coordinate 365,782,581, forward strand.
GCAAACGTGTCCTTGTATTCTTGAAGAACCTGAATAAGCGCCTCTTCTTCAGAGGGCGGCAAATTTTTGCTAATGAGGACAATCCTAGGGTCTTCCTTAGTACCCTGATTTATTTCTTTGGTACGCTCTTCTACTGAGGCTGATGGTTCGTCGAATCTTCTCATGTCACTGGCAAAAGCATCAGCCTCGTTCTCATATTCTTCGTACTCTTCATCCCCCTCTTCAATAGGGTCCACATCATTCATTATCTCATAAACACCAAAACCCTCATTAAGATCACAAGTATCTTCATATTCTATTTCTGGCAGGATAATCGGATTCTCTAGAAATTCGGGAAGAGCTAAGCATGCCTGGCACCTTCTAGCTAAATCTAGCAAGAATCTATAGGGAATCTACCTACCCTTGGATTTCTTATGTGAAGCTACTCCAAAAGTCTTATTAGAAGGAGGGGGAGGGGAATAGGATGGGAAACTAGATGAACTACCCTGACCTAAATGAGATGGAGGAGAGAAAGATGAAGATTCAATGGATACAGGAGGGGATACAGGGAGAGCCTCCTCGTCGGAGGAGAAACGAAGGTCCACTAATGAACCTTGAAAGAGAGGCCCTTGGATCGGGGCACGCTCCGAAGCAAGATAGGAGGTCTCTTCAAAAGAGATGGAAGATTGGAGAGTTTGAATTTTGGTGTTTTTTTTTGTTTTCAATAATAAGGCAATGCGAGGAAGGGACAGGAGGTGGTGTTGAGATTGAAAGATTAGAGAAAGATTGAATAGGTGATGGCCCACGTGGGGGCGTGATGGAGAGTTTAGAAAATTGCTCGAGGAGCAAGGGAGAGTCGGAGGAGAAACTTGAAGTGAATTTGGAGAAAAGGTTATCAAGACCACGGGCGGTCTAGGGATATCTGAGCAAAAAATTTTATCAAGCAAATAGACAACAATTGTTGGATGGATGGATTTAAGAGAGAAAAGGTCGGCCCACAGCCTATCTACATTGAAGCCTTCTTCGAACGGCACATCAGGCTCCCCGGTATCTGTGTAATTGCTTAGAAGCTGCCTTTTGTCCATGATTACTGCTGGCTTTTCAATCAGTTCATGAATCAATGGCGACCATTCCGGATCAGTCGGCATAAATAGTCAGCTCAGAGCAATGGTTATGTCGTTCATGTCGAAGCATCTGTACCAGTCACATTCGGGGTCATCCATCTTTCTTCTTTTATCTGGCCGTAAGGACTCCAGGGTGTTGGGTTCTGTGCGTCCCCTTGTTGTCTTTGACAATGGTTTTGATGATTCCAATTTATCGTGTGTTTTGTGTTTACTTGTTTTGTGTTTACTTCAAAGTGGAAATCTTGATTGCTTATGTTTTATGGCATCCTGATGAAAAAACAAGCTAACATGATGGTATCTTGATTTGCAGGTTGACAGTTATGGTCCTTCACGAATACAATTCTGATGCCTCATGCGAGCTGTGCATGAGACTTTGGAACTAACTTGTGAAAATATTGTGGCTTGATACCTCTGTATTATTGGTGCCTTCATGCATGTCCTATATGGGACACTTGATGTGGATTTCTACTTAACATGCTTTTTATGATTCTTTGTAATCCAAGGTTACTTGATGTTCTTAAGACCTTCTAACCATGCTATCTAACTTGGTTATATCATGTTCACAAACTGGGTCATGACACTTTTAATGAACTGAAATTCAGATGCACATTCACTTAACCATGATTCAGTCAAAAATGGTTATGTTGCTCCTTATTCAGAATTGGACTATTTCAGTCTAATTGATATGTGTGGGGTGTGAAAATTCTAGTTGCTTTGGACTGGCTAAGCAACTCATGGCTGGGTTGAGCTAATCATGTGTGATGTTAGCTTATGGAGAAAATAGATTGAATGGCTTTGCATCACTAATTCTCTACTTGCATTTCAACATTCTCCTCTGTAGGATGAGAGAGTTATATGGAGAGAAAGTTTGATGCTAATTTCCTCATATGAATTTAATTGTGTTTGACATGATGTTGAGTTCTCTGAAATGCAGGTTCATATTGATATCATTCAGTTGGAACAATGGTAAGCTTACATTTCCATTTGCATTCCTTTAAGTCAATGTTAAATCCTTGTAAACCATGGTTCAGTCATTGTTCTAGATACTCTCTAATCTTGCTATTTATATTGGTAAATCTTGCTTTGCATTGGGGCTTATAAGATGTTAAAACTCATTAGGGGTTCACTGGCTTCTAAATTGTCATTTGATAATTATAGCTCATATTGCATCATGCTCATTGTGATTCCTATTCTTTCATGCAAGATCTAATTGGATTTGGTAATTTTATCCAAGTGCTTTATGTATGTTCTTGAGGAGGCTCTTGAGTTGAAAATATGTGCAAAACATTTATGTTACTCTTGCTAATGCTTTCGTAATCATACTACATGTCTTTTGGGTCTTGGACTCAAAACTAGTTCCATATGTTGATGCATGATCCAAATATTTTAATTCATGATTTGGTTCAATGGATTGCATGTTTAGGTCAATGGGAATCCTTTAAATATCAGTTTTTAATGTTTCAAGGTCAATGGGTCGACCCCCCATGCTCAATGGGTCGTCCCCTGGGCAAAACAGGGTGTTTTAAGCTTCTGGACTGAAAGTGGGTCGACCCCCCCATGAGATGCGTCGACCCCCCTGTAACAAAACCTGCCAGACAGCATTCTGTCTGGCAGGTGGGTCGACCCCCCTCACCAGATGGGTCGACCCCCCCTCATTCGCAGGTCCGCGCGTGAATTCCGTAAGTCACCGAAACCCTATGAAAACACATCCAAATGAGATGAAATTTTACCCTTATACCCTTGGGTCATTAATAAACATATTAGGGTGGTTTTGCTAGGGTTTTACAAGGGTATTGTGGTCTTTTGCACAACTTATCCTTATGATATATATAACATGCGAATTTGGAAGAAAGGGTGGTGGAACTCTAACGTGCTATCATTTTCTCTTTGTCTTGTAGGAAAAGAAAGAGGGAAAGGAGAGGAACTGGAGAAGAACGCGGATATCATCTACATCCAGGAGGAGTTTGCGATCGTGATTGAAGGAAGAAAGAAGCGGAACGTAAAGAGGAACGCATAGACGTTCTTAGTGTCAACATCCGGCTACCCTCCGATTTGGGGCTAAGAGAAGATCTTCTACAACCTCCCTCTACTTATGGAGATTTATTGTTGCATCTTGTTTCCATCTTTTTTAGTCATCCACTTCCGGTTTACAAGGGTTTCCATCCTTTTTGTTGAGCATAGATTTATATCTTGGGTGTTCATTGTATATCTTTTTATTTTATCAAACTCAGAATATCATAGTGTGTGGGCGGAGCTGCGTCTCCGTGTGTTGGGCTTTATTGTGGGGAAAGTTTCCCTATAGTTGGTTATGTGTTGTCGGAGCTACGTCTCCGTGTGGATTTAGTGTCCGGGGCGTGTTCCCCGATTCTGTGTGTGGGTGTGTGCTGCGGTGGCAGCGTGTTGGGGATTTTCCCCGTGTGTGGATATTGCTACGGAAGCAGCATGTGTGTGTGTGGTTGGGGTTCGTCCCCGTGTTGCTACGAAAGTAGCGTGTAGTGAAGCCTCACCCGGTTGGGTGAGGGGTGGACGTAGGGAGCCCGTCGTGGTCCCGAACCACCTAAAAATCTCCGTATCCTTTGTGAATGCCTGTGCGATTGTCCATTTCTCCTATCTCTATTCACAGGTAGATTTATAGATTTTTATTCACTACTCCACTACACACTGCTACCTCTGCTATTTGTAATTGAGCACAGTTAACTCATTCTCTGCATTGCATATCCGTGTGAGATCGGAAAGATTGAGAGCATTCTCATAATCTTACTTTAGTTTATGCTAATTAACGCAGTTAATTTTAATTCCACCGTGATCAGTTTAGAGAGTTTTTTAAATCCGTCATCTAAGTCAAGGGGACAATTCAACCCCCCCTTCTGTCCGCCATCTAGTCTGGGCCAACACAGGGCTTTATATGTAACTAGTGGGGCTATCTGGCGAGCAAACTGCCGTGCATGTACATCTTGACAGTCCAGCATGGAAGTAACTATTGTGGTTTGCCCTTCCTGTTGAGTGCCCCCTTTCACAAAATGTGTTTGTAAGGTCCATGTGAGAGGCTGCAGATCCGTCTTGAGAGTTGAAGTCATGATGGCCCATGGCCCTTCTTCATCTTTGTTTGGCCCTTTGTACCCTAGGCCACCCCGGGGAATCATCTTTTGATGCCTGATGGGCTTGACTCTCCCCTGGAGATTAACACCCAAACCTTTGCCAGTTTTATACCCCATTTTCATTAAAGTGTTCCATCCCGGGGTGTTTATCAAACCCTTTTTCTTCTTGCCTTTGGATGGCTGTGGTGACATTTGCGTAGTAGGAGGGGTTGAAGGAGACGGCCTTGCCAAGTCTTGCTGCAGATCGGCAATATCCAAAACTGACAATATGGGCCTATTAGACGGCCACATTGAAGGAACTGAGGTAGCAGAATGTATGTCGTCAGTTGGCAAAATGGGCATGCTGGTAACTTTGATAATGCGCCCTTTGTGTGGAAATTTTATGCATTGATGGTTAGTGGAGGGCACAACATCAAGTTCCTGATTGTAAGGACGGCCCAAGATGCCATTGAATGTCGGGTCCATGTCTAGAATATGGAAATCCGTTGTGACTAAAACTGGACCCAAACCAACTTTTAAAGTGATCATCCCTAGAGGCGGCTTCTTTGTATTGTCGTAGGCTGTGACAGTGATTGTAGATGGCCATATCTGACTCTCCGGAATGCCACACATTTTCAAGGTACTTGGTGGCAAAACATTAATTGATGCCCCGGTGTCAACCAAACATTGTTTCACTGCCACCTTGTTAATGTCAATAGTAATGCATAATGCATATTTTCGGGCCGACTGCGGGGCCAATTCATGTTCATAAAAAGTGATGGCCGGTTGATTGCTGGCTGGACTTAAAACTGCAGTAACTTGTTCAACTGGGATATCTTCATTCACCATTACTTTTTGTAGATATTGCTTCAGGGCCAACTGATGTGTAGTGGATCTTCTAATTAGTTCCAGAATGGAAATCCGGGCCGGTGTTTTGTCCAAATGCTTCAATAGATCATACTCTGTGCCTGGTACAGACTCTTGTTCCTGTTCTCCTTGCTCTTGTACCGACTCCTGCTCCCGTTGGGGAAACACTCTGTGGAACATCCGTCCACTACGGAGCACCATTGTTTTCGGCGCCTCTGTCGGGCCTGAAGTAGGTAAAGGATTAGAGGAGGTAGAGGGGATCGTGGAAGGTGGGTCGGATGCCAGAGCAGGATTGGTAAAGGGAGGGGTTCTTATAAGAGGCCTTGCCAGCTGGGGGTTATTGGAAGACGGAGGTGGGGGCCGGGTGACAAGGAGGGGCCTCGGAAGGATAGTGGTGGATGGGGTAGGTTGTGGTGAAACAGGAGGGGAGATGGATGCCGGCGGTGGGCGGATAAGGAGAGGTCTATTTGGTGGGGGGTTTTGAGGTAAAGGAGAATTTGTGGGTTGGCGTATAAAAAGAGGCCGTGAAGGAGTAGGGTTAGGGTTAAGTGGCCCTGGAGTGGTGGTGGAACATATGAGGAGACGTGGCGGTGGTGCGGGTTGAAGTCTTCTCAATAATTTTGGTGGTTGTGGTTGACTGGAGTTTTGGTTAATGGCCCCGACAGAGGCATGCTCTTCATGCCAGCCCTGCCCTCTCTCCACTTCATGGATTGAGGTGACAGGGTTTACTTGTTGATTTTGAACCGGGTGCTCCGGTAGTAAGTTATTAACAATCCCCATACTTGGCTGAGGTGTAGGAGCCTGTTGTTACTGCTGACCTTGCTGTTGCTGCTGTTGCTGTGGAGGCTGTTGAGCCTGTGGTTGCCGAGGAGGCCTTCGTGCTTTCAAAGTAGCAATGAACCTCCTCATCTCATCCCAATCAATATCACCTTGATCATTCATATCATGTATATAATCTTTGAAGTGAAAACAATGGTCGATAGTGTGTCCCGGCTGCCGATGGAAGACACAATACCGAGAGGTGTCTACATGTTGTGGCCACACCGTCCTTTCTTTAGGCAAGGTGAGCAAGTTGGCGGCCATGAGGGCGTTGAAGATATCTGGTAGACTTTCTGGTAACGGAGGGTATTGGGCCCTTCTAGGCCCCAATGGTCTTCTTAGCTGCAGCAATTGTTGTGGTGCATAATTGGCTGGCGGGGGCACTTGGTGGTATTGGGGGGGTTGATTTTGCGGTGGGAAGTGAGGTTGTTGTTGCTCTTGAGGTGGAAGAGGCCAGAAGGTCGGAGGAAGATTATTATTTGGCTGGGGGACTTGGTTTTGGAAGGCAGGCTGTTGTGATCTTTGGTTCGGAGGGTGGCGGAAAGGTGTGGAGTTCCCAAATGCGCTCACCTACTCGTTAGTAATAGTACCTTCGGTAGTAGCGCCAGTATTGCCGACATTGATGTTCTTCCTTATCATCTTCGGTCTTGGTTCAAACATGCCCATAATGGGTGAATCTTTCATCTGTGTCTGTATGTATCTTGCTCTTTCATAAAGCTCTTCCATGGTGCTCAACTTATTCATGGCTAGAATATGACGGAATTGTGGAGTGGAGTTTGATATAATCATCTTCACTTGCTCCGTTTCCGACAGTGTGTCTTTCAGTTTTTCGGCCATGGCTCTCCACCTATCAGCAAATAAAATGAAGTCCTCCTTGGGCTTCATCTTTTCGGCAACCAAATCAGTAACAGACAGTGAGGGACCCACACGGTCCTTGTACTTCTGCAGAAACTTTCGTTGAACAGCATCAAAGTCACCGGCATCAGCCGACTCCAGAGAGTAAAACCATTCTAATGCCGGACCATCTAAAGACCGCCTAAAGAGATAGGCCAGAGAAGTCTTGTTGTCCTGCCAGAATGATGCTTCATATAAGAAGTCTTTCAAATGGATGTATGGATTACCCGTTCCATTGTATCGCCAGAAATTCGGCATCTCAGATGGGGGTAAGTGAAAAACTGGCAGAGTGGGAAGAGTAACTTCGGGGGCGGCCTTGGGTGCAGTGACCTTCTTGAGCTGCTCCTCCATGCTAGCAATCTTTTGAAGGAGTATAGTGTGACTATCGGACTCGGCTGGGGCCGGACGAGAAAAGTATTGATTCGGGATAGGCCTTCTCTAGAATTGAGGAACAGGAGGTTGTTGAGGCCAAGCAATAGAGTGACTTGCCGGTTGGGCCGGCGTAGTCATAACAGGAGTTGGTGGGCGAGAGGGCACCCTAGGTGCGACTGCCTAATCGTTGGGAGAATTAACATAGTGGCCACCTATGGCCTGGGGAGGGTTAGAAGATGACGGGACGGATTTTCCTTTTAAGGCGGCTTAGGCCGCCTGGCATTGGGAATCATCCAGTTGAGCGAGAGCTTTGAGAACATCATTGAAATTGAAAGAAGGGGAGGTGTTCCCAGAAGTGTTTTGGATGGTAGGTTGAGATTGGGAAGAAGGCTCAACCTCCGGAGAAGTGGTGTCCATCATGTGGATACCTGAGTGGGAGAAGGAACATAGTTCCCCTCGTAGTAGATGGAATCCTAAGAGGGAATCTCGTAAAATGGGTCAGATTGACCCTCCTCATAACCATCATAAGTATACCCATAGTTGGCCATATTGATGATTTTACCTAAACGGAGTTTCATGCTTAAAGAGGAAGAAATAGATTTCCAACAAGCAAGTATAACCAAGAGATATCACTTTATCAAACAAGGTACACACTCAAGTTGTAATGAGCCCAAAGTTTTAAGGTTTTCTTTGGAGATTAAGGTGAGTTTTATAATAAGTTCTCTCCTTTGAATGTGGGTCATGGTTGAAGTTCAGGTATAATCTCCGGGTATCGAGGTTCTTTCTCTCTCCTCACCAATGTATGGGTCAACTATACTCCGGGCGCTTCAATGGTACAACCTGCCCGACGTCCGTGAGGGAATCCACAGGTGCGGGGACTTACGGAGGCTTGGTTTAGGTATTTCTGGTCCAATGAGTCGGAATGCGCAAAGGAGGGTCCTTCCTTCACCAAGAGGGGGTAAGATCCTATAAAGTGTGGGGAGAGGAGGTCTCCCAAACCAAATGCCCTAAATGCAGTCTAATGCAGGCAAGTCAAGCAGATAATATCAGAAGCAATCAATAAGTGAATGAATAGTAGTAAGCAGGGGTTCTGTGGGCACAGAACAAAAAAGGTCGCTATATCAAGAATCAGCGACTGTTTTCTAGTCGCTATTCACGGTGAACAGTGAAATCTGAAAATGATCGAAAAGAAATAGCGCCTTGGAGTAAGGCGATGTATAAAGAAATGACGCCTCTGTAAAGGGGCGTTAAAACACTGTGAACAGTAATCAGGGAAATACCAAAACCAATATCAATCAGAGTAACTGACGCCTTGGTATGAGGCGTTAAATGCGAAAATTACGCCTCTGTGAGAGGCGTGGATTATAAAAAATGCTAATAATGTGGAAAATAAATGGAAACAACGCTGTTTGAACAGTCGCTGTATGCAGAAATGACGGCGGAATGGAGGGCGCTATTCAGTTCAGAGGAAATCAATTTTCTTTTCAAATAAAAATGCTATGGATACTTCAAAAGTGGATAATGCAGTGGGAGGCGTGCACGTGGTGCACAAGAGGAATGTGCTACGTGGAGCATGAAGGAGGGGCACGCGAGGGTGCCAAAGGAGGGGCACGCAAGGGCACCGAAGGGAGGGGCGCGCGAGGGCGCCGAAGGGAGAGGCACGCGAGGGCGCCGAAGGGAGGGCTAATCAAACTAAAAATAAAAGGGGTCCCACTGTGATCGCCAATTTGTGAACGTGTCACATAGACATTTTTAAAAAGAAATAAGAAATAAAAATGATTACGGATGAATAATTACGCTAAAATGAGTGGGATATGAAGGAAAAGAGGATGAGCATGAGATGCTCCATGGAGGGTGATCGCCAGAGGGGTTACCTCAAAAGAAGAAGGATGATCGCATGTACCTTAAATGAAGCAGGTAAGATTAGGAGTTCTTCCTTCCTCCTTCTACCGACCGACCGATGAAGGGGGTTTATAGTTTGATTACCTTTTGCACAAACACATAAAAAATAAAGATATGAATTAGCCAAGCGTGTAGTATCAATGCTCTAAAAAAATATGAAATCAATCAATTTAAGCATGAACACACCTTGTGTGTTTTGGTTTTAAAACCCCTAAGAGGAGTAAAAGGAAGGCATTATATGGGATGGAATGATGCAAACAAGATAGTAGATGATGATATGGTGATAACTTTTCTAGCAGAGAGAGAGAGAGAGAGCTAGAAAGAGTGCGTGATGATGCTAATAACAATAAAACACTAAGAGATGGGAGGCCTTTCTGTTGTGTGTGCAGCAGCGAAGGGGGGAAGAAAGGGAGCCGCGGCAACTACAGTAGCAGGATGAAGATTGGTGGATGAAGAACGCCTGTGGAAGGAGACCACACTGAAGGAAGAGCTTGAGAGGAAAACAACCTACAAAAAAACAAACGCTCTTCTTTCTCTGTTAACTCTCTTCTGTTGTTGTTCTCCTTCTTCACTGTCTCGCGCGAGAAGACCACCATGGGGTATTTATAAGCCAAAAATCCTTGCATCAATAGGATTAAAATAGGGCAATGAATCCTTTAATAAAGAACCCTCTTCCCAATCGAACACAATGTGTATAATGGGGAAAGGATCACTACTAGAAAGAAGCAGACAGAAGGGAGACGGAAGTGAAAATGACGACCTAAATAAGGGCGTTAATTGAAATGACGGCATTCACATAGTCGTTAATTCCTGGATTTATTTATGGAAATGAAGGACTTCCCTTATTTAAAAAAAGTTGAAATAACGCCTGTTTGAATGGGCGTTAAATAATCAACGCCCCTCAAGTGGACGTCAATTCTTTGAGTTTTATTTTCTTTAGGATTCGTAAAATCCAGGAAACAACGCCTATTTGAACAGTCGTCCATTTATAGAACATGCCCATCATTTGGCCGTTAATTAAATGACGCCCTTCCTCCAGGCGTTAATTTCAATTTAAACAAAAATGGCTAGAAATTACAATTACTATGGAGAAATTAGCAAATAATTAGAAAAACTTCATATTAAGCCACTATTGAAGTCCACTTTGGGGCATCACGTGATGACATGAGATTTACTCTATATAGCATCGATTTTGGCGTGTCTACAGCTAGCGCGCAGGCACCTGCCCGCGGCCAGCCGACGCCTCCGACCAGCAGCGACTCACCTCCCCGTCCTCATCGGATGCCGCTAGTCAACCCGATCTGACAGTCCCAGATTTGTCTGTTGTAGCCTATTACCTCCCTGCGAGGAGTAGGCATCTTTGTGGTTGTATGATTGATTGCATTGTACCGGGATTGGTGGACTCGGCTGGGATCCTTCCCCATGCATTGGTCATGGCAGTATGACCTCCATCTCCTACCCTTTGGTTATTCTTGCTTTACTAGAATTCATTCATGTGCCGTTCTTGTGTGCATAGGACCTCTAGGCAATCACGTGTCACCGCGGATCTGTGAGTGAGGACACGTTCCGTAGGCCCCAGCTGAGCGTCGAGCTTGAGCTAGTTCACCCTAGGCATTAGTGGTTCCTTAACCGCTGCTATCCTACGCTTCCCTCGTCAGGACGGCCGCTTGGCTTGAGTTTCTGTTTGAGAGACGCCTCTACCCCGAGGAAAGCTACGGAGGTAAGCCGCCCGGTTTGCCTTTAGCGTGAGAGTGCTGGCCGCACTTCGAGTTGGTCATAGGTTGTAGTCTGCCCGGACCTATCCCACATCATATCAGTTTACAACTGAACAATTGGTATCAGTCTTACTATCATCTGCTCAAATCTCATCTCCAGTGCTCTTGTATATTGCTGCTCCAGTATTCATGGCATGTAACCAAAAACAAAGGGACCCAACCATTGGGACCCAACAAAAAGGGGGATCCAACCAGCCCGTTGCTGAATTGGTCACCGTTTATGCCAAGACTATTACTGTCCATGGATGCATTCAATTTGATAGTTCACTGCTCATTGATTTCCAATCTCTGAATTTTTCCGCTATCTACCTCACACTGGAATGCCCTATCTATTAAGATGTTTTGTTGTCAAATTTTTATCTATACTCATCCCTTGCATTTTGATGTCCTCTTTGCTGATGGCAAAGGGGGAGATGTTTTGATAAGTCATAATTGAGTTGACTCATAATGACTCAAAGTTGCCATCATCAAAAAGGGGGAGAATGTTGTGTCTCTAATTTTGATGATGTCTGACTATGACTCATTGATGAGTCTCATATGCATCTGATGATGTCAACATACATGTAGTTCAGGTCAAAGTCAGCGCTGGCAAGTGTATGGCCTCATGGAGATGAGCAGTGTGAAAGATATCATGCAATGGTGGCATGTATGATGCATTAAAGTAAAAGGAATGAACAAGGTCAATATCAGCAACATCAGCAGAACTGAACCAGCAAGCACGCTTCAGCAACATAGGCTAGCAGCAGTAGAAGCCAGCAACTCAAGCTAGGAAATAGCAGCAAAAATGGGATGCAATAAAGGAGCTTTGTACGTACCTTGAATCAAAGGAACAAGGGCATTCACCTTATTGAAATAAAGTTGAAAAGGATTGGGCAAAACATATCAAAGGGGAAGGAGCTATGGTTTTGATTAAATTCAGTTGCAAAGGTTTAAGCAGAAAATCAAAAGAACCATAGGCTGCATCGACCCCACTGGTGTTACGTGGATGACTTCTCTTGTAAGCCAAAGGGTTTTTTCAAGGCTGCATCGACCCCATAAGGAAGCTACGTCAACACCATAAAGGCTTAAGCTCGCGACAGTTGAAGAAGAGAACCAGCTGTGTCGACCTCACCATCAAGTTGTGTCGACGCAACCAAGCTTACCACTCAGCCAAGTCAAAAGAGTCAACCCATGGTGTTGACCCTTTCATGCGAAGGACCTGTTGTGCCTGCTGCGTAGACCCTGCCCTCTCAGGGCGTCGATGCAAGGGGCTTTCCAGATACCGTTTAAAGGCCCATCTTCAACAGATGCGTCGACGTAAGGGTGATGCTGCGTCGACGCACTCAAGGTTCCTCTGATGAAATTCAGTCAAATCTACACTTTTCAAAAATTGTACAAAAAGCCAAAAATAGCCGATGTAAACCTCTAAAAACACAGTTTTTGAGGTCTGGAAAAGGTTCCTAGGATAGATAATTGTTCTTGTCATCATTGGGTTACCATAACAACCTTTCTGGTCAATGGATCTATCAGTCTAAAATTATGGGAAAGGTCACCTCTCATGGTACCCTACCTTCTCCCATGAGCCAATCAAATTGTAGTCTGGGGAAGAGCTTGGCAGAAGATCAGATCTGGAGAAAAGTCTGTGCCCCTACTTTGCTGCCATGGATGAATCAAGTGAAGATCTGCTGGAGGGAAAATCTTCTACCTGGACGTGGCAGAGAAATGCAAGCTTGGAAAAATAAATTCCTTCTCTGCTCTCAAGCCTGTGTGAACCAATCAAGAAGAGAAGGTCAGTGGTCAAAGAATCCTTTTGAATTTTAGCCAATCATTTTCCAAGATTCTGGAGGGAAAACCTTCTACCAGCTCTCTATATGTATCAAGCTCATTCTTGAAGAGGAACTGTTGCTGCCCTTGAAGAGAGCCAACGTCTCTTGAGCATTCAAGCAAGAAATCTGTGAGGAAAAGAAGAAGGGTGTGTATGCAGCCCAGCTCTGGTCCGACCCAGACCAGTGCTGTAAAGAGAGGGAGAAAAGAAAAGAGTTCAGTCATGAGAGAAAGCAGCCCTGCATAAGTTTGAGCCTAAAGAAAAGATCCGTTGGATCTATGTCTGAAGTTGTAGTCATCAGCTTCCAGATCTCTATCTGAAGTCACAGCTAGTGTCTTTTCTTTTTGTAGTTTCTATTTTTAGAAATAGCTTCCAGTGTGTGTCTGGTGCTCTGGTTAGAGACCGGAAGTGTTTTTGGCTGGTGTATAGCCGTGTGCACTTGGGGAGTTGTCCCCGTCTTTTTGCTGCACTTGCAGCGTATTTCTTTTCTTCGTTTGTGTGTGCGTGTGTGTGGGGCTCATCCCCGTGAGGAGCTTGCTCCTCGTGTGTGTGTGTGTGTGGGGCGTCATCCTCGTGTGGTGCTGCGTTTGCAGCGTGTGGTAAAGCCTCACGGGGTTTGGTGAGGGGTGGATGTAGGTTTGTGGGTTTGCAGACTGAACCGCCTTAAAAATCTCTTGTGCAGTGGTTTGTGTTTTTGCGTTTGATCTCTTTCTTCTACTCCCATTCAGAGGAAACCAAGAGCTTCTGATTTGCACTCGGTCTGCCTTGACTGCACACTGAGTTACTTTCTTTGCTCTAAGTTGCATTGGCATACTCTAGTTGCTTGCTGCACACTTGCACATAAGCACTAGTATTATTGACGAGTTTGGTGTAAACCACCATTCATACAATGTGCCATGTCCATCTCTTGTGAAGGATTGCTTGGTTCTGGTTCTACATAACACCTTAGAAATACTTGTGTCTTACTTATCTGCAGACCGGACTGTGTCTCACCCAGCAATCGAATTAGTTTGACTAAGTTTTTCTTAAATTGGGCACTAAGTTTAGAAAGGTCCTATTCAACCCCCCCTCTAGATCCTATTATTGGATCCAACAGTTGGTATCATAGCGGGTCTCTACCAAATAAAGATCCAACGATCTGCAGAGAAGATCCCAGAGTGATTATCATCATGAACTGTTTTGCTGAATGAGTTTCTATGTTTTCCCCACCAATGTTTGATGGTTTTGATTTTACCATGTGGCTAGGGAAGATGTGTGTGTTTGTCAACTCCGTTGATCCAAAGCTATGGAGTCTCATATATCACGGCCCGCACAAGCTACCATCAGATACATCTGGATGGTCTTCTTAACACAGGACCAAACATGTTGATAATATTGTTGCTTTTAAATTGATAAAGGCTGCAGTAGATGTTACCAAGTTTCCTTTTGTTTCCAGCTACAGCACTGCCAAGGAAATTTTAAATGGACTGGCTAGGATCCATGAAGAAGGAAAAAGGCATGAAGGCCAAATGGCCGACAGTCCAGATCAACCTAGTGACCCTTCTTCATCTCAGGTAAGCTCTGACTTCGAAGACTTTACATTTGAAGAGCTTATGGATGCTTATGATGAACTAGCTAAACAATACAAAAAATTAAAATCTGAAAACAAAAAGTTAAGAAGATGACTTGAAAATAGCTCCAATGATAGCTCTCCTTGTAAGAATAGCTCCACGCTTGAGGAGCTTAATGAAACTCTCATGATTGATTTAGATGTGCATAAAGAACACATTGGTTCTTTGAAAGATGAAAACATAACCCTGCAAGCTAAAATTACTAAGTTGGAAGAGATTACCAGACAACTTCAAAACCAACTTAAGTCAATGTCTAATAATCAAACATTAATGCTTGATGGGTCAATCCATGATGTGAGGCTATTTCAGGAAAATGAAGAGCTAAAGGAACAAATAAATGTTTTGGCTGAAAGGTTGGCTACCTTTGGAAAAGGCAAGCATGTTGTCAATGATGGTTCTGAAAAATTGCAAGCCTAAGAACAAGAAATTGAAAACTATAGAAGTGTGAATGCCATGCTTAATGAGCAACTTGCTGCATGCAAGGAGGACCTCGCTGATTCTAAATTACAAATCTCTTCCTTCGAAGATGAAATCAAGGATTTAAATAATTATCTATAAAAGTTTGTTCAGGGCAAAGATAATCTAGATAGATTTTTGAGGACTATAGTGAACTTTCAAAGAGAGGGTTTAGGCTACAACCCTGTGAACAAAAAGGTTTTTGAAAATAAATTGTATACATCTTTTGTTTCCAGTTCAGGTGCTTCCTCTTCTAAGAATTCCTCGAAATAGTTTGGTGACTAGAAAGTTCAAAAACAATATAGAAATAAAAAATAAGATAAAACTAGAAAAAGAAAACAAATCATGTTCGAAATCAGAAAAAAAAAGTTTGCCTATGTTGATATGCATGCTACGAAACTCAATGCGAAACACCATGTCTCCCATAAAATGAATGTTTAGTGTTTTTATTGTGGATAGCTTGGTCATATTGTGCATGATTATTTTACCTTGAAGAATGATGAATTAAGAGCAAGCAAGAACAGAAGAAACAATGGAGAAAGCAATGGCAAGGGACAGGTAAACTCTAGAAGGAAGTGTGCTCAGCACATTCATGTTCAAAACCCCAGGGTTGACCTAAGGCGTCGACGCACCACTCAGGATAGGTTGACGCACCCCAAGGCCAACAGAAGAAGTCATCCTCCTTCCTGCTTTCACTATGGAAAAATTGGCCACACAGTAAAATATTGCTGGCATCTAAAAGGAAGGACTCATTCTCATACTAAGAATACTAAATTATCTGTTCACCCACAAAAATCTGATACACATGCACATAGGAAGAATGTCAAATCATTTGTGTATTATTTTTATTGTGGTAGACATGGACATGTGTTAGATGATTGCTCTCGCATGAAGAATGATGATTTGAACGCTGCAAAGAAACGAAATTCACATGTTAGAAGTGCTGCTAACCATCAAGGACCCAAGAAAACTTGGGTACCTAAAAATTCCAAATGAGTATTTTGGATGCAAGAGTGCCTTGGAGCTGAACAAAGGATAAGCCAAAAAATGGTGGTTCAAGGCACAAGTAAGTAAATAAAGCCCTTTAATTTATGGTATTTTTGTATGTTCGGTTTTATTTCTAGTTATTATAGTAGAGGTCTTTCTAGCTTCCAATAAATCATGCAAGCATGAAACCGTCTCTCTAAACTGCTAAAAATCCCCCATGGTTAAAGATGAATGTCTGAATTGGAACATATGATTAACACTTAATTTAAAATTTTGGTATATCAAATGGTGATGGGCAGAAAGGTAGATTACGTCTGTCCAGAACTCTCACTATGCATGAGTTGGTTCTTCGATCACTATCTCTGCCCTGTGCCAGAAATTTGAAAATTTAGATGTTTAATCCATGAGAAATCTGTCATGTTGATGGGATTGATATGATGATGATGAGTTGATGTTAATGACTTTCAAGCCTGTGCTTTAGCTTATTGCTACTCCCAACGTTGGCATGTATTCCTCCTTATCATTGTTAACCTTACTTTTGATGATGTTTGTCATGGCTGCATATAATCCAACTCATCATTCATGTGGACATTTAACCTTTTGTTTGATTGTCCTAACCTCCATAAGAATTGGACTAAGGGGGAGTCTGAGAGTTTACACTTTAGTTTAGTCTGCATATGTTGTGGATATTGAGCATCATCTTGTGGTATCATGCACTCCAATCCATATCATGCTAAGGGACCCAACATTTGCTCCTTGCTCTACATGCTAGAATGTGCTGCACCAGCATGCCATGACCTTTTTGGTATATACAATGGTGACATGTGGTAAGGAAGGCTAATCATGTCCGAATACTGCAGCATGCGAGAGATGAGCTTAGGATCAAGTTCTTCGCCCAGTACTATGGGTCAAATGTTCATGCAAGTCAAAGATTGCATACCCCCTTGTTGATTCTTGTGAAGGCATTCTGTAACCCATGCACAAGTTGAGGGGGAGTCAACATAGAAGTTCAATCTGCATATCTTCTTAATGCCTCAATTTGAACCCTTCAGGATCATCATCCGAATGATTGCATCTGAATTGATTGCATACTCTCAAAGGGAGTTTGATCTATTTTGACAGGCTTGTTCATTGTAGAAGCTATATGCCTCTTTTGCATGCCTCATAATCAAAATGGTTCAATGTTAAAAGGAAGATAACCAGTTGAATTGTCGACTCCTTTGCATCTGAATTGTCGACTCCTTCTCTCACAAGCCAAAGGGTTTCTTCTAGGTTGCGTCGACCCCATAAGGATGCTGCAGTGATGGCATAAAGGCTTAAGCTCATGGTAGTTCAAGAAGAGAACCAGCTGCGTCGACCTTACCATCGAGCCACGTCGACGCAACCAAGCTCGCAGCTCAGCCAAGTAAAAAGAGTCGACCCATGGTGTCGACCCCTTCCTGCGAAGGGTCTGATGCGCCTGCTGCGTCGACCTTGCCATCTCAAGGCGTCGACGGAAGGGGTCTTCCAGAAGCCTTTCCATCTTCAATAGATGCGTCGACGAAAGGGTGATGCTGCATCGACGCACTCAAGGTTCCTATGAAGAAATTCAGTCAATTCTACACTTTTCAAAAACCGTACATAAGCCAAAAATAGCCGATGCAAATCTTTAAAAACATAATTTTTGAGGTCTAGAAAAGGTTCCTAGGACAGATAATTGTCCTTGTCATCATTAGGTTATCATAACAACCTTTCTGGTCAATGGATCTATCAGTCTACAAATGTGGGAAAGGTCACCTCTCATGGTACCCTGCCTTCTCCCATGAGCCAATCAAATTGCAATCTGGGGTAGAGCTTGGTAGAAGATCAGATCTGGAGAAAAGTCTGTGCCCCTGCTCTCTTGCCATGGACCAATCAAATGAAGATCTACTGGACGAAAAATCTTCTACCTGGACTTGGCAAAGAAATACAAGCCTGGATAAATAAATTCTCTCGCTTCTCTCAAGCCTCCGTCAAACCAATCAAGAAGAGAAGGTCAGTGGTCAAAGAAGCCTTTTGAATTCCAGCCAATCATTTTGAAGGATTCTGGAGGGAAAACATTCTACCAACTCTCTATATGTATCAAGCTCATTCTTGAAGAGGAGCCGCTACTGCCCTTGAAGAGAGCCAACGTCCCTTGAGCATTCAAGCAAGAAATCTGTGAGGAAAAGAAGAAGGGTGTGGGTGCAGCCCAACTCTGGTCCCACCCAGACCAGTGCTGTAAAGAGTGGGAGAAAAGAAAAGAGTTCAGCCATGAGAGAAAGCAGCCATGTAGAAGTTTGAGACTAAAGAAAAGATCTGTTGGATCTATGTCTAAAGTTGCAGTTATCAGCTTCCAAATCTCTATCTGAAGCCATGTTGAGTAGTGGATAGCGGATCTAGAGGAGAGGGGTGAATAGATATGCCCCTCTTTTCACTGAACACTCCTCTTTAAAGCTAGATAATGATAATAGCAGCGGAATATAACTAGCTTAACGAAGGACACAATGATTGGCTTAGCAAGATGATCGCGCAATATAGAGATTGAACCTAAGCATGCATCTAACACAAAGCAATCGCACAAGCAAACCACAACATAAAGGATTTTAAGGTGGTTCGGAATGAATCTCCAGTCCTACGTCCACCCCTCACCAAACCTGGTGAGGCTCCACTAGCGCAACGCACTGAACCGCAGATCGGAAAGACCTCTGATTGCCTTCCTACTAACCATAGGTAGGGACGTCAACACCGCAGATCGGACAACTTCCGATTGTCTTCCTACTAACCACTGGTAGGGATGATTCTCAGTTTCAAATGTTTGAATGAAATTGGAAAAGAACAAGATATGAAAACACTCAAAAAAGATATAGAATATGCTCAAAGAGAAAAGATCTTGTCTGAGATTGCTGGAGCTTGAATCTGATTCTTCAATGGTATCTTCTTCCTTGTGAAATGATCTTTCTTGGATCACCTTGAGTTGATGAAGAAGATAAAGGATGCAGATTTGATCTCCCTTGAAAATGAGCTTGCTTGGATTGCCTTGAGTTGATGAAGTGGTGTATGGATGTAGCTTTGATCACCTTTGAGAACCTTGATTGCTTATAGCTTCTTTGGAGGCTGCTTGCTTCAGATCTAAGCTTGAATCACCTTGGAATGGATGAAGAACTCTAGCCCGAAGCACTGTTCACGGAGGTGCTACAGTACCCGTGAATCTCCTCCTCTAGCCTCCCTTGGTATCTCTTTGTTCCCCTTGAAGCATTAGGGTTTCTAACCCCTCATGTGTTTGTTTTATACCATTTGAATGGTCCTTGGACATCCCCCAGACCAGATCCACAATCCATGGGAGATTGGGTGACTTTGGGATAAAACAATTACAAGGAAAGGGTCTCTTCTCGAAGTGGAAAACAAAGTCAACAATTGATGGCTCGGGGCTGGCGGTCGACCGGAACCTTCTAGCGGTCGACCGCTACTAAGAAAACCTGTACATATTTCATCCCTAGAAATTTTGATCGACCGCCACTGAGAGAGCTACAGGCTGTGAGCTGCAGGCAGGAGCGATCGACCGCCCCTGGGCCAGCGGTCGACTGCTGGCAGGGGCAGGCCCGGGTTTCCATGGTTCGGTCCGTTAACTCCATTAGCAGCTTGTTCATGTCTGTGGCATCAACCTTGACAGTCTTGAAGATTTCTACTGAGTCTTTTGACTCTTGAAGTTAACAGATTAAAGGTATATCACTCCTATAATCAAAATTTTGTTTCGGGGGCTCCGCCCCTGGAAACCCCCGCAAGGGGCGCTGCCCCATTGACCCCCGCGACCTCACCGCGCAGGTCGATCTGCGTGCGAGGGCACAATCATGGAGCTTTCACTTTTGCCATCTCCACTCCATTCCTTGGCTTATCTATCATGAAAGAACCATCAAGTATTTCAGTCATATGAGAGTGGAAAGCATCAATGACTTATAGTGTTCAGCCATTATCAAAACCATGAATATCAAATGACTCAAATGACGACAGGGGCACAACATTCTCCCCCTTTTTGATGATGACAACACTGTGAGTCATTATATGGCAGTGATATATAAGATGGCAAAGTGTATAACATATGCGACATGTGCAGCTCAAGATCCATGATAATTAAAGCATGTGAATGCAGATATAAACACAAAGCATATGAATGAATGCGGATATGTATGCATGAACGATCAAAGCATATGAATGCTATGCAATTATGCAAACCCCCATCAACACTCAAACACAAAGCTCACAAAGGTTTCTCCCCCTATGACAATCCTCGTAGATCGACAATGCACAACTCTTACAAAGGACTCACACAAAGAATTCTCCCCCTTTGACAATAGCAAAAAGGGAGGGATAAAGTAGAGAAGGCTACAAAACTCTGAGAGACCAAAGCTGAATGGAAGTGAAGAGCAAGCCAGTATATGATAAACTGAACCAGACCGTGAGCAATATATATATGGTTCAAAGCTAATGGAATCCAAGATCAACAGTGGAGTTTGAAAAGTAGCTACATCCAAGGTTTAATAGAAATGAACCAAAAAATGTATATCATGGCAGTGTTTAAGCTTCCCATGTCTTATATATTTATATTCAATAACTACAAAGGGAATAACACAAAAACTAGTATGGAGGCTAAACAAGCATGAGTAAAGCATGGAATGTTATGAGTGCAGTAAATTAGATTTTCAATATCTTTTGAATTTGAAGGCACATGACTCATATTTTACGAGCAATCAAGTCTAGTACATGCCTCCTAGCCACAAGAATACACATTGTTTAGATGCCAGTATCCCTAGGTATTTGACAAGACTGACGGTTATGCTTCAGAATGAACAGAGATAGCAAAGTCACGTCATGACATATCCAATCTCATTTCTTTGATGAGAAGATATATTTCTCAACAATTATGCCAGTGCTCTGCCTAGAGTCTAAATATAATTAAGACAGAGATAACATGGGCACATCATGACATATCATTTGTTACTTGATTTGATGACATGACATGTTTCTCTGTGCAACAATATGATTGCTCCGTCAAATGGATTTCCAAAAATTCCAGCTCATCGAGATGTTTAAGAACAATACAAAGCCTGAGTGTATCACCAAGATGGTCATGAATTTTGAATTTTTAGATATCAAGATAGTCATTGAAAGCACAATATGTAATCTCTAGTTAAGGTGTATTAAAATCACAGAACATAGATGATTTAGAACTTCAAGGAAATCATTAAATCTGAACCATTTTCATTGGATGGACAATCATCATGGCATATAATAGAAAGCTCTTACGCCGTAGTTCTGTCGGTCTCATGATCTGAAATCAGACTGTAAGCCATTGAAGTTCAGATTGCAAGAGATTAAGAAAAATAATAAGACTCCCCCTAATGATATGCAATGAATGCACTCAAGGAGTTATGTTTGCAAGTGAAAAGATAATTGTCAAGGAGAGGCTAACTAGAATCATGCAGGGGTTGACCTGATCAAACATGAAGTTGGAAGACATGGAATGCATGACCCGGCACATGGTTGTACACTTATTAAATGCAAAAGAATGAAGATGAAATAAATGCATGAATGCTGTAAAGAGACAACTCCCCCTTACTATATGGCCTATATGCGACAGTGACACATGGTACTTGGCGGAGGTGAAACCTCACGCATATTGAGTGTTTCTAGACAAGCATAGCCTGTCTTTCCATACATCAACATTTAATATACCATGGCCATGCAAAAATGATGCTACACAAACCATGCAATGCATCGTGAACATGAATTCAATTCATTATTATGCATCATGACTACATGGAATGCCACACCATATGCAAAATGACATATTTACATATAAACAATGCATGGAACACCAATCTGCAAAAACACACACTAAATCGAACAAGAGCATCATATAAAGTTTTATTGGCCTGAGGTCGGCAAAGATCAAGCTCCCTTTTGAGTGTTGAAAACCTGTCATTACACAAGGACTTGGTGAAAATATCAGCAATTTGATTTAGAGTATCAACAAAATGTAGTTCAAAATTTTTCTTAACAACCTCATCTCTAATGAAGTGATGCCTAATCTCAATATGCTTAGTCCTAGAGTGTTGGACTGGATTTTTTTCAAGGTTGATAGCACTAGTGTTATCACACAGAATCGGGACACAACCAAAATCGACTAAGTAGTCTTGGAGTTGGTGTTTAATGCATAACACTTGGGTGCCACAACTCCCCACAGCAACATATTCTAGCTCTGCAGTTGAGAGGACAACCGAGTGTTGTTTCTTGAAGGCCCAAGATACTAAACACCCGCCTAGAAACTGACAGTAGCCACTAGTACTTTTACGATTCAGCTTGCATCCAACATAGTCCGCATCAGAATAAGATATAAGAGATAAATCACATGATGACGGATACCACAATCCTAAATCTTGAGTTCCGGCAAGATATCTAATGATACGTTTGACGGCAGTCAAGTGGGATTCTCTAGGACTAGCTTGAAATCTAGCACAAAGGCATACACTAAGCTGGATATCTGATCGGGATGCAGTTAAATAAAGCAAAGAGCCAATCATACCTCTATAGATCTTTGCGTCCACTAATTTACCATTTTCATCCGAATCCAGTGAAGTTGAGGTGCTCATAGGAGTGATAATTATTTTGTTGTTTGTCATGTCAAATCTTTTCAGCAGCTCCTTGATGTATTTGGCTTGACTTATGAAACATCTATCTTCTCCTTGGTTGACCTGTAAATCGAGAAAAAATTGGAGTTCTCCCATTAGGCTCATCTCGAATTCGCTAGTAACGAGGTTAGTAAATTCCTCACACATTTCAGATTTAGTAGAACCAAATACAATATCATCAACATAAATTTGAACAATCAAAATGTTCTTACCTTACTTCTTGGTGAAAAGTGTTTGATCTTCCTTACCTCATGTGTACCCTTTCTCAATAAGGAACGAGCTTAGTCTCTCATACCAAGCTCTTGGTACTTGCTTCAGTCCATAAAGCGCCATGTCTAGCTTGTATACAAAATCTACATGGTTAGAGTTTTCAAAGCCAGGGGGCTGCTCAACATAGACTTCTTCCTTGATCAATCCATTCAAGAAAGTACTTTTTACATCCATTTGATACAGCTTTATTCTAAGGGAGCATGCAAAGTCAAGTAAAATTCTGATGGCTTCGAGTCTAGCAACTGGGGCATAAGATTCATCAAAGTCTACCCCAAACTCTTGATTATAACCTTGAGCCACCAATCTAGCCTTGTTTCTTATTATCTTGCCATCTCACTTAGTTTGTTTCTAAAGACTCATTTAGTGCCTATGACAGATTGTGATGATGGTCTAGGAATAAGATGCCAAACTTTATTTCTTTCAAATTGGTTTAACTCGTCTTGCATTGAATTTATCCAAGTTTCATACTTTAATGCTTCATCAATGTTCTTTGGTTCAAGATGAGAGACAAAAGCAAGTTGATCTAATTCTTCCACAACTCTAAAATGTGACCTTGTTCTGGGTGTGTCATTCAAGCTACCAATGATATTTTCTAAAGGATGATCCTTAAGAATTCTAATATTCGTAGAATCATTACCTTCTCCTAGAGTTTGATTCCTTACATTACTTGATTCAGCTAGGTCACCATCTTCTCTTGTTTCTTCTTGTGGAGGATCATTCTTTTCCTTCATGCTTAGGAATTCCCCATCTTCATCATTTTTTCTGCAAGAGTTATCATTGTTAGAATCATCATGATATTCATCAAAGGAAACATGGGGTGATTCTTCCACAGTTTGACTCTTGATATTATAAATTATATAAGCCCTAGATCTATCAAAATATCCAAGGAATATACCTTAATCACTCTTGGGCTCGAATTTATCTAAGTCTCTTTTATCATTATTGTGGATGAAGCATTTAGATCCAAATACTTTCATGTGTGTGAGAGAAGGCTTTTTACCTTTCAGCAACTCATAAGGAGTCTTTTTGGTGTATGGCCTTACCATAGAGTGGTTGATAATGTAACATGTCGAGTTTACCGCTTCAGCCCAAAATTTCCTTGGGAGTTACCGTTTGGCAAGCATTGTTCTTACCATCTCTATGAGTGTTCGATTCCTTCTGTCAACTACACCATTTTTCTCCGGGGTTCTTGGTCAAAAAAATTGGTGTGAAATGCCTTCAGCCCTGTAAAGATTATAGAAGTCAACATTTTCAAATTCACCA
Source organism: Amorphophallus konjac (assembly GCA_022559845.1). Lineage (NCBI taxonomy): Eukaryota > Viridiplantae > Streptophyta > Magnoliopsida > Alismatales > Araceae > Amorphophallus > Amorphophallus konjac. The sequence goes on from CM040123.1 coordinate 365,806,466, forward strand.
CCATGATCAGATTGAATGTTGGAAATCTTAAACTCACCATCTTGCTTTATCTTCATATAGAGTGCCTGAAACTCATCAAAAGCATCATTTTTATGTGTGAGAAAGAAAACCCATGTGAACCTAGAGTAATCATCCACCAAGACATATCCATATTTTCTACCACTTAAACTAGCAGTTCTGGTTGGACCAAACAAATCCATATGAATCAGCTCAAGTGGTTTAGATGACATGTTTGCAGATCTAGCCTTGAAGGATTTTCTTGTTTATTTACCTAGGGCACATGCATCACACAATTTGTTTTCTTATTTAAAAGAAAGTCCAGGTAACCCATTCACCATTGAATGCTTTAACAGTTTATGTAAGACATTGTAGTTAGCATGACCTAGTCTACGATGCCATAACCATGCAAGTTCAGATTTTGATGCAGCAAGATAAAGATTTATGTGAGCAGGATCATCTAAGTCAATCATGTAAACATTGTTGACTCTTTTCCCAGAAAATTTTACCTTGTCAGATTTTGGTTCAAGGATTCTACATTCATGAGAGTCAAACAACACTTTGTGACCCTTATCACATAGTTGACTTATGCTAAGCAAGTTGTATTTCAAGCCTTCAACTAGCAGCACGTTACAAATAGAGTTGGAGAGGTTCTTACCTACATTACCTGTTCCAATGATTTTTCCTTTGTTGTTCCCTCCAAATGTGATGTATCCTCCTTCCTTTTCCTCTAAGAGATAAAATTTTGTTTTGTCTCCAGTCGTGTGTCTTGAACAGCCGCTATCAAGGTACCACCTGTTATGCATGGCTGCAAGACACTCCTGCACAAACAATTAAGCAATTGTGTTTGGAATCCAACCAAATTTGGGTCCCATCAAACTCTTCAGATTTTCAAAATATGAAACCATTTCTTTTGGAATCCAAACCTTCCTAGCATTCACGTTTTGTTTGCTTCGAGCAGGGATTTGATTTTTCTTTTCAGCTTTGACATTCACTTTTTGTTTAGAAGCTCTTTGTTGGATTTTCTGGAAATTTGAGGAAGTTTGCTTCTTAAACCATTGAGGCTGTTGGTTGGTTTTCGGTTGAAAGTGATTGTTTTGCCACTTAGGGGATTGAGACTTATAAGATTGGTGAACACATGAATCACAATTTCTCCAAAAGTAGGGTGGTATTGGCCTATATGAATGTGCAATCCAGTTATGGTGATATCTGGAAGATTGAGCATGCAATGGCCAAGGAAGTGTTGACCTGTGCTGCGGGGAAGGTCGACCTTTCTTAGGCTTTTGGACATACTTTTTGGGAATTTTAGTGACTACCTCTTCAATCTTTTCTTTCTCTTTCTCCATTTGTTTTTGATGGTTTTGTGTGGGAGTTGTGTTTGAGGTGGAAGCTTCGGAAGATGAAATAAATGTGACTATTTTTAACCCAATTGGCCTTTTGTTTGTAGGTTCAAAACCTAATCCTTCTTGTTGAAGTTCATTCTAGTACCTAGCAATCCATCTAGGTTTTCTTTTCCATCCACAAATTTTTCTAAAGATTATTGTTTATCCTTCAACTCTTTTTGTAGGTTTTCAATATTTTGCAGGAGTTGAATGTTGACTTGTTTGACAGCTTCATACTTCTCATTGCTTAATTTGCTATCCTTTTCATAAGTTTGTATTTTGAGCGTCATGCTGTCAATCTCATTTCTCAACTCTTCATTTTCAGTTTCCAAGTCAGCCATGTCTTTTCTTCCTTCCTCCAAGTTCTCAATCATTTTATTAAGATCTTCAATTTCAGTTTCAAGTAGAGCATTCTTATCATTCATATCATGATCATGCACAAAGAAGTTAATTTTCTTTTTCAATGATTTATTCTCCTTTTTGTACATGTCATATTTTTCCATGAGCTGTATATATGCTTCCTCCCAATCATCAAGTGTGTAATTTTCAAATGGAGAGTTTACCTCAGTTTCTTCATCACCTCTGGCCATGAGACAAAGATCTTCTTTTTCCTTGTCTGAGGAGCTAGTTCCACCATCACTTTCTTCCACCATCAACTAGAGGCCTTGTTCTTCTTCTTGCCCTTCCATTTGTCAGCCTTTTTGAATCTGTCAGGACAATCAGTCTTGAAATACTCTAGTTTGTTGCAAGAATAATAAATGATTTTTTCAGATTTCTTAAAGTTTTCAGAATTAGATTTGAAACCATTTCTTACCTTTGACCTTCCTCTCATGAAGCTCTTACCTTCCTTTGTCAGAAATTTTCTGAACTTACGTGTGAGCATGGCTACGTCATCCTCATCTCGCTCACTTGCCGAATCCTCATCTTCATCAGAAGTGCCTTGACCGCTGGGTCCTGCTTTAAGAGCTAGGTGCTTTTTCTTAGGCACCTCAGCCTCTTTGTTCTTAAGGTTGATCTCATAGGTCATCAATGACCCAATGAGTTCATCTACCTTGGTAGTTGCGAGATCTCTCGATTCTTCAACCACGGTAGCCTTTGTGTGACATGCAGAGTCAATGATCTGAGAATCTTTCGCACAATTTCCTGTTCTGAGTATTTCTTTCCCAAATCAGTCAGACTATTAGTAAGCAGAGTTAACCAAGCATACATATTTTGAATTGACTCATCAGGCTTTATGCGGAACATTTCATATTCAAAAACTAAAATGTTGGCTTTTGTTTCTCGCACCTGAGAGGTTCCTTTGTAAATTACCTCTAACTTGTCCCACATTTGTTTTACCGTTGCATAGGTAGTCACTCTTAAGAATTCTACTGGATGGAGTGAGCACTACATGATGTGTTTGGCACTCTAGTTGATAGTGGATTGTCTTATTTGTTCTTTGGTCCACAAATCCTCATTATCCGTAAGCTCATACGGACCTTTGCTGATCACTCGCCAAAGTTCGTAGTCTTGGGCGCGAATGAACACCTGCATGCGATGTTTCCAATAAGGATAATTAGTTCCAATAAAGTAAGGAGGCATATTAATAGAATATCCTTCAGGTAAGAAACCTTTGGACGCTTATCCACCATTTCCCTCAAGGTCGTTGGACCCCATAATGAGATATTAGGCTTTGATACCACTTGTTGAGTAGTGGATAGCGGATCTACAGGAGAGGGGTGAATAGATTTGTCCCTCTTTTCGCAGAACACCCCTCTTTAAAGCTAGATAATGATAATAGCAGCGAAATATAACTAGCTTAACGAAGGACACAACGATTTGCTTAGCAAGATGATTACGCAATATAGAGATTGAACCTAAGCATGCATCTAACATAAAGCAATCGCACAAGCAAATCACAACACAAAGGATTTTAAGGTGGTTCGGACTGAATCTCCAGTCCTACATCCACCCCTCACCAAACCCGGTGAGGCTCCACTAGCGCAACGCACTAAACCGCAGATCGGAAAGACCTCCGATTGCCTTCCTACTAACCACAGGTAGGGACGTCAACACCGCAGATCGGACAACTTCCTATTGCCTTCCTACTAACCACCAGTAGGGACGATTCTCAGTTTCAAATGTTTGAATGAAATGAGAAAAGAACAAGATATGAAAACACTCAAACAAGATATAGAATATGCTCGAAGAGAAAAGATCTTATCTGAGATTGTTGGAGCTTGAATCTGATTCTTCAATGGTATCTTCTTCCTTATGAAATGATCTTTCTTGGATCACCTTGAGTTGATGAAGAAGATAAAGGATGCAGATTTGATCTCCCTTGAAAATGAGCTTGCTTGGATGGCCTTGAGTTGATGAAGAGGTGTATGGATGTAGCTTTGATCACCTTTGAGAACCTTGATTGCTTCTAGCTTCCTTGGAGGTTGCTTGCTTCAGATCTAAGCTTGAATCACCTTGGAATGGATGAAGAACTCTAGCCCGAAGTACTGTTCACGGAGGTGCTACAGTACTTGTGAATCTCCTCCTCTAGCCTCCCTTGGTATCTCCTTGTTCCCCTTGAAGCATTAGGGTTTCTAACCCCTCATGTGTTTTTTTTATACCATTTGAATGGTCCTTGGACATCCCCCTGACCAGATCCACAGTCCATGGGAGATTGGGTGACTTTGGGATTAAACAATTACAAGGAAAGGGGCTCTTCTCGAAGTGAAAAATAAAGTCAACAATTGATGGCTCGGGGATGGCGGTCGACGAGAACCTTCTGGCGGTCGACCGATACTGAGAAAACATGTAGATATTTCGTCCCTAAAAATTTCGGTCGACCGCTACTAAGCTGGCGGTCGACCGCCACTGAGAGAGCTACAGGCTGTGAGCTACTGGCAGGAGCGATCGACCGCCCCTGGGCCAGCGGTCGACCTCTGGCTGGGGTAGGCCCGGGTTTCCCCAGTTCGGTCTGTTAACTCCATTAGCAGCTTGTTCATGTCTGTGGCATCAACCTTGACAGTCTTGAAGATTTCTAATGAGTCTTTTGACTCTTGAAGTTAACAGATTAAAGGTATAGCGCTCCTATAATCAAAATTTTATTTTGGGGGCTCCGCCCCGGAAACCCCCGCAAGGGGCGCTGCCCCCTTGACCCCCGCGACCTGACTGCGTAGGTCGATCCACGTGCGAGGGCACAATCATTGAGCTTTCACTTTTACCATCTCCACTCTATTCTTTGGCTTATCTTTCATGAAAGAACATCAAGTATTTCAGTCATATGAGAGTGGAAAGCATCAATGACTTATAGTGTTCAACCATTATCAAAACCATGAATATGTAATGACTCAAATGACCACAGGGGCACAACAAGCCACAACTGGTGTCTTCCCTTTTTGTTGTTTCAATTTTCTAAAATAGCTTCCAGTCTGTGTCCAGTGCTCTGGTTAGAGACCGGGAGTGTTTTTGGCTAGTGTACAACTGTGTACTCTTTGGGAGTTGTCCCCATCTTTTTGCTGCACTTGCAGCGTATTTCTTTTCTTTGTTTGTGTGTGTGTGTGGGGCTCGTCGCCGTGAGGAGCTTGCTCCTCGTGTGTGTGTGGGGGGGGGGGGGCGTCGTCCCCATGTGGTGCTGCATTTGCAGCGTGTGGTAAAGCCTCACCAGGTCAGGTGAGGGGTGAATGTAGGTCTACGGGTTTGCAGACTGAACCAACTTAAAAATCCCCTTTGTAGTGGTTTATGTTTGGGCGTTTGATCCCTTTCTTCTACGCTCATTCACCGAAAACCAAGAGCTTCTGATTTGCACTAAGTCTGCCTTGACTACAAACTGAGTTACTTGCTTTGCTCTCAGTTGCATTGGCATACTCTAGTTGCTTGTTGCACACTTGCACTCAAGCATTAGTATTCTTCACAGGTTTGGTGTAAACCACCATTCATGCAGTGTGCCATGTCCATCTCTTGTGAAGGATCGCTTGGTTCAGGTTCTATATAACTCCTTAGAAATACTTGTGTTCCACTTATCTACTGACTGGACTGCGTCTCACCTAGCTACCAAATTAGTTTGACTAAGTTTTTTTTTAATTGGGCGCTAAGTTTGGAAAGGATATATTCACCCCCCCCTCTAGATCCTATTATCAGACCCAATAGCCTTGGGATGGGAGACGGTCGCCCCAAAATGGGGGCTTCCATATACTGCCCCGAAATGCCCCCAATAATCCTCCACTTTCAGATCAAAAATGTGTTGCCCTAGTTATGCGAAGTCATCTCATTTCAGATCAAATGTCTGATCTGAATCCAAAAAAAATTTTGGTTCCAGATCGATGTTTCAAATCTCATAAATTCGTTGACACCCCTAGTGAACAGGCTCCTGTGGTGGGTCTTCTGCGAACTTGAAAACAAAAAAATGGAGCAACAATAACAATTCTCTCTCTAGGCGTCCTCCTTGAAGGGAGAGAAAAAGAGATAGAGTGAAAAAGGAAGAAGAAGCGAGGTAGAAAGGTGAAGAAGAGAAGGAGCTCGGTCTTGTGAGCCCGACTTCTGGTGTTGTCCATTCTCCCGGAGTTTTTGATTTAGGGATGTATTCAGTGTAAGGTAATCCCGTATTCTTTCACTCTCTTATTTGTATTCCTCAAGATTTGGGCATATCTTGAGAGAGGAACTTGTTAGGGTGCTAGGCCCGGATACAGAGGGGGGTGAATGTATCCCTCTAAAAAATATAGCCCAAATTAAAACACTAAACGCTCAGATATGCGGAATAAAAACTAATGAGCATTCCAAGAGGAGATGATGATCAACCAATTGATCAAACAGTTGGACTGCAACAATGCAGCCACCTGATCACACCAGACTCGCAAGCAGAGCTAATCAACCCAAGCACACTTAGCAGAAAATAATGCTCGGAGATTACTCCCAATTAATGCAACTAGCCAAGCATGCACAACCTGTGAATGGGAGGTAGAAGATATGGAGCTAACGCAATGCAAACCACTGCACAAATAATTTTAAGGTGGTTCGGTCCTCCAGACCTACATCCACCCCTCACTCCCAACCGGAGTGAGGCTTCACTAGCCAATGCTAGAACCAAGCAGACTCAGTTTGCGAACAGTTGCTGCCACATAGCTTGACCAGGGGAACATCCTCCCCTCTTCCTCCCAATCGGAGGGACCACCTAGTCTTGCAAACCACAAGACCAGAACCGGAGGACCAATCCTCCCTTCCTCCAAACCGGAGGGAACCTACCAATGACACCCAGTCAAAGGCAACCGAGAGGTCTCGGACCTCCCTTCCTCCCAACCGGAGGGAACTAACCACAAGTAGCACTCAACTACTTGCAAACCGAAGACACACGATCTCCCTTCTCCTGAGTCCACAGGAGGAACCCGACCTCAGACCAGAGGATCGGAAGTACAAAGATGAAAAGATAAAAATGAAAATAAGAAAGGATGAAAAATCACAGCGCCAAAAGCTGGAAACGAAATACAAGTAACGTAGCTCTCAAGGGAGCAGGTCTGGCTTGGATTTGATCCAAACGCCAGAGGACATATCTTCAAGCTTTTCCCTTCTTCTCCATGAACTCTCTCTCTCCCTATCTCTCTTTCTTTCTCCTCTGCTCTCCTTTTCTCTCACACTATTCTCTCCTTCTTCTCTGCAACCCTTCTTCTTCTGTCGGCTCACTCTTCTTCTATTTCTTCTTATTCTCTTTTTCTTCTCTTTTCTTTTTCTGGATCGAAGGGCTTTTCGCTCTCCAGGCTTCTTCTTCGATTAGTCTTCTACAGAGGATGAAGACTCGTATATATAGCATCAGCAGCAGCACACTGGGTGAGTGTGGCTTCCACATTTCCTGCCCTAGAAATTCGGACCACGTGGCAGCATCCTGGTTCACAAGCCAGGCACCTCGGATCACGTGCCCGTTAATTCAACGACATTCGACTAGCAGGACTCAAGTCTGCTGCGTTGACTCCATCAGCCTGCAGCGTTGACGCATCTGTTATCCAGTGATCAAGTCTTCAACAGATGGGCGTGCTGCGTCGACGCTATCATCATGTTGCGTTGACGCATGGAGCTGCAGCGTCTGAACTTAGATGGCTTCAGCCCTCTCACGTTTCATGTGGAGTGCGTTGACGCATTGTGCAACTGCGTCCACCCTCTGGTCACCTTGTCGATCCATCAACCTGCTGCGTCGACGCCACTTGATGAATGCGTTGACGCCCCAGAGTAATCCAGTAACCCATTGGCTCTCCCTTTGTAACTGTTGCGTCGACGCTCTCAGCATGCTGCGTTGACGCATGGAGCTGTAGCGTCGATGGTGCCAATGTACTCCAGAGGCTGCAATAAGGGATTCTTGAACCGCTGTGTCCACGCTACATGCTCACTGTGTTGACGCACCAGAATAATTCAGGAGCTTCTTTCTTGATTGTTTGAACTGCTGTGTCCACGTGTCAGCATTTCAGCCTCTTGGATCACGTGCCAAGTCTTGATGGCCTAAATCATCTGCAGACAGACAGAGGAAAATGAACTTAGTTCAGACGAATGTATATACTTAAGCAGAGCTGCCAGTGTATGGACTTGAACAGTGCAGCGAGTCTACAGACTTGGTAAAACAAGGTCCAGTGTATAGACTTGCAGATACGAAGCCAATGTACAGACTTAGAAGGAATTGAACCAGTGTCCAGACTTCAGGTTTAACTGTGGATGTACAGACTTCAGGTGTGAAGACCATTGTGCAGACTTTAAAGAGCAGTGGCCAATGTATAGGTTTTATGGAGCGAAGCCAATGTGTAGACTTCACGTTGTACAAACTTTGCCAATATGAGACACTGTACAGACTTTGTCAAGAGAACGTAACGCTGTACAGACTTGAGGCTTTGAACGTTGAAGGCACAAGACGATGTACAGACTCAGATTCTAGACCAGAGGTTGTACAGACTTTGAAGGAGGACCAATGTATGGACTGCAGGAGCATATGACACGGCTGTACAGACTTTGTTACCAAAACGAATGAATAGACTTTGCCACAGTCTAATGTATAGACTTGAAGAAACTGAACTGAAGGGTCGACTCATCAGCTCAAGGAGTTGACGCACTGCTGTGGAGACTGTGCAGACAGAGTGTAAACAGAATTAAAGTAGAGCATGTTATCTGACAGCCATATGAACTCCATTCACTTACATGATAAAACATGAATTTATCGAGCATATAAAAGACACAGCTAGATGACTCATAGAGAATAACTCACTTCAAAGACCAATCATCAAAACCATCATCAAAACCACAGGGGCACAACAATCTCCCCCTTTTTGATGATGGCAACACTACACAGTGAGTCATCTGATGACTCAAACTATTCTCCCCCTTTGACTTCATCAAAATAGTTTGAGAAATTAAAGCAACCAGCATGCTATAATTGAAAAAATAATCTCCCCCTTTGGCAAAAATCTCCCCCTTTGATATAGTCAAGATGAATCATGGGAGGGTAAGAATGCATATGCAGATGGAGATTTCAAAATGCAAGATCACAATTCTCCCCCTTTAAGAGTTACTATGCAGCATGATGCATATGACATGAAAACTCCCCCTGAAATTAATGCCAATTGATATGCAAGTGATGCATGACATGGAAGCTCCCCCTCAATAAGTGGAATCTTATGAGATAGATGAGAAGGAGACCACAGGGGCAGACAAGGAGAAGTTCAGGTCAATGAGCCAAGGACGTGAATCTCATGAGCAGAAGAGTTTCAATTAGTAGATTTTTCAAGGATACTCCAAACACAAGAAATTCAGCCAGATTTTCAAAGAGATATCAATCTCATAAATCTAAAACATAACTTTTCAAAGTCTTCCATTTTAGGGGCTTATGAATGAGCTTTTTGAACAGCATGGTTTAAACATGATGTATGCAGAGTTTATCAATAAAATTCTGTATTAATATCTAAAACTATGGTTTAATAAAAATGAACCAAGCCCTCATATTTATCTTGATTATCCTCCCTTCGTCTTACACAATCAATTTTATTGACTTCTTTCAGAATTACATGCACTAGTATTGAGATTAAGCAATTATGAAGTCATATGATTTTGTCTAGGGTTGTAGCAATTTGATTTTAGCATCAATTTTCAGATATTGAGATATGTTCAACAATTTTCATGCTACAAATTTTACGAGCAGTCTAGTTCAGTGCACACCTTGTAACTAGAGGATATACCTTGATCAGAGGCCAATATCCCTAAGCACTTAGTGTGACTAACTGTCATGTTTTATATGAACAGAGATAGCATTTACATATCATGACACACTGCAAATCATTTCTTGATGAGTGAGTTATATTTCTCAGTGTGCATGCCATTGCTCTGCCTGATTTTCAATGAATTTTATGCAGAGTTAACTAAGGCACCTCATAACACAGTCCTTTGGACATGTGTTTCTCAGTGACCAAAGTCATTGCTCTAACAATTACTTTACCCTTTAGACAATTCAGAAACATTCATTTGCTTCAAAACAATATTAATCTCATGTACTTAACCAAATAAAGTCATGTATTCAAAAGTGCAGATTTCAGAAGTTTGTGCAAGACATAGCATGAAACAGTTGGTTAAGATTTATTAAACATGATTCAAATATGTTAAGAGATTTTAAAGTTAAACTCCATGAATACATTAAGCTTAAACCACATAAGTTATTTCAGACATTCATAAAAGCGTATAATAGAAGATTTCTAGTTCAAGATTTTTCAGATTTATGATCGAGATAGCCCATTGAAATCTTCATGAAGGACTGAAATAATTTTGATACCAAATGATACCAATTGTTACCAATTGATAGGAGAGATTTTTGAAGCTCAGTGTTTTCAAATTATGATCAAGGTTTGGTCAAATAGAATCAATGAAAGGGATATGCACGCAAGGCAAGATATCAGGAGGTCAGGCAAGTTCCAGGATGTTCAAAGTTAACATGTAATGAACTCTGACATAAATGTATGCACATGACTACCTTCATGCAATGTATTGACTCCCCCTGACAATATGCATTCAGTCAACTTTTTGGCATCTTTCATGAGATGCAATGCAATTAACTACATGCATGCATACATGGATCAAATACACAGCAATGCGTCAACGCATTAGTGTCAGCGTCGACGCAGTGAATAAGACAGCAAACGAAAGACGCACAATTGCGTCTACGCAGTCAGCCAAATGCGTCAATGCACTAAAAGCCATACAGAACCCATATAGATGAAACAGACAGGTACGAGCTAATGGGAAGGCAGATTCCAAGCCACATACATATGCAGTTTAGATTTTCAGAAGTTTCAGAGTGCATGATCAGAGAGTAGTGCAAATGGCAGATGATAAATGAATATGCAAGAACAGATTTAATATGCATGCACTAGATGAAGCTAAGAACAGGATATGCAAGAATACATCAAACCAGATATGCAATGAGTTTCAAAATGGGAAATGCAGAGAGATTACCTGAAAAGTATGAGAATGGGGTTTTTCATTCTTGAGTGCCTTGGATCATTACCCCTTTATTCCATCCAAGGCACACCTGCTAGGCAACTTCCTATTTTCCACTAGCAGGAACCCAAGTGGTCTTGGGTCTTGCATAGTAATTAACCCCTTTTGGGACTGCCTGCATCTTTTTCTGTGCCAACCAGTCATCAGAGTTCATGATAAAACAGTTATGGATTGAATACTCAGACACCCCACAATAGTGGCATGAACTAGCAGGTTTCATGTTCCTCTTATGTATACTAGCATGAACTTGAGCATTATAAGAGTGAGCATGAGGGTTTCTGTTATTATTATGAAACTTTTTCTTTTCATGACCAGCTACCCTGCAAGCAGCAACTTGGTGGCCTGGTCTTCTGCAATTTGAGCAAACAGGAATTCTTTTAAAAACAAGTTTGTTCCTATCAAATTCTTCGAAATTTCTATTCCTACCCTGGACATGCCAGCAGTCCTTGACTGCATGGCCATGCTTCCCACAATTGGAGCAGAAAGGGGACTTTCTTCTAAAAGAACTTGCCCAACATTCAGTGGCCTTGTGCCCAAGCTTGTTACAATTAAAACATTTGACATGCTGGTTCAGAGAAGCAGTTTTGTTTATATTAAAAGCATGTTGGTTAGCATAAGATTTAGCATGATGTGAGAGTGGTTTTTTCTTTCCATTAGCAAACCAACATTGAGCAAAGGTGTGGCCTAATCTACCACAATGTGAGCATTCACTTTCCTTTGAATGAACAGCAGATTTTTTATCATGATATTTCTAGCATTCATCATTTCAGCATTCAAATCATCCAGTTCATTTAATTCACACTCATGCATTAAATGTCCAACTCTATGACAGTAGTGGCATGACATTTTCCTTTTAGATGCATGTGAGTGTGTGTGAGGACTGTGATCAACATGCACTGATGAACCCTTTTCATTTATTTTCTGATTTACAGTCCTCTTCTGATTTTTATCCCGTTTTCCTGTTTTCTTAGCCTTGTACTGAATTGGAGATGAAGTAGAAGGCTTTTCCTGTTCAGAAGATCCAGAAGATTTAACAAAAATAGCTTTCAAATTTGATCCATCCACCTTCCTCATGACTGGACTGTAGCTCAGTCCTTCTATCTTCAAAGTAGAGCTAGAAACAGAAAGTGTCTGAATTTTATTTTCAAGGTTCTTTTTATTTACTGGGTTATAGCCTAACCCCTCCTTCTGGAAGTGGACCTTGGTTCCCAGCAATTTGTTAAGATTATCTTGCCCATTAACAAATTTGGACAGAGAACTCTTCAAATCTTGAATTTCATTTTCTAAAGAGTTGATTTGTAACTCATAGCTGGCAATTTCTAGCTCACTGCAATTGACAGTCTCATTCAAGACTTTGTTGGCAATTATGTATTTCTCAATTTCCTTTCTCAGCTCATCAACTTCTTCTGAATTATCGGACACCACATGTTTGCCGTTTTCTAATGTCAGCAATCTCTCTGACAAGATGGTGTTCAACTGTTTTAGTTTCTCAATTTCTTCCTTTAGTCTGTCACTCTGAATTAATTCGTTTATCAAAATCTGATCATCAGAGTTAATTCCAAGTTTTCTTCCAGCCTCAAATTCCTTCCAATCCTTTTGCTGTTTCTCAAAATCTCTTTGCAATTCTGTATTTATAGACTTTATGGCATTAAATTTTTCAGCAAATAGGTTCTTCTCTTGCTCGAGTTTCTTACATTTTCCTTCACTCTCAATAACAGATTTTCTCAGAGACTCTTTTTCAGATCTCAACAATTCAACATGTTTCTTAAGCTCTTGATTATCAGAAGAACACGCATCATAAGATTGCTTCAGATTTGAACAATTTTCACATGATAAATCAGAACTATTTTGTTCAATCTTCTTCTTTAATTTTTTATATTGTTTTCTTAGCTGTTCATGAGATTCAAATAATTCGGCATAAGCATTTTCCCAATCATCTGAAGTATAGTTTTCAAAGGGATTTACCTCATTATCATCATCATCTTCATCTTGACTGCTGCCTTGATTATATCTGTCAACCATCATGCAGCTGTCCTCATTTGTCCTGTGAATTTTCTTCAGCATATCCAAGATGTCTTCAGCGGACCTGCAATCATGAAAGCAAGACCATAAAGCTCTGTCAGTAGCTGCTTTCATCAGATTAAAGGCTTTCTGATTTTCTCCGTCCTTTGATCTGTGTCTGTCGGTCCATTTGGACACTTTCGTAGGTAAGGTGTGAGGACCTTGTGAAATTAATTTCCACAGATCAGGATTAACAGCATTAACATAAGCATGGAGAGCAGTGTGCCACTGATTAAAATCAGAACCACTAAAGACGGGTGGAGGAGCCATTGAAACAAATAGAAGGTAGATTCAATGCAGCAGGAATAATGATGCACTAGAAATAAATTAGCACCTAAGACAGCAAGATCGGATCTGCAGGTCGCTGGACCTTCTAGGCAGACACCTCTCTGATACCAATTGTTAGGGTGCTAGGCCCGGATATAGAGGGGGGTGAATGTATTCCTCTAAAAAATATAGCCCAAATTAAAACACTAAACGCTCAGATATGCGGAATAAAAACTAATGAGCGTTCCAAGAGGAGATGATGATCAACCAATTGATCAAACAGTTGGACTGCAACAATGCAGCCACCTGATCACACCAGACTCGCAAGCAGAGCTAATCAACCCAAGCACACTTAGCAGATTACAATGCTCAAAGATTACTCCCAATTAATGCAACTAGCCAAGCATGCACAACCTGTGAATGGGAGGTAGAAGATATGGAGCTAACGCAATGCAAACCACTGCACAAATAATTTTAAGGTGGTTCGGTCCTCCAGACCTACATCCACCCCTCACTCCCAACCAGAGTGAGGCTTCACTAGCCAATGCTAGAACCAAGCAGACTCAGTCTGCGAACAGTTGCTGCCACACAGCTTGACCAGGGGAACAGCCTCCCCTCTTCCTCCCAACCGGAGGGACCACCTAGTCTTGCAAACCACAAGACCAGAACCAGAGGACCAATCCTCCCTTCCTCCAAACCGGAGGGAACCTACCAATGACACCCAGTCAAAGGCAACCTAGAGGTCTCGGACCTCCCTTCATCCCAACTGGAGGGAACCAACCACAAGTAGCACTCAGCTACTTGCAAACCGAAGACACACGATCTCCCTTCTCCTGAGTCCACAGGAGGAACCCGACCTCAGACCAGAGGATCGGAAGTACAAAGATGAAAAGATAAAAATGAAAATAAGAAAGGATGAAAAATCACAGCGCCAAAAGTTGGAAACGAAATACAAGTAATGTAACTCTCAAGGGAGCAGATCTGGCTTAGATTTGATCCAAACGCCAGAGGACAGATCTTCAAGCTTTTCCCTTCTTCTCCACGAACTCTCTCTCTCCCTATCTCTCTTTCTTTCTCCTCTGCTCTCCTTTTCTCTCACGCTATTCTCTCCTTCTTCTCTGCAACCCTTTTTCTTCTGCCGGCTCACTCTTCTTCTATTTCTTCTTCTTCTCTTTTTCTTCCTCTTTTCTTTTTCTGGATCGAATGGCTTTTCGCTCTCCAGGCTTCTTCTTCGATCAGTCTTCTACAGAGGATGAAGACTCGTATATATAGCATCAGCAGCAGCACACTGGGTGAGTGTGGCTTCCACGTTTCCTGCCCTAGAAATTCGGACCACGTGGCAGCATCCTGGTTCACGAGCCAGGCACCTCGGATCACGTGCCCATCAATTCAACGACATTCGACCAGCAGGACTCAAGTCTGCTGCGTTGACTCCATCAGCCTGCAGCGTTGACGCATCTGTGATCCAGTGATCAAGTCTTCAACAGATGGGCGTGCTGCGTCGACGCTATCAGCATGTTGCGTTGACGCATGGAGCTGCAGCGTCTGAACTTAGATGGCTTCAGCCCTCTCACATTTCGTGTGGAGTGCGTTGACGCATTGTGCAACTGCGTCCACCCTCTGGTCACCTTGTCGATCCATCAACCTGCTGCGTCGACGCCACTTGATGAATGCGTTGACGCACCAGAGTAATCCAGTAACCCATTGGCTCTCCTTTGTAACTGCTGCGTCGACGCTCTCAGCATGCTGCGTTGACGCATGGAGCTGCAGCGTCGATGGTGCCAATGTACTCCAGAGGCTGCAATAAGGGATTCTTGAACCGCTGCGTCCACGCTACTTGCTCACTGCGTTGACGCACCAGAATAATCCAGGAGCTTCTTTCTTGATTGTTTGAACTGCTGTGTCCACGTGTCAGCATTTCAGCCTCTTGGATCACGTGCCAAGTCTTGATGGCCTGAATCATCTACAGACAGACAGAGGAAAATGAACTTAGTTCAGACGAATGTATATACTTAAGCAGAGCTACCAGTGTATGGACTTGAACAGTGCAGCGAGTGTACAGACTTGGTAAAACAAGGTCCAGTGTATAGACTTGCAGATACGAAGCCAATGTACAGACTTAGAAGGAATTGAACCAGTGTCCAGACTTCAGGTTTAACTGTGGATGTACAGACTTCAGGTGTGAAGACCATTGTGCAGACTTTGGAGAGCAGTGGCCATTGTATAGGCTTTATGGAGCGAAGCCAATGTGTAGACTTCACGCTGTACAAACTTTGCCAATATGAGACACTGTACAGACTTTGTCAAGAGAACGTAACGATGTACAGACTTGAGGCTTTGAACGTTGAAGGCACAAGATGATGTACAGACTCAGATTCTAGACCAGAGGCTGTACAGACTTTGAAGGAGGACCAATGTATGGACTGCAGGAGCATATGACACGGCTGTACAGACTTTGTTACCAAAACGAATGAATAGACTTTGCCACAGTCTAATGTATAGACTTGAAGAAACTGAACTGAAGGGTCGACGCATCAGCTCAAGGAGTTGACGCACTGCTGTGGAGACTGTGCAGACATAGTGTAGACAGAATTAAAGTATAGCATGTTATCTGACAGCCATATGAACTCCATTCACTTACATGATAAAACATGAATTTATCGAGCATATAAAAGACACAGCTAGATGACTCACAGAGAATAACTCACTTCAAAGACCAATCATCAAAACCATCATCAAAACCACAGCGGCACAACAGAACTATGTACTACTATTTTTCATATAGGAGTGTTGTCGGTTTGTCCCATGGTTTTTCTCCTTCCATGTCGTGGGGGGTTTTTCCATGTTAAAAATCTGGTGCATTTTGTGTGTGATTGTGCTTGTGTTGGTTTGGTGATTTTTCAACTCAAGTACTTGCATGTGGATGGCATAGAAATTATTGTGGTTGTGCAGGGATGCCAAAAGGTGTATGGATAAATTTATTTCCGTATTGATTATCCGACTTCACATTGATTTGTGCTTGGATTGAATTTTACAGCTCCCCAACAAGTGGTATGAGAGACAGGTTAGGTTGCAAGTATTTTATTTACGAGTCGGAATGTCGGATAGTGATGCGTCTAGCACCATGATAATGTTGAATAATTATAATTGGATTATTTGGAAGCTGAAAATTGAAGACATCCTGTAATAACCCGGACCTTTCGGATCCTTCTTCGTGGGTCCCGGATCTAGTTTTCAGAGCGTCCAACATTGTTGTGTCCGAAATTTTATTTCGGACATCTTTCGTGTTCGGATCGGCGCGATCCGGAGTCATTTCGGTGGCCCGGAGGCGTTCCGCGGCTTTTCCGCGTGTGTTTTCCGATTCCCGGTGTGTGTTTCGGCTTTTTCTTCGGAAGCTCGCTGCGGGCGAACCGGGCGGTTCCCCCAGGCATGAGTGGTACCGTTGTGATCGGTGCGTTCCGAGGATTCTAAAAATGTATTTTTCTATTTTTTGGTATTTTTCTGAAAAATCAGATTTCCTATATATTCCCATTTCCTTTTCCTTTTCTTTTCCTTTTCTCTTTCCTCTTCTTCTTCTTCTTCCTCCCTTCTCTCCCGTGCGTGTCCACAGTGACCGCCCCCTCTTCCAGTGCTAGCCCCGGCGCCACCCCCTTCGGCTGCGGTTGCGGCGAGGCGACGGCGTCGTGGCGTAGGCGGCGGTGTGGCGATCGCGGCGGTGTTCGGTGCTCGGTGAGGGCGTGGGGAGTTCATGAAGCTTCAAGCGTTCTTCGCGATTCGCGGGTGATTCGGCAGAGCATTCGCTCCATTAAGGTAGGGTGACGTTCCTTAGCCTCTTGCCGATCTTTTCCGTGACTCGTAGGCCGAGGGGAGGCCGAGAGGGGCTTGTTTGAGCATGCTTGGGGTTTTTCCATGATTTGGGGAGAGTCACCCGATCTATGGATTTGATGCATGAATTCGCGTTTTGATGGCCTATAATCATGCTAGGGGTCCCCGGGGGCCTTCCCCTTTGATTTCCCCCTGTTCGGTGGAGGTATGGGGGCGTGGATGATGTTTTTGGCCGTTTCCCGCCGTTCTCAGTTTTCCGAGATGATAGCGGTCTACCAGTGGCCGCGTTCACTAGTAGCGGTCAGGTGGGGACCGCCTTCACCAAGGTTTTCGACCGTTGGGGCTTGTTCTATCGGCAGGCGGTCGCGGTCGTGGTCTTGCGACTGACCGGGACTGCTGGTGGCGGTCAGGGGACGACCGCTTTCACCATGGGGTCCGGCACGGTCTTCGACACGATTTTTGACCGTTGGAGTCTGGTCGCGGTCTCCTGGAGACCGCTATCAGGGGAAAATGGTCATCAGACGACCGCATTCACTTTTCGCACACCAGGGTGGTCGCGGTCCAAGGAGGACCGCAACTAGGTGGTAGCGGTCCTGGGTCGACCGCGACCACGGGAGGCGGTCCTCCGGTGACCGCGACTCCCTTTCCTCGCCGATTCAAATCCCGGATGAGCTAGTCTCGATCCCTGTGCTGACCCGTGGTCCGACTGATGCGGGGCATCATGTGGGGGCTACACATGGGGGTACCGTGGGGTCCCGGGAGGTGGTGATTTCGGATTGTGTCATCGTGCGTTAGTGTGGGTACAAGGAGCATCCCTCGTACCTGTGGTTGCGACGTTGTTTTTCATGACTCGAGAGTCTACTCCTTTGTGACCCTCCACTAGTCGTAGCCTATCAGTACGCGTGTGCTGGTCGCACCAGGGAGTGGTGTACGGGCTTACCCTGAGGACGGTTTTAGACTAGTTACCGTCGGGCCCCTCGTCACATCAGAGTCCAGTGCCAGGGGAAAATTGGTCAGAGGGCCAGACCTAGGACGCGTGGTCTGTGTGTGCACACGTGGTTGGGGCGGTTGGACCCACGTCGACGGGCGTGACCCCAGCTAGTCACTTGTTTGTGGTTACTTGTACGGTGTTCGCGCCTCTGGTAGGAGCTACCACGCCAGGTGGTTCACCTGCGGCGCGGCGTAAGACGTCAGGGGACGCTACCGGCTGTGCTTCTAGTGGGTGGTACTCCTGCCGAGTACGGAGTGACAGACTATCAGTCGTGTGTTTCCGACCTTCGAGTTTTGCGGTTCGACCGTTGAGTTTCGGTCTTCTCACCGTGGCACGTGTGTCGGTTTACGTGCCGTAGGACTTGGTTCTGTAGAGTACAAAGCTTTCCTTTCCGAGGTACTTTTCTATCGCTAGTATAGTGGTTCCTCATTTTACGAGGTAGGGTTTGAGTGATCCCTACTGAGTCTTGTTCCGAGACTCATTCCCTGCGTGTTTTCACCGTGTTTCAGGTTAGGCGCCGCCCCGGGGGAGCGCGTCTGGGGTGCAGCGTGGTGCGGGTGCCCAGAGGTAGTGCTAGAGATCAGAGCCGGGGTATGCCCCGTGTAGCTGTACTTTTCTTCCTTGTCACTGTACTAGTCGTGGACAATTGTTATTGTTGTTAATTTCTATTGTGGACCATGTAAAATGTTAATTTATTTCCTGCTTAATGTTATAACTGTTTAATTTCCTGCAATTATTTGTGATACTTGTGTAGTCTCCACACCATCCTTTTAACCCTTCCGAGTCTTCGGACTCGTGGGTGGCGGTGCGAGTCTCGGGTTATCGGGCCTTCCCGGTAATCGGATTCTCGGGTCGTTACAGCTGGTATCAGAGCGCGGTTGTGGAATTACATGAGAATCATAGGTAATTGTAGTGGTCCACTAGTCCACAGTAATGATGTACAGGTGACGCTGGCATTGGGCACCGCGGGTTTATTTTGACCTTGCCGTTTTCGTGTTTTCTATCTTGTGCTTTAGGAGCGAGTATGGCGCCGAGGAGGAGCTCTCGCTCTCAGCAGGGGCAGTCGGCTGGAGGTCAGGAGATCCAGCAGGGGGTCCAGAGGGACCAGGAGGAGCTTAGCAGAGCGCCACCAGGGGCTACTGAGGCAGCGGATCCCGTGAGAGTTCCGGGGGCCGAGGATTTCTTCCGAGGCATGTATCAGCTTATGTCTCAGCAGTTCGGCGGAGAGGCTGGTGAGGGCTCGTCTGTCAGGGGTGGGCTAGGCCGGGCAGTGAGGGACTTCATGCAGTTCCATCCGCCTTACTTTAGCGGCCAGGCAGACCCTGATGCGGCTCGTGATTAGCTTGATGAGATGGAGCGGGTGTTCAGCTCTGCGAAGAGTGCTGCCGAGGACAGAGTGGTGTTGGCCTACAACCAGTTGTAGGGTACGGCTCGGAGGTGGTGATCTTCCGAGTGGAAGACGTCCTTTCAGCTTCGTCCACTTGAGCAGATCGAGTGGGATGACTTTGTCAGTGCTTTCGAGCGTACGTACTGTCCAGATATTGTTGCTACGCAGCGGATGCGGGAGTTTCTGGAGCTGGTGCAGGGTGACATGTCCGTGTTGCAGTACAGGGCCTGATTTGTCGAGCTGGGTCAGTATGCACCTCACATCATGGAGCATGAGAGAGTGAGGACCACGCAGTTTGTACAGGGCTTGAGGCTGGAGCTGAGGCACCATCTGATCGCAAATGGGGCCACTGATCTAGAGACAGCGTCTCGTGTTGCGATTTCTTTGGAGATGGATATGCAGAGGACCCGGGGACCGATCAGCCAGGGACAGTCTTTGTCAGGTCGCAGCCATCAGTCGGTTACCCAGCAGTAGGGTTCCTTTCAGCATGCGCCGGGTGGTTCAGGCGTACCCGCATCGGCAGCTTCGGTGACAGGATCTACGTCCTTTGGCACGAAGGTCAAGAAGTTCTTCTCGAAGAATTTCCGGAAGAAGAAGTCCAAGGATCAGGGGCAAGCTTCATCAGGCAGTGTACAACAGCCGATTCCTTTGCAGCGTCAGGGATCAGTGGGTGGATCACGGGTGTTGTGTCCATGGTGTGGTGGGACCCACCCAGGCAGGCAGTGCACGGCGCCGATCATCTGTTTTCGGTGTGACCAGCCAGGGCATATGGCTCGCGACTGTCCTCAGAGGCCGCCGCAGCAGCAGGTTCCTCAGCAGCAGGGGCAGCAGTAGCAGCAGGGACAGTATCCGCCGCTACCCAGGTCAGCTAGTGTGGGAGGCAAGCAGAGGGCTCAGGACCAGATCACGCACATGACCAGGGCAGAGGCAGTGGCATCGCAGCTCGTGGAAGGTACCGTTCAGATTTTGGGTTGTGCGGCTCGTGTTTATTTGATTCTGGCGCGTCTCATTCGTTTATTTCGGAGGATTTCGCGTCGAGCGTCGAGGAGCCGGTGACCCAGTTGTCCTATGATTTGGCAGTGGAGTTACCTTTGGGTGATTTTATGATCACTCCGTATTGCTTCGATCAGGTTCCGGTTTGGATCGATGGGTGGAGTATGCCAGGCAGGTTGTATGCGTTGCAGCTTCGGGATTATGATGTGATTCTAGGCATGGATTGGCTCGAGACCCATGGAGTGGTGGTGGATTGTGGAATGAAGAGGGTCTACTTCCAGCATCCGAGCAAGAGGACCTTCTACTTCCAAGGTATCCGTTCCACCTCTTCTCGATTCCTTATCTCTACTATTCGAGCCCGTCGATTGCTTGATTCAGGTTGTCAGGGTTTTCTCGCGTCCGTTGTTGTGTCTGACCGGATGGAGCCGGATGTCGAGGATATTGCGGTGGTGTGCGAGTTTTTCGACGTTTTTCCCGCGGAGTTGCCTGGATTGCCTCCCCAGCGGGAGATCGATTTCGTGATCGAGGTCGTGCCTGGTACGGGACCTTTGGCGAAGGCTCCCTACCGTATGGCCCCCGCTGAGTTGAGGGAGTTGAGGGCGCAGTTGCAGGAACTGTTGGCCAAGGGGTATATTCGTCCTAGTTTTTCCCCTTGGGGTGCGCTCGTGTTGTTCGTGAAGAAGAAGGACGGTAGTCTGCGCTTGTGCATTGACTATCGGCAGCTGAATGAAGTGACCATTAAGAACAAGTATCCGTTACCGCGGATTGATGATTTGTTCGACCAGCTGCAGTTTGCGCGAGTGTTCTCGTGGATTGATTTGCGGTCCGGTTACTATCAGCTGAGAATTCGCGAGTCCGATGTGGAGAAGACTGCATTCAGTACGAGGTACGGGCATTATGAGTTTTTGGTGATGCCGTTCGGGCTCACCAATGCCCCTGCAGCCTTCATGGACTTGATGCAGAGGGTGTTTCATCCGTATTTGGATCAGTTCGTGGTCATATTTGTGGATGACATCCTTGTTTATTCGCGGTCTACCGAGGAGCACGCGTACCATTTGGGTGTGGTGCTGCAGACGTTGCGAGATCGCCAGTTGTATGCGAAGCTCAGCAAGTGCGAGTTTTGGCTCAGCGAGGTGCACTTTCTGGGGCACATGATTTCTGGTGATGGCATTTCCGTGGACCCCGCCAAGGTCGAGGCAGTAATGCAGTGGCCGAGGCCGAGGTCGGTGACGGAGATCCGGAGTTTCTTGGGCCTTGCGGGTTATTATCGCCGGTTTATCTAGGATTTTTCTCGCATTGCAGCCCCAATGATGAGGCTTACGCGGAAGGATGTGCCTTTCGTCTGGTCCGAGGAGTGTGAGCAGAGCTTCAGGGAACTGAAGAGATTGCTCACCTCGGCTCCGGTGTTAGTTTTACCTTCTGGATCGGGAGGTTTCGTGGTGTGTACAGATGCTTCCGGCGTTGGGTTGGGTGATGTTCTGATGCAGCATGGTAGAGTGGTGGCTTATACATCTCGACAGCTAAAGCCCCATGAGGAGAACTACCCTACCCATGACCTTGAGTTGGCGGCGGTGATCTTCGCGCTGAAGATCTGGAGGCATTATCTGTACGGCGAGACGTTCGAGGTGTTTACTGACCATCAGAGTTTGAGGTATGTGTTCTCGCAGAGAGATCTGAACCTCAGGCAAAGGCGTTGGATGGAGTTCATGAAGGATTATGACTTCACCCTGTCTTATCAGCCGGGCAGGATGAATGTCGTTGCTGATGCCTTGAGTCTGAAGGTTACGGTTAGTACCTTGATGCTGAGGAAGTGGAGGCTCTGGGAACAAGTGCCCGAAGTATCCTTCAGGCTCAAGATTCCCCAGGAGCCAGGGTTGGCAGTGCTTGCGAGTCTGACTGTCACTCCTGCTATCCGTCGTCAGGTGACAGAGGCTCAGCATGCAGACCCTGAGTTGCCCCGGATTCTGGCGATGGTTGATGGGGAGCTCGGCGAGGACGGTGCTGCGAGATTTCGTGGCAGGTTGTACGTCCCAGCCGAGGAGCAGATTCATCGTGCGGTGTTGCGCGAGGCTCATGGGAGCAGGTACACTGTGCACACGGGTGCGATGAAGATGTATCGGAACTTGCGGAGGCAGTTCTGGTGGCCTGGCATGAAGAGAGATGTCGTAGAGTTTGTGACCAGGTGCCTGATCTGTCAGCAGGTGAAGGCGGAGCATCAACGACCAGGAGGTACTCTCCAGCCCTTGGATGTTCCTGCTTGGAAGTGGAACCATGTGACCACGGATTTTGTGGTGGGATTGCCGAGGACCCCGAGTGGGCAGGACAGTATTTGGTTGTTGGTGGATCGGCTGACGAAGGTGACGCGGTTGTTACCGGTCAAGGTCAGCTGGAGCGTGTCTAAATTGGCTCATCTTTATGTGGAGCGGATCGTGCCGTTGCATGGGGTTCCCATTTCGATCGTGTCGGATCGGGATCCGCGCTTCACTTCTGGATTCTGGAGGAGTTTCCAGCGAGCTCTTGGCACGGAGTTGGCATTTAGCTCGGCGTATCAACCTCAGTCAGATGGTCAGTCTGAGAGGACCATTCAGACCTTGGAGGACATGCTGAGATCCTGCTACCTGGAGTGGCAGGGGAGTTGGATTCATCACCTACCATTGGTGGAGTTTGCCTATAACAACAGCTATCATTCGAGCATCGGTATGGCTCCCTATGAGGCATTGTATGGGCGTCCTTGTCGGACTCCACTTGATTGGTTTGAGGTGGGTGAGCGTGTTTTGACGGGATCGGAATTGGTGCAGTAATGTGTGGACGTTGTGCACCTGGTTCGTCAGAATATGTTGGCGGCCCAGAGTCGGCAGAAGAGCTATGCTGACCGTAGGAGGCAGCCCCTCGAGTTCACCGTGGGCGATCATGTGTTCTAGAGAGTTTCTCCGATGAAGGGGGTGATGCGTTTTGGACGGCGTGGGAAGCTGAGTCCCCGCTATATTGGTCCTTTCGCGATTATGGAGCGCATCGGTGAGATTGCATACCGGTTGCAGTTGCCTCCTGAGTTGGCGTCGGTGCATGACGTGTTCCACGTCTCGATGTTGCGGAAGTATATGCCCGATGACTCTCATGTGCTTGAGTTTTTCGTTTGGCCTGAGGTGACTCCAGATCTTTCTCTCCCAGAGTTTCCGATCCGCGTGGAGGATAGGCGAGAGCAGCGCCTGCGGAACAAGGTCATTCCCTTGGTAAAGGTCGTGTGGCAACGACACTCTGGTGGTGAGGCTTCGTGGGAACGTGAGGATGAGATACGTCAGTAGTTCCCGTATCTGTTTGAGTGAGTCTTCCTCTTCTTTCCCCTTGGGTTGTTCTCAATTTCGAGGATGAAATTCCTTAAGGGGGGAGGGCTGTAATAACCCGGACCTTTCGGATCCTTCTTCGTGGGTCCCGGATCTGGTTTTCGGAGCGTCTGGTGCTGTTGTGTCCGAAATTTCATTTCGGACATCTTTCGTGTTCGGATCGGCACGATCTGGAGTCATTTCGGAGGCCAGGAGGCGTTCCGCGACTTTTCCGCGTGTATTTTCTGATTCCCGGTGTGTGTTTTGGCTTTTTCTTCGGAAGCTCGCTGCGGGCGAACCGGGCGGTTCCCCCAGGCACGAGTGGTACCGTTGCGATAGGTGCGTTCCGAGGATTCCGGAAATGTATTTTTCTATTTTTTGGTATTTTTCTGAAAAATCAGATTTCCTATATATTCCCATTTCATTTTCCTTTTCTTTTTCTTTTCTCTTTCCTCTTCTTCTTCTTCCTCCCATCTCTCCCGTGCGTTTCCACCGTGACCGCCCCCTCTTCCAGTGCTAGCCCCGGCGCCACCCCCTTCGGCTGCGGTTGGGGCGAGGCGACGGCGTCGTGGCGTAGGCGGCGGTGTGGCGATCGCGGCGGTGTTCGGTGCTCGGTGAGGGCGTGGGGAGTTCGTGAAGCTTCAAGCGTTCTTCGCGATTTGCGGGTGATTCGGCGGAGCATTCGCTCCATTAAGGTAGGGTGACGTTCCTTAGCCTCTTGCCGATCTTTTCCGTGACTCGTAGGCCGAGGGGAGGCCGAGAGGGGCTTGTTTGAGCATGCTTGGGGTTTTTCCATGATTTGGGGAGAGTCGCCCGATCTATGGATTTGATGCATGAATTTACGTTTTGATGGCCTAGAATCATGTTAGGGGTCCCTGGGGGCCTTCCCCTTTGATTTCCCCCTCTCCGGTGGAGGTATGGGGGAGTGGATGGTGTTTTTGGCCGTTTCCCGCCGTTCTCGATTTTCCGAGATGATAGCGGTCTACCAGTGGCCGCGTTCACTGGTAGCGGTCAGGTGGGGACCACCTTCACCAAAGTTTTCGACCGTTGGGGCTTGTTCTATCGGCAGGCGGTCGCAGTCTTGCGATTGACCGCGACTGCTGGTGGCGGTCAGGGGACGACCGCTTTCACCATGGGGTCCGGCACGGTCTTCGACACAGTTTTTGACCGTTGGAGTCTGGTCGCGGTCTCCTGGAGACCGCTATCAGGGGAAAATGGTCATCAGGCGACCGCATTCACTTTTCGCGCACCAGGGTGGTCGCGGTCCAAGGAGGACCGCGACTAGGTGGTAGCGGTCCTGGGTGGACCGCGACCATGGGAGGCGGTCCTCCGGTGACCGTGACTCCCTTTCCTCGCCGATTCAAATCCCGGACGAGCTAGTCTCGATCCCTGTGCTGACCCGTGGTCCGACTGATGCGGGGCATCATGTGGGGGCTACACATGGGGGTACTGTGGGGTCCTGGGAGGTGGTGATTTTGGATTGTGTCATCGTGCGTTAGTGTGGGTACAAGGAGCGTCCCTCGTACCTGTGGTTGCGACGTTGTTTTCCGTGACTCGAGAGTCTACTCCTTTGTGACCCTCCACTAGTCGTAGCCTATCAGTACGCGTGTGCTGGTCACACCAGGGAGTGGTGTACGGGCTTACCCTGAGGACGGTTTTAGACTGGTTACCGTCGGGCCCCTCGTCACATCAGAGTCCAGTGCCAGGGGAAAACCGGTCAGAGGGCTAGACCTAGGACACGTGGTCTGTGTGTGCACACGTGGTTGCGAGCAGTTGGACCCACGTCGACGGGCGTGACCCCAGCTAGTCACTTGTTTGTGGTTACTTGTACGGTGTTCGCGTCTCTGGTAGGAGCTACCACGCCAGGCGGTTCACTTGCGGCACGGCGTAAGACGTCAGGGGACGCTACCGGCTGTGCTTCTAGTGGGTGGTACTCCTGCCGAGTACGGAGTGACAGACTGTCAGTCGTGTGTTTCCGACCTTCGAGTTTTGCGGTTCGACCGTTGAGTTTCGGTCTTCTCACCGTGGCACGTGTATCGGTTTACGTGCCGTAGGACTTGGTTCTGTAGAGTACAGAGCTTTCCTTTCCGAGGTACTTTTCTATCGCTAGTATAGTGGTTTCTCATTTTACGAGGTAGGGTTCGAGTGATCCCTACTGAGTCTTGTTCCGAGACTCATTCCCTGCGTGTTTTCACCGTGTTTCAGGTGAGGCGCCGCCCTGGGGGAGCGCGTCTGGGGTGCAGCGTGGTGCGGGTGCCCAGAGGTAGTGCCAGAGATCAGAGCCGGGATATGTCCCGTGTAGCTGTACTTTTCTTCCTTGTCACTGTACTAGTCGTGGACTATTGTTATTGTTGTTAATTTCTATTGTGGACCATGTAAAATGTTAATTTATTTCCTGCTTAATGTTATAACTGTTTAATTTCCTGCAATTATTTGTGATACTTGTGTAGTCTCCACACCATCCTTTTAGCCCTTCCGAGTCTTCAGACTCATGGGTGGCGGTGCGAGTCTCGGGTTATCAGGCCTTCCCGGTAATCGGATTCTTGGGTCGTTACACATCCTATATTGCAAGGATTTGTATGACCCGATTGAAGGAGATGGAGCCAAACCGGAGGGTATGTCGGATAAAGAGTGGGAAAAGTTGAATCGGAAAACTATTGGCACAGTCAAACAATGGGTTGATGATAGTGTGTTTCTCCATATTTCGAGTGAAACTAGTGCACAAGTATTGTGGAAAAAATTAGAATCTTTGTATGAGCAGAAGACCGTAGGTAACAAAGCTTTTATTATCAAAAAAATTGTAAATTTGACGTTCAAAGAAGGCAATAGCGTTGCAGAGCATCTGAATGAGTTCTAGAGTTTATTGAATCAATTAGCTGCAATGAAGATGACTTTAGAAGATGAACTCCAAGCTTTGTTGCTTTTGGGATCCTTGCCAGATAGTTGGGAAACCTTAGTTGTATCTGTTAGTAACTCTGCTCCTAATGGTGTGTTATCTATGAGTCTAGTTACTGCTAGCTTGTTCAATGAAGAAACAAGAAGGAAATTAGTTGGATCAGATAATGTACATGCTCTTGTCACAAAGAACATGGGGAGGAGTAGGATAAGGAACAATGATCATTCAAGGGGTCAAAGCAAGTCCAAAGGCAGGTCAAAGTCCAAGAGTAAAGCATGTTTTCATTATGGAAAGGAAGGTCACCTAAAGAGGAACTGTAGAGTTTGGAAGAGAGAGATAAAAGAGAAAAAGGACAAGAATCAACTGAAGATAGAAGATGATCAGAACACCACGGCTACATTGTTCGAAGGTGATAATGTCATTCTCAGAATAGAGGGAGACACTTATTTGCATTTCACATGTCATGATTCAGAGTGGTTAGTGAACATTGGTGCTTCCTATCATGCTAATTTTAGAACGGAGCTCTTTACATCTTACAAGATAGGAGACCTTGGAAATGTGAAGATGGGCAACACTAGCTACTCTAAAGTTGTTGGCCTTGGTGATGTGTGCTTGTAAAAAATGTTGGATATGCATTGATATTAAAGGATGTGCGACATGTTCCTAATTTGTGTCTTAATCTCCTCTCTAGCATTGCTCTAGATAAGCAACGTTTTGAGCATCGATTCAATCAAGGAAAATTGAAATTGAAGATCAGAATATTGAAGACATCAAAGAAACAAAGCAAAAAGGTCAATCTT
This sequence comes from Amorphophallus konjac, assembly GCA_022559845.1. NCBI lineage: Eukaryota > Viridiplantae > Streptophyta > Magnoliopsida > Alismatales > Araceae > Amorphophallus > Amorphophallus konjac. The sequence continues at coordinate 365,833,874 of CM040123.1, forward strand.
CTTATAGTGTTCTAGATCTCACACCCACTCCTTCTCCAGTATAGGAGCCTATGGATGGAGAAGAGATGCAAGATGAAGATGATAGTGATGAGATGCCAAACTTGGGTGAGAGTGATGCCGAGTCAGAGCAAGAGCAAGAGGTTTCAGAGCAGGGGGAGCATCAACAATTAGAGATCAAGAGGTCTTATAGAGCACCCCATCCATCTTCCAGATATCCTCTCTCTCAATATGTGTTGCTTACTGAGGATGGGGAGCCAGAGAGCTTTCAAGAGGCACAAGCTCATAAAGACAAAGATAAGTGATTCAAAGCCATGTAGAGCGAGATGAACTCACTTAAGCAGAATGACATTTATGAGTTGGTGGAACTTCCTAAGGGCAAAAAAGCATTGAAGAATAAGTAGGTTTTCAAACTGAAAAGGGATGGAAATGTAGAGCACCTGAAGTATAAAGCCAGATTGGTGGTGAAAGGTTTTGCACAAAAATAGGGAATTGACTTTGATGAAATATTTTCTCCTGCTGTGAAGATGACTTCTATCAGGATGGTTCTAGGCTTGGTTGCAAGTTTAGACTTGGATCTTGAGCAGATGGATGTGAAGACTGTCTTCCTCCATTGTGATTTGGAGGAGTATATTTGCATGGTTCAACTAGAAGGATTTGAAGTGAAAGTCAAGGAACACATAGTTTACAGATTAAGGAAAAGCTTGTATGGATTAAAGCAAGCACCTAGACAGTGGTACAAAAAGTTTGACTCATTTATGGTGAGCCTTGGGTACAAGAGGATAGTTGCATATGCATGTGTTTACTTTAGAAATTTCTCAGGTGATAGCTTTATTATCATTTTCCTTTATGTTGATGATATGCTGATTGTTGGCCAAGATTCTTTGAAGATAAACAAACTAAAAGAAATTTGTCTAAGTCCTTTGACATGAAAGACTTAGGACGAGCATGTGAAATATTGAGCATGGATATCTCTTGTGACAGGAAAGTCAAGAAACTGTGGTTATCACAAAGAAATTATATTGAACGGGTGCTTGACAGGTTCAATATGAAAAATGCTAAGTCTGTGAGTACGCCATTAGCTGGTCATTTCAAGCTCAGTAAGAAGTCATGTCCCTCTTCTAAGGAAGATATGGAAGAGATGGAGAGCATTCCTTACTCCTCAGTAGTTGGGAGTTTGATGTATACAATGGTCTATACCAGACCTGACATTGCACATGCAGTTGGTGCAGTAAGCATATTGCTTTCTAATCCAGGGAAAGAGCACTGGGAAGCAGTGAAGTGGACCTTCAGATACTTGAGAGGTAGCTCCAGAGTGTGTTTGACATTTGGGAGTTCAGAATCAGTTCTAGAAAGTATTACAGATGCAGACATGGCAGGTGATCTTGATCATAGGAAATCTACCTCAGGGTGTTTGTTTACTTTTGTAGGGGGAGCTGTGTCTTGACAATCCAAATTACAAAAATGTTTTGCTTTATTTACTACTGAGGTAGAGTACATTACATCAACTGAAGCAAGAAAAGAAATACTTTGGTTGAAGAGATTTCTACAAGAATTGGGTTTGAAGCAAGAAGAGTATGTGGTCTTCTGTGACAGTCAGAGTGCTATGGATCTGAGCAAGAACTCCACATATCACTCCCGTACAAAGCACATTGATGTGAGATACCATTGGTTGCGAGATGCTATTGAGCAACAACAGATGAAGCTGAAGAAGATTCATATAGACAAAAATCATTCTGACATGATGACAAGGGTGGTTCCCAGAGAGAAGCTAGAGTTATGTTGGTGACTGGCTGGCATGGACTCCCAGTGAGGGGTCATTTTAGGGTTACCCCCCAACATGGGCGGGAGGGGGAGATTGTTGGGCTCAGTCCAGCCCATTTGGTGGGTCTGGAACATGTTAAAAGGAGGAGGGGTGGGGTGCATTATACCCCACCACATCTTAATACCCTAAAAATGTGAACAAGCTCCTATGATGGGTCTTCTGCGAACCTGAAAATAGAAAAATGCAGCGGCAACAGTTCTCTCTCTAGGCATCCTTCTTGAATGGAGAGAAAAAGAGAGAGGGTGAAAAAGGAAGAAGAAGCAAGAGAGACATGTGAAGAAGAGAAGGAGCTCGATCTTGTGCGCCCGATTTCTAGTGTTGTCTGTTCTCCTGGAGTTTTTGATTTGGGGATTTGTTCCGCATAAGGTAATCCCTTATTCTTCCACTCTCTTATTTGTATTCCACAAGACTTGTGCAAAACTTGAGAGAGGAACCGCGTACTACTACTTTTCATATGGGAGTGTTGTCGGTTTGTCCCATGGTTTTTTCCCTTCCATGTCGTGGGGGGTTTCTCCATGTTAAAAATCTGGTGCATTTTATATGTGATTGTGCTTGTGTTGGTTTGGTGATTTTTCGACTCGGGTACTTGCGTGTGGATGGCATAGAAATTATTGTGGTAGTATAGGGACGCCAAAAGGTGTACGGATAAATTTGTTTCTGTATTGATTCTCCAACTTCACATAGATTTGTGCTTGGATTGAATTTTATAGCTCCCCAATAGGTAACTCACAATATGGTGGTGCATGCCAAGTTCACCTCTCATCATCCTCTGCCAATGGCATTATTCTCTACAATTGACTAGTTCATGGAATGCACTTGTTACATACACAGGGTGTCAGGTCCTCTGCTTGGTGCGCTATCATGGGGCCTAGGAGAGATGTCAAAAATAACCGCCCAATTATCTGTACCACTTGATTCGTGATGAGTCTGGTAATACCTGAAGAAATAGAGATGAATTCATATTTGGGTATTTTAAAAATACATGTTTCATACTCGGATCAGGTATGGATTTAGTGCACCCGAACCCATACTCGATCTGTACACATTCTTAATAACGCACTGTGTATCTTGGGCATGTGATTTTGGCATGAACTCAACCCACTGCCCATCTTTTTGGGTCTATGAGTTTAGATTTCTTGATAAAATTATAAGGACATTTTCGTAAAACATAAAAAATGCTTTGGGAATGAAAGAATTGACCGGACTTCCCTTTTCCCACTTCCCACGAATCTCACCTTCCCTTGGATGTGAATGTGGAATCATGTTTTTTAGACGATGAAAAGGGTAAAACCCACCAGGCCCATTGTGGCCCACCAACAATGGGTCAACTTCGGCCCGGTCCGGTTGGACCAACGGGGGCTAATCAACAGCCCAAAATTAGGCAGGCCAACAAGGGCATATCAAAGATTCGGCAGACCACATGAGGCATTAATATGAGCATCTCAGATAGTTGACGACTCTCCAGAAATTGAACGTCGCCTCACTGTTACAGGCCACTTCTCCAGTGGTGATGAGGCCACACCCACTACGCCACGATCCTCGCCTCGAAACCACACATTCCAATTGAGTAGGAGCACTACAGGAAACTCCTCGCACTGTTGACACCCATTTTATGACTAATAAGTTTTTTTTTGGTAAGTAATGTGTATTGTATTAAAGTTGCAAAAAATTGTACATTAGGAAATTGCTAGACTAGCTAGCAATGTGAATGATAACCTTCGGACCACACAGACTGCGGACTCTGAAGGTTGATTAAACTAAAAAATTAAACTTATTGAAGATTTCTTTCTGTCTCTTAGATAAGCTATTTAGCCCAAAGAATTCTAAACAGCTTCTCGAGTCCTCAATTATTTCTAAGAGCAACTTTATTCTTGAAGTGGTAGATATGTCTTCAAAAATCCTTAAACATCTTTCCCTCCAAATCTTCCAAATGGTGAATCGAAGAAGGATCCTAATTAGCTTGACCAAAGGAGTGAATCCTTTGAATTCCTGCTGTAACTTCACAATTTCTTGATGGATACCTGTTAGAGGATCCCTGTGGAGATCAAACCGAAGCAGAATGCTTGTCCAAATCCAATTAGAATAAGGGCATTCAAAGAAGAGATGTTCTTGTGTTTCACTTGCATTCCTACAAAAGACACATATGCTGGGTAGACAAAAACCCTTGGACTGAAGAATATCTGCAGTTGGCAACTTAAGGAGAGCAGCTTGCCAAGTGCAGTGTGATGCCATCTGAGCAGTAGGGTTTTTCCATATCCACTCATGAATCAGCATAGTTTGTCCCTTTTCCCTTGTTACTTCCCATATATTGCTGGTCTTGAGAACATGCACAGGATGAGTCCATTTGATGACATCACGGCCACTGTTGTAAATTGGAATGGATTTAATTATGTCCCACAGTTCCAGCATTTCACTGGACTGAGCAGTAGGAAGACACCAATTATTTCCAGAAATAAGGCTCTCCACTTTAGCATCTTTGGGAAGATCAAGGTCTTCTCTGATATAATCACCATAAAGTTGATTAATACTGCATCCATTAATCCAAGGATCAGACCACAGATTAGTGTCTCGGCCATTAGAAATTTGAAATGTGATGTGTTCCCTGATTAGGCTTCTTGCATGCAGAATCCCCTTCCATGCTGAAGAGTAATAAGACTTCAATTGGAAGTCCCAGATATTTTTCTTATGAAGATACTTGTTCTTAACCCATTCGAACCAAAGAGAGTCTTTTTTCTGAAGAATCTCCCACAAAAACATGCAAGAACTAGCTCTATTACATTCTTTCATCAGGATTCAGCTTAAGCCCTGACATCTTAGCAAATTGCTGAAGTAGAAGACCCACTTGGTTAATTGTCTGAGTGTCATTCTTCAAAAATAGAATCAGATCATTAGCAAAGAGGACATGAGAAATCTTCAAGTTTCCAGCCCTGGGGCATTTAATATCTCCATTTGAAACCTTGTCATCCAGCATAGAAGTGAGCCCTTCCATAACAATGGTGAATAAGTAAGGAGATAAAGGGTCTCCTTGCCTAATCCCATTAGTGCTATTGAAGAATCCATGAGTAGAACCATTTAACAAAACAGAAAAGGCCGGCCCTTCTAAGCAAGTTGAAATCCAGTTGATACAAGCTATAGGAAAACCCATTCTACTCATCAGATAATAGAGATACTTTCTGTTTACTGAGTCAAAAGCCTTCTTAAGATCAATTTTCAGACAAATAAGGTTTCCTTTAGACTTAGAATGCAGGTCTCTAACTATATCATTGGCAAGGAGGACATTATGGTGTATACTCCTTCCCTTAATAAATGCAGACTGGTTCCTGCTGATGAGCTTCGGAAGGACAACCTTAACTCTGTTAGAGATGACCTTAGAGATTGTTTTGTAAACAAAGTTGCAAAGAGAAATGGGCCTAAATTGCTCAAAAGAGTCTGCTCCATCTGTCTTAGGAATGAGATATATAAAAGTGCAATTGAATTGCTTTAAAAGGCTGCAAGTGGAGAAAAAATGCCTTATAGCAGATAACACATCCTCACCAATAATACTCCAAGCAGTCTGAAAAAATTCAGCAGGAAAACCGTCTGGGCCCGGGCTTTTATGTTTTGGAGCTTGGAAGATGGCTTGTTTAATCTCCTCATCCGAGATGGGTGCACTAAGAAGTCCAGCTTCCTCCTCTGACAGCTTAGTTTTAGGAACAAAATTCCAGTCTTCATCATTACATGAAGATTGATTAAGAAGCTTGGAAAAAAACTGAATTGCATGACTGCTAATCTCATCAGGATCTGAAGTAAAGCTCCCATCTGCTAGTCGACACTTCTTGATGCAATTGACCACTTTCCTGCTCTTTAAAGCTGCATAAAAAAATTTGGTATTAGAATTGCCCAAGGCTAGCCAACTCTGTCTTGATTTCTGCCTAGCAAAGGACTCCTCAATTTGGATATCTTTGGAAAGTTGTTGTTTGAGCATCTTCTCCTGATAGACCAGATTAGAATTCATAGGATCTGAAGAAAGCTTAATCTGCACTTCATGAAGTTCCCTTTTAGCCTTCTGAATGTTACCTTTGACATCACCAAAGCAACTCAAATTCCATTCTCTGAGCACTTCTTTAAGCCTTTTGAGTTTGGACCATAGGATAAATTGGGGGGTACCTCTGAAGTTCCCCCTCCAAACTTCCTTCACAATATCTAGAAACCGGGGGTGCTGAGTCCACATATAAAAAAATTTGAAAGGTTTTTTACCTATTTTCACCTCATTCTCAGAATAAACTGAAAGCATCATATGATCTGAAAATATCTCAGGAGAGAGTTCAACAAAAGAATCAGGGAAAGAGTTCAGCCAATTATCATTGATGAGACATCTGTCCAATCTTGCCACAATCCTATTTGGGGGCATAGAGCAGTTACTCCAAGAAAAGGAATTGCCAATTGTTTTAATATCTTCCAGATTAGAAGAAACAATCATATTATCAAATTCTTGAAGAATGGCTGAGGGAACAGGATTACCACCCATTTTTTCATTTGGATACCGGATGGAGTTGAAATCTCCAACCACCATCCAAGGTAAACCATTGCAGTAGGTGGACAGAGCAGATATGCCATTCCATAGAATCTTTCGCTGAGAAAGGAGGTTGGAAGCATACACAGTAGTCAAGTAGAACTTAATTCCCCTTGCTGAATCAAAGACAGATAAATGAATGAACTGATCAGTGAACTTGATCACACTCGTTGTGAACTTCGTAGGATTACTAAGAACCCATATCCTGCCTCTATCATGAAAATTATGAGTAAGAACTGCATCAGCCCAGATGTTTTGTTTAAATCTTTCTGAGTTTATAGAGTGAATTTTAGTTTCTACAAAGACAGTAATGTCACACTTTGAACGAGAGATGATGAGCTGTAGCTGAGCTCGTCTCTCTGGTTTGTTTAATCCTCTGACATTCTAGCAAATGAGCTTCATCAAAAAATCTTTGATAATCTTATTTCCTGTAAAAGGATATTAAGATGACAGGCGGGAAGATCGCCTTGATTTTGAAAATCCAATCTGATTTCCTGCCTTACCTTTACCCTTCACAATAGGCGGTAAATGATTAGAAACAGAAGGCAAAAGAGAGTCTTCCCCCGACTTCATCTCAACAACTTCCTGAAGACTCGGGAAGTCTGCCCTTTCCAACTTAGAGTCACCCGGATTAGCCGAAGGTTTGAAATTCGAATCCCCTTCCACAAAAATAGATTTGAGAGAAAACTTGCCTACAGAAGGAATATCGGGTGGATGCCCTTGCTCTGAATACGCATGATCTGGAGAAAGCTGAGTAGAATTGCCATTAGGCCCCGAACCATCATTCTCATTCTGAACAACTTGAAGATTGGCTTGAGTTGAATTATGCAACTCTGTAATAGAATCCAGAACCAAGAACTTATTCCCTGTAGAGATTGATTTAACAAACTGATGAGAATGGTCTCTCTTTGGTAGAGGATGTTTGCCACCAGTCTGCACATCATTAACATGATTACCATTGGACCCAGCATCCATTGTTTCACTATGACTAACCTGAATTGGATTGAACTCTTTCTTGCCTGAAGCATCAACATTAACAGATGAGTGTTGTGGCTTATGGAACAACTTCTGTCTATCAAACTTATGATTGTGCTTAAGTACATTCTCAACTGGGGGTTGCTTTGCAGAGCATAGACCCTCTGAATGACCAAATGAGTTACAGACCGAACAGGCTTTAGGCTTCCATGTATAAGTTACATAAACTTTTCGAGTCCTTCCTTGAAGATCTTGGAAGTAGACTTCTTCAGGAAGATCACTGGTTGCAGAAACCATAACACATGCTCTGGCAAAGGAAAGACGTTGCCTTGATGCCGTGAGTTTATCTATATGAAGAGGTGTCCCAATGACACTACAAATACGGCTAAAGAATTTCTTTGTCCATAAATGCAGGGGAACACCATCCAAAGAAATCCAAAGAGGAATGGTTTGAAGACTGTCAACTTCAAAAGAAATATCCGAGGACCACCTACGCAAGATCATAGGATGACCTTTAACAGTCCAAAAGGTCTCCAAGATACGATTCAAGTCCTCCTCTAAATCAAATTTGCAAATAAAGAAACCATGTTCCAGCATGAAAAGCTGGAAGCCATTGGGACTCCATCTACTTCTAATGAAAGCTTGAAGCGGTAGAAAGGATGAAGAAAGTCCCACCACATAACCAACAAGTGAATTCGACCAAACCTCCTCCAGCTCTGCAGAATCCTCTGCTTCACAAACAGCTACGCTCCTTGAATCAATGGATGAAGGCTCGAGGTATTCCAACTGGAGTTGATCTTGATCATTGTCCGGCGCAGGAGTCTTGAAAAGACTGGTCCAAGACTATGGTTGGGATGAGACCAGAGCAGGTACTTTGGAGCACGAACGAGCTCGACGACGTCCTCTCTCTTCCAAAGCGGATGGTGACTTCGGCAGTAAAGCAGGGAGGGGTTGGGAAGGTTGCTGCGAAGAAGGGGGTGGTAAGCCATGCAGAGCCGAGCTCCTGGCTCCAGGGTCGCCAGAGCTCATCTCTCCCCCTCTCGACTCTCGCTTCTCGACCCTGTTCTTCCTTATGACTAATAAGTTGGGTCATCTTCTTATTTATCTTTATGATGCTCCGAGTTATATGCCGTTTCTGGGCCATCTTGGTTAGGTTTTGGGCTTGTTTCAGGGGTCATTCTCCTTGATCGGGTCTCGCTCCTTATTTATTTTCCATGGGGTGAAGCTTTGTAGGTCTTTTCTTTGTTTTACCACTCCACTAACTCTGGCGGCTTACCATACAAGTGTTTGATGATGTTTGGCGGTCTATTGTAAGACCGTTTGCTGACGCTAAAGTCTCGAGGTATCGTCTTTCCTTCCGTCTTAATCCTTTCTTATCCGTTGAGCTCTGGCGGTTTATTGTATGGCTGTTAGAGGCATTGTGGCGGTTTTACTTTTGACCGTTTCTTAGCTCCATAGTCCTGATCACGAAGTTTTCGCCCGTTGGTCTTATCTTTTGGTGACCATTTGAGGGTGGCGGTCTATCCTTGGACCGTTAATTCCAAGTGGCGGTTTATCGTAAGACCGTTTTAGGTGACAGAGAGTCCTACTAGAACTGTCTTTTCTCTACTACGCCGTGGCCGAAGTAGAGTTTTGATTTGATGATTTCTCTCTAGATACTGATCGTTAGAAGCTCTCATTTTTTTCTATGGACTCTTGGGAGTATTATCTTCAAGGATTATCTGGTTTCATGCCTAATTTCGAGTCATTATCCCTCCAATTCGAACCTAGAGTTTGAGGGTCTATAAATAGAACCCTTAAGTTCATGGGTTAAAGAGGAGATTTTTGGAGATTACGTCGAGGTGCTGCTGCATTCTGGAGCGAGTACCAATCAAGGAGAAGTGTTGTCTACGTCCATTAGCATTCAAAGTCCAGGGAGTATCAAGTTCCAAGGGTCAATAGTGTTGTGTTTTCATCCTAGTTTCTCCCCTCTTCATAGCATTCATAAGCATATTCTCATCATCTTCTTCCACGTTTTTTGCATCTCAATCACGTTTTCAAAACATCCTCCCATTATTTCCACACCCTACAAGGGTTAAAAAAAAAACAAACCTCCCAGGTATCCACTCTTCCTTTTGCATGCACTTTAGTTTATTTGTATTATAGTTACTACACTTGTCAAAGGGCTAATTTGGGTTGTTCTTTCTGTGCTTCTACACTCTTTTGCAGGTCTACAAGGTTCCTAACATGAGGTCCAACTCTTCTGGCCGGCCGGGAGAGGTGGAGATCCAAGTCCCTACTTGCTGTTCCGTGCGCTCAGGCGGCTCTACTTTGGACCATTTTCTGACTGTGACGGCTTATCGTAAGGCCGTCTCTGGTACGTTAGCAGCCTGATATTCAACTGTTTGAAGTTGCAGGTTTTTGGTTTTCATCTCCCGTGGGTGGGTGTTTCATCCTCCTCTTTCCAAGGTATTTAGCTTAGCTTTTCTATTTTAATTACCTTGGTGGAGATCACACTTCTTTGGTTGGGTATTGTTCATCATTGTCATCTTTCTTACTCTTCTTTTTGCTTCATTTGTTCCACACCTACGGTGTGTATTTTTATTTTATTACTTTGCTCCATGCTCTGGCGTATGTTTTTGTTTTTCTTCTCTCATAAATATTGATGACATGCATATGCTTCTGATTTTGGTGATTGTTTGAGTTAGGTTATCACTTGCTCACGCATCCTCACACACACATATCTTACACACATACCACTATATTCACATTCACATCATCATCATCACATCTCACACAACAAGAAAAACCATAAACAACCCAATTTTTTGGCGATCACGGTGGGACAAGTAGTGCCAATCGTGTTGAGCCTCTGTTTGACCTGCTGATGTTGATTTCACCCAGTTGCCCTTGTGTTTTCCTCGGGTTTTCCATTTATTTTCCTACTATTTTATGCTCTCTGGTCTCCTTGGAGGTCTACTGTTCGACCGTTTTTGGCTTAAAAGCGGCCTAGAAATAGGTCGTCTTATCTTTCTGGCAGTCTCAGATTAAATCGCTTCTCCAGTTACAGGTGCGCATCCCGAGGTTGTTATTATTTTCATAGTTTTTACTGTGACTTTCATGCTTGGGTGCCATCTGATCTCCTCTCTGGTTGTTATACATATTCACATCATTGTTTGCATATTTGATTGTTAGGTTTTAGGCTAGAATTTGCATGCACTCCGGTGCACATAGAATCATTCATATTCATACTCTAGTTTCATTTTCGTACCTTGGTGTGTGAACCTCTTATCTCCATATTCCTTGGGGTCGACTAGGAGATCACATCAAGGACCTCCATAAGTCCCCGCGAGCCATGGATTCCCACACGGACGCCGGGCCGGTTGTACCTTTACCACGCTGTGTCTAGGTTGCATAAGTTAGGGAGAGTTTACACTTAGCGTTAACCAAGTCCCAAAAACACCCTTCCAATTAGGAACCTTGTTGGAGAGAATATCTAAAGTCAAATCATTAAGGTTCTAAAGGAGAAAACAATAAAAAGTGGTGCATCATCATAACTTGGTTGATTTTGAGTGCCTCTCATCCCCTTCTTTATTTTTATAAAGTTTGGAGTCTTTGTCTTAGTCACTCATTTTGTGTTGTTTGCATTTTGTCAAGGTCTTCCGTTGCATGTGGAGTTGCTTTCGATCTCTAGAATCATCACCTAGGGGCAATTCCTTCTCTACCTTCTACTTCAATCCCCTGTTTGAGTCAAACATGTCTTCTTTTGATCTTCCCCCTTCCCAGGAGGAGTCTCTTCCTCAGGGGCTTCTAGAAGACCCCTCTCGGGTCATCTCTTTCCAATCCGGAGAAGGGTCCGCCCCTTCTCCCTCTTCCCTTTCTATGGGGGGCGCGCAGCCCACGAACCCCCTCTCTTCTCCCAATTCCGCTAATCATGTCCTCCAAATGATGGCCCAGTTGGATCCAGCCCAACTTCAGGCTGTCTATCAGGCCTTGTAGGGGTCCAATGCCCCATCTCCCACAATTGTACAAAGTTTGTCCAATGCCTCCATTGCTCAACCAATAGTTGATGGGCCCGCCGTTCAGCCCATTCCAATTGATCTCACTCCGGTCCAGCCTAGGACCATCCAATTCTCTAGTATGGAAACGGGCCAGTCTTCTGGTTCGGCCCCGCAAGTTCTTGACAAAGGGAAGACCGTCCTCCCTTCTCCTATCCAGGCGGATTCTTATCAGGCTATTCCATCAGTGCCATAAATTCTTGTTGCGCCATCTGATTTCATGCGCCCTCAGCCAGGGGCGGCCCAAGTCCATACCAATGTGGGTCATTCTTCCGCCCAATATCCCTCTTATGGGCCTCCTCTTTCATCTATCTATCCTTCGGCTCCCCGCTTTGAGCCCACTCCTCTTGTTTTACCAACACCATCTAGGGAACAAGATCTTCTTGATAAATGGGCCGCCATGCAACAACAACTCGACTTTCTCCATAAGCGGGTTGGCCCACAATCTTTAGCGGATGTTCCAGTTCCTAGCTTTCATAACATCTGGTTCCCTCCTCAATCCGAGCTCCCTACATACCGTAAGTATGACGGGAATAGCAATCCATTTATTCACGTGAGGGACTTTATATATGAATCGGTGCAGTTCCAATATGATGATCGCCTTATGGTGTATTTATTTCATCGATCCCGAGATGGAGTTGCTTTGGAGTGATTTTATTCCCTACCACTTGAGGATGCCGAGAGTTTTAAGGTGGTGAAAGAAAAGTTTATTCAAAGGTTTCAAGACCGGGTTGGCCCAGAATATTCCTTCACAGATTTAGTGGCCGAGAAAATAAAGCCAGATGAAGAATTTGCTACATATGGTGACAGGTGGAGACAGATGGCCGGCCGCGTGTCGGGTCACCTTCCGGAGGAAGAAAAAGTTAAGTTGCTCATTTACGCTACACCAACTTTCCGAAACATTCTTGCTATGAATGACATATCAAATATGCAACAACTATACAGTCGGGCGCGCTTTATTCAAACGCAATTCAAGGATTCCCCCATCCATTCACTCTTTGAAGCCCAGATGCCCAAATATCACAAAAAACCTCAAGGGCCTGTCACCGAGGGAGTCCAAACGAATGAATTGGTGCAAGCCGTTGCGTTCCCCTTCCAATCCGCACCATTATGCTTTCCACAAAATCCCCGCAATCCCCAGTTCTCCACGCCACAAAACACTCAACCCGCTTTCTCCGCTCCACAAAATCCTCACCCTACTTTCCCCGCTCCGCAAAACACATTCCCCACTCCGCAACAACCTCCACAACCTCCCCAATACCATAATGTCCCTCCACCCAACGGCTACACCAATAACAATAATAAGCGCCCGGGTCTGAAGAGAGCCCAATATCCTTCTTTTGCCCAAGTCCCTCACAGACATCTTTTCGGCTCTCATGTCTATCAATGCCATTCAATTTCCTCCGGAACAGCCAGATTGGAACCCGGCCGTTGATCAGACAAAATATTGCATGTTTCACAGGCAGCTTGACCATACTATCGAAAGTTGTTTCCATTTCAGAGATCTGGTATATGACTTGCACGAAGGGTAGCGTATAGATTGGGCCAAGATTAACAAGGCCATTGTTGAAATTAAAAAGAAGAGAAGGCAACCGCAGAGGCAGCATGTCACGCCCCGAGCGCGGAAGATACCCGGAGATGCGCGACGTGTCTATATCAATCATGTCAATCAGAGTGGTCATGTATTCGACACAAAGACAGAGATGCGCAAAATAGCAAGATAACCCAATCCTTTATTTCATAATGGATAGACTATTACAAATCCAATACTCTGTTAAATAAAAAGAAAAAGAATACATATTTGACTCAAGAAACTATAGAAAAGACTAGACGACACTTGTAGAAGCTCTATCACTTTCACTCTTGACCATTCCCATCCGATTGACTTCCATCGTCGTCGGACTTACCTGAAAAGTAAAAAGGGACAAACGGAATGAGCGAATGCTCAGTAGGAAATTATATCTCAAGTACTAGCAAGTGGTTTAAGTAATTACATTTTCATGGATGCAATAAAGCTATGCATGCTCGCACGAAACGACAAGATAGAGAGAATGTAATATCAAGAAAATAAGATGAACTTAGTCATGAACTTCCAACAAGATAACAAGTTTATTCGAGATATTCAAGCAAGTACATTTAACAAGTCATGTCAAGAACTTTGGCTATCATGTATCAAGCAAGTAAATTACCCTTTTTCGGGCCACGCATTTCATTTCATGTCAAGTACGAGTCAAGTACAAGATGTGTGTGGAATGTCCAATCAAGCAAGTCAAGTACTCGGTATAATGCCAGATACCTTATCATTTTAACTCCCATGGGCACAAGTACTTTCGGGTGCTCCTCCCAGGACCAGATCGGGCCCTATATGCGCAGGCATTTATCATGTGTTTTGACATCCACTCTTGTTTATATAGCCAATATAGAATTTCAATAATCAAGCTTGTAGATATGTATGACAACTTTGATAGAATAGAGTCCAAAATATGACAAAGGACATAGAATGGCGATAATAACGGTATAATCACGAGTTCGATAAAACTAGGTAGAATATGGTTCCCTTAACTTAGGTACCATGACAAATCAATATGGACATTCTTTATATAGAATTGAGGTCCACATGAACAGTATATCAAAGGTAAGATACCCTCATTCTTATCATAGAATTGGGGTTTACAAGAATGACACGATATGGCATGATATCATCATCCCATCAAGAATTTCTTATGATATACTCTTTGGTATACCATGTTTCTTTAGATTGACATGGCAAGGATCGTGTAATGGGTTTTTAGGGTACAACCAGCTCAGTCGGCCTTGAGGGAATCCAAGGCTACGAGGAGTCTTACGGAGGTCTCTATGACTAACTCGCTAGTCCAAAGGAACGGAATGTCCAATGGAGAGCTTGTATGTCAATGAGAGTTGAGTGTGATCGATAAATCAACATGAAACGTGGGACTATACTCACGGAGTGGAGAATAGTGCCGATATATATATATATATGTATAATATGAAACCATCGGTAATAGAACCAGGATAAAATCAGTTTACAGTAAAATAACGACTTAAGTAAAGTCGTGTATTGAATAATTAACGCCTAACAGAAGGGCGTTTACATGTATTGCCAGTTTGCAGAATTTCCATTATTTCATTAATTTATCAAAAACACGCCTTTCCTGGGGGCGTTTCTTCAAAGTTGACGACTGCAGAGGCAGGCGTCTCATCATTTACATATTCGACAGGATATAATTATTCTCAGAAATTTATCAAAAACGCGCCCTTGGAAGGGGCGTTACTTTCTAATTCCATTTTACAGAATATGTGAATTTCATGATTTTAGCAGATACACGCCCTAGGAAGGGGCGTTAATTTTCAGATTCACGCCTTGTACTGGGGCGTTAGAATATGGAAAACGACTTTGTCCAAGTCGTGAATTTCAAGGGATTTACGATATTTTAATAAATAATATTTCGAGAGACAGGAGACATGTCATGGCAGTAAAATTTAACAGGAATTCACAGAGTCATGCAAGATATTAAAAATCAATATTTCATATGTATTGTAATTTTTAAACAGGATCAATTATTAACCACATGCAATTCTTATGAAATTAACGCCTGCGTAGAGGGCGTCGAATATTAAATTGACGACCACTAGCATGGTCGTTTCTTTTAAATTAGCGCCCTAATCAAGGGCGTTTCTTTCAAAATTTTGCAGAAAACGTAATAAAACCTTATAAACAGTATGCATGCCATGCTCATATACGTATGTATAGATATCTTGCATTAATTCTTATTTGGGCTACAATAACTTGAGAAAATCCTACCTTAACAATGGATTTGAAGGTGACAGACACGTGAAGACGTTGATAAGGATAAACTGAATCAGCAGTAGGCAGAGAACCTTTGTTCTTTGGTCGATCCCTAGAGTTTTCCTACAGAGGAATATGAAGAGATATTAGAAATTTCTTCATAAGCTTGGCTGAAGATGGAAGTTTAGAAGAACTTACCCTTGTTCTTCACGATGTCTAGGCTTCCTCAACCTGTAAGAAGAAAAGAGAGTGAAGAATCATTAGTTCTTCGTGTAGGCAAAGCAGAGATCAAAGGAATAGTTTGTTCTTCACGTACCTAGCAGCAGACGTTCGATCAAATGGGTTTTAGGGTTCGATCGAACATGTTATTTATAGGATTTTGAAGTCCTAACAAGAGTAGTGTTTGATTGAGGGTAATATATCCTTAATAGAGTCCTTACTCTAATAGACACTTACTAGATTAGGTTAATCTTTCCTCGGATAAGTTCTGGGTTCGATCGGTTCTCGAACTGAATTAACGACTTTGGTCAGGGCGTCTATTCTTTGATTGACGCCTTATTTTAGGGCGTTTCTTAAAAAGCGCCTTGACAAAGGGCGTTTCGTGTTTTAAAACACGCCCAAGATAGGGGCGTTTCTTTTACTTACCCATTTGGTCGTATGAGAACTGACGACCGCATATGTGGGCGTCCTTTCTTTAGTCACGCCATGGATAGAGGCGTTTATTTATAAATTAACGCCTTAATAAGAGGCGTTATTTTTAATTTTTGCTTTACTTCGTCCAATTAACCCTATTCCTTTTATATATTACTTCTGTAATATATATGTTTTAATTCATTTCAATTATTCATTTATTAGGGTTGCTACACCCTCCCCCACTTAAAAAGAATTTGGTCCCCAAATTCAATATATATATAATTATACACGCGGAGAGTGTAGGACATATACCTCTTAGAATAACTCGGGAAATCGTTTCTTCATAGATTCCTCGGTCTCCCATGTCGCTTCGCGTTCAGGATTCTTATTCCATTGCACCTTGATCATGGGAATAACCTTATTCCTTAGAGCTCGTATTTCTCGATCTAATATCTTCAAGGGCCTCTGTTCATATGTGAGATCTTTCTGGATCACCAGATCTCCATGCTCAATAATATGTGACGGATCGTGCACATACTTCTTCAACATAGATATGTGAAATACATTGTGTACCTCGGACAACTGAGGAGGCAACGCGATGCGATAAGCAACCTCGCCAACTCTTTCGAGTACCTCAAATGGTCCGATGAATCTTGGCGTAAGCTTGCCCTTAACACCAAATCTTCGTATGCCACGTCCAGGGGATATTTTAAGAAATACATGATCTCCGATTTGGAATTCAAGATCTCTTCTTCTTGTATCTGCATAAGTCTTTTGTCTGGTCTGAGCAACTTGTAATCTTTCTCTGATTACCTGTATCTTCTCAGTTGTATCCCTTACCATGTCTGGACCTAATAGTTGTTTCTCTCCAACTTCGTTCCAACATATGGGAGATCGGCAACTCCTTCCGTATAAGGCTTCGAAAGGTGCCATTTGGATACTAGCTTGGTAGCTATTATTATATGCAAATTCAACTAAAGGTAAGTGGTCATGCCAGCTTCCTCCAAAGTCAATAATGCATGCTCTCAGCATATCTTCAACAACTTGATTAGTTCGCTCGGTCTGACCATCCGTTTGTGGGTGAAAAGCAGTACTAAAGTTGAGCCTTGTCCCCAACGAATGTTGTAATCCCTTCCAAAAATGAGAAGTAAAACGGGGATCCCTATCAGACACGATTGAGACAGGAATTCCATGTATCCTGACTATTTCTTTAATGTATAGTGCAGCTAGCACATCAATCGACCATCGGCTTTTGATTGGCAAGAAATGTGCCGATTTAGTCAATCGGTCAATGATAACCCAGATTCCATCATGTCCTCCTTTAGATTTAGACAAACCCATGATGAAGTCCATACCAATATCCTCCCATTTCCACTTAGGAATATCTAGAGGATGTAGTTTTCCCGCAGGCTTTTGGTGTTCCGCCTTGACCTGTTGGCATGTGAGACAGCGTGATACATAGTCCGCTATTTCTCTTTTCATATTGGGCCACCAAAAGTTCCTCTTTACATCTTGGTACATTTTAGTTGATCCAGGATGAATAGTGTATCTTGATCTGTGAGCTTCATCTAAGATCTTCTTCTTTAATTCCGGACAATCGGGTATACAAGTTCTATCTTTGAACGATAATCTTCCATCAGAAGTTAGTTGAAAATCGGATTGTCCTTCTAATCTGCCTTTGATTTCTATTAACATAGGATCGTCATCCTGAAGTGTTTGTATCTCAGATAACAAATCTGACTGTATGCTTACATGGGATAGTGTGACAAATTTGGATTCCGTGTCCAAGCTTATATTGAGCTCGGAGAATTGTTCAAGTAACCTCCATTCTTGTATCATACAATTTGCTATCTTTGCTCTCGGCTTTCGACTAAGGGCATCAGCCACATAATTACCCTTTCCGGGATGGTATTGTATACTGAAGTCGAAGTCCTTGAGATATTCTAGCCAACGTCTTTGTCTCATGTTCAGCTCCTTTTGTGAAAATAGATATTTGAGACTTTTGTGATCGGAGTATACAGTAAACTGTACCCCATAGAGATAGTGTCTCCATATCTTTAGGGCAAATACTACCGCGGCCAATTCCAAGTCATGGACGGGGTAATTCTCCTCATGCTTCTTCAGTTGACGAGAAGAGTATGCTATGACCTTCCCATGTTGCATTAGAACACATCCGAGGCCAATGCCAGAAGCATCAGTGTAGACCTCGAATTTCTCTCCTTCAATTGGTAGGGCTAAGACCGGAGCTGTGGTGAGATGATCCTTGAGAGTTTGGAAACTGCTTTCACATTCCTCACTCCATTCATATCGGATCTCCTTACGAGTTAATCTTGTAAGTGGTACGGCGATCTTAAAGAAATCTTTGATAAATCGCCGATAATAGCCTGCAAGACCTAAGAAACTTCTGATCTCGCTTGCGTTAGTGGGTCTCTCCCAGTCTCTCACAGCTTCAACTTTTGACGGATCCACAGATAAACCGTCCTTGGATATGACATGTCCGAGAAAAGCCACTTCTTCAAGCCAGAACTCGCATTTGCTGAGTTTAGCATATAATTGATTTGTCCTCAAGACTTGCAATGCAATCCTCAAATGCTCTTCATGTTCTTCCTTAGTCTTAGAATATATCAATATATCATCGATGAAGACTACTATGAATTGATCCAAGTAAGGCCTGAATATGCTATTCATTAACTGCATAAAGGCAGCAGGGGCATTTGTTAGTCCAAAAGGCATAACAACAAATTCGTAATGGCCATACCTGCTTCTGAATGCGGTCTTGTGAATGTCATCATCCTTGATCCTTAATTGATGATATCCCGACCGGAGATCAATATTGGAGAAATATTTGGATCCTGAAATCTGATCAAACAATTCATCGATTCTCGGCAGTGGATACTTGTTCTTGATAGTAAGATGATTCAACTGTCGATAGTCAATACACAATCTCATGGATCCATCCTTCTTCTTTACAAATAAGACTGGTGCTCCCCACGGGGAAGTACTTGGTCTAATAAACCCTTTTCGGATTAGTTCCATCAACTGCTCCTTCAACTCCTTGAGTTCAGCAGGGGACATTCTATATGGTGCCTTTGAAACCGGACCAGCACCAGGGACTAAGTCGATGGTAAAGGCCACATCTCTTTGCGGGGGTAATCCCGGCAATTCTTCCGGAAATACGTCTGGGAATTCTCGTACTACTTGAACGTCTTCTATCTTGGTTTCCTTAGCTTCTTTATTAGTGACAAAAGCAAGGAAGGATACACATCCTTTCCTAACGAGCTTGCTTGCTCGAAGAGCCGAAATAAGAGGGGATTTGCTTCGACTCTTAGGACTAGTATAAGTCAGTTCTGGAAATTCTTTGAAAACAATCTTGCTATTACGGCAATCAACCGTTGCCTGGTACTTAGATAACCAATCTGCTCCTAGTATAACATCATATTCTTTTAGATCTAAGCAGATAAGATCAATAGGAAAATTCTTTCCTCGAACCAACACCTCACAGTTTTGGTAATGATGCGTGATATCCGTCTCGTTTCCGAGAGGAGTAGACAACACTATTTTCATCCATTCTGGTTCTAGAGGTAATGGGTCAGCAAACTTCTTGGAAATAATGGAATGCGATGCACCCGTATCAAATAAGACATGTGCATATTTGGAACAAATTTTTAATGTACCTTCCACCAATCCGCCTTCTTCTTCTGGTTCGGTCTCTTGGATTGCATGAAGACGCGCGTTCCTTGTCACTGGGCGTTTACCCTCACCGTCTTGGTCATTCATTAATGGACAATCGGGAATCCGATGTTCACGACTCCCACAACGGAGACATGCTCCTAATTTCCTCCAGCATTCTTCTGTTTTGTGACCAGCCTTGTCACAATGCTTGCATACTACGTTTGAAGGGGTAGTGGTGATAGAGAAAGGCTTGGATTTCTTGTACTTCTGATCTTGAGAGGAAGAACCTCCATTATTGGGCCTCTTCTTAAAGTTGGGTTTAAAAGAACCCGAACTTGTGACTTGCTCCTTTTTGTCTTTCCCACGGATCCTATCAGATAGTTCCGTGGCATCTTCAAGCAACTGAGCTCGGCGCACTATTTCAGTATAAACTTGAATATCCATAGGCGCCAGTTGAGTAATGTAGTGGGGCCTAAGCCCATTAAGAAATCTACGGGCTTTCATCTTTTCCGTGCCAATTAAATGCTTAGCATATCTAGACAGTCTAGAGAACTGTGCTTCATAATCAGCCACCGATAAAGATCTTTGCTTTAATGCGGCAAATTCGGCGGCCTTCCTTTCCTGGACCCTATCAGAGAAATATTTGGCGTTGAAATATTCAACGAATTCACCCCATGTAACTTGAGTTGGGTCAATAGTAGCTTCAATCGACTCCCACCAGCATCTAGCATCCTTTTCTAACTGGAAAGTAGCTAATAAGACTTTGTCCTGATCCGTGCATTGCATGACACGGAATATACGTTCAATCTCCCGAACCCAATGCTCGGCATCGTCTGGATCGGTCGATCCCATGAACTTCGGGGGATTCATATTCTTGAATGCTTGGTGTAAGCTTCCAGCTCGTGGAGCACCACCTTGTGCTACCTGTTGTAGCACTTGGGTCATCCCTTGAAGGGTACGCTGCATGTTGCGCCATTGAGCACGTTCGGCAGCCATTATCCTACAATTACAATAGCTATGTTAGTATTATATCACTATGATCTTATAAAGGACTCATTGATCATTTAACCCTTGGTTCTACCCACTCTCACTTGGTTAAAGGTTTTGAAACCTATCCTTGGACTTGGGTTTCCTAGGAATTGAATACCTTAGGCTCTGATACCACAAAGACTGTCACGCCCCGAGCGCGGAAGATACCCGGAGATGCGCGACGTGTCTATATCAATCATGTCAATCAGAGTGGTCATGTATTCGACACAAAGACAGAGATGCGCAAAATAGCAAGATAACCCAATCCTTTATTTCATAATGGATAGACTATTACAAATCCAATACTCTGTTAAATAAAAAGAAAAAGAATACATATTTGACTCAAGAAACTATAGAAAAGACTAAACGACACTTGTAGAAGCTCTATCACTTTCACTCTTGACCATTCCCATCCGATTGACTTCCATCGTCGTCGGACTTACCTGAAAAGTAAAAAGGGACAAACGGAATGAGCGAATGCTCAGTAGGAAATTATATCTCAAGTACTAGCAAGTGGTTTAAGTAATTACATTTTCATGGATGCAATAAAGCTATGCATGCTCGCACGAAACGACAAGATAGAGAGAATGTAATATCAAGAAAATAAGATGAACTTAGTCATGAACTTCCAACAAGATAACAAGTTTATTCGAGATATTCAAGCAAGTACATTTAACAAGTCATGTCAAGAACTTTGGCTATCATGTATCAAGCAAGTAAATTACCCTTTTTCGGGCCACGCATTTCATTTCATGTCAAGTACGAGTCAAGTACAAGATGTGTGTGGAATGTCCAATCAAGCAAGTCAAGTACTCGGTATAATGCCAGATACCTTATCATTTTAACTCCCATGGGCACAAGTACTTTCGGGTGCTCCTCCCAGGACCAGATCGGGCCCTATATGCGCAGGCATTTATCATGTGTTTTGACATCCACTCTTGTTTATATAGCCAATATAGAATTTCAATAATCAAGCTTGTAGATATGTATGACAACTTTGATAGAATAGAGTCCAAAATATGACAAAGGATATAGAATGGCGATAATAACGGTATAATCACGAGTTCGATAAAACTAGGTAGAATATGGTTCCCTTAACTTAGGTACCATGACAAATCAATATGGACATTCTTTATATAGAATTGAGGTCCACATGAACAGTATATCAAAGGTAAGATACCCTCATTCTTATCATAGAATTGGGGTTTACAAGAATGACACGATATGGCATGATATCATCATCCCATCAAGAATTTCTTATGATATACTCTTTGTATAATCATAAGGGCCGGTATACCATGTTTCTTTAGATTGATATGGCAAGGATCGTGTAATGGGTTTTTAGGGTACAACCAGCTCAGTCGGCCTTGAGGGAATCCAAGGCTACGAGGAGTCTTACGGAGGTCTCTATGACTAACTCGCTAGTCCAAAGGAACGGAATGTCCAATGGAGAGCTTGTATGTCAATGAGAGTTGAGTGTGATCGATAAATCAACATGAAACGTGGGACTATACTCACGGAGTGGAGAATAGTGCCGATATATATATATATATGTATAATATGAAACCATCGGTAATAGAACCAGGATAAAATCAGTTTACAGTAAAATAACGACTTAAGTAAAGTCGTGTATTGAATAATTAACGCCTAACAGAAGGGCGTTTACATGTATTGCCAGTTTTCAGAATTTCCATTATTTCATTAATTTATCAAAAACACGCCTTTCCTGGGGGCGTTTCTTCAAAGTTGACGACTGCAGAGGCAGGCGTCTCATCATTTACATATTCGACAGGATATAATTATTCTCAGAAATTTATCAAAAACGCGCCCTTGGAAGGGGCGTTACTTTCTAATTCCATTTTACAGAATATGTGAATTTCAGGATTTTAGCAGATACACGCCCTAGGAAGGGGCGTTAATTTTCAGATTCACGCCTTGTACTGGGGCGTTAGAATATGGAAAACGACTTTGTCCAAGTCGTGAATTTCAAGGGATTTACGATATTTTAATAAATAATATTTCGAGAGACAGGAGACATGTCATGGCAGTAAAATTTAACAGGAATTCACAGAGTCATGCAAGATATTAAAAATCAATATTTCATATGTATTGTAATTTTTAAACAGGATCAATTATTAACCACATGCAATTCTTATGAAATTAACGCCTGCGTAGAGGGCGTCGAATATTAAATTGACGACCACTAGCATGGTCGTTTCTTTTAAATTAGCGCCCTAATCAAGGGCGTTTCTTTCAAAATTTTGCAGAAAACGTAATAAAACCTTATAAACAGTATGCATGCCATGCTCATATATGTATGTATAGATATCTTGCATTAATTCTTATTTGGGCTACAATAACTTGAGAAAATCCTACCTTAACAATGGATTTGAAGGTGACAGACACGTGAAGACGTTGATAAGGATAAACTGAATCAGCAGTAGGCAGAGAACCTTTGTTCTTTGGTCGATCCCTAGAGTTTTCCTACAGAGGAATATGAAGAGATATTAGAAATTTCTTCATAAGCTTGGCTGAAGATGGAAGTTTAGAAGAACTTACCCTTGTTCTTCACGATGTCTAGGCTTCCTCAACCTGTAAGAAGAAAAGAGAGTGAAGAATCATTAGTTCTTCGTGTAGGCAAAGCAGAGATCAAAGGAATAGTTTGTTCTTCACGTACCTAGCAGTAGACGTTCGATCAAATGGGTTTTAGGGTTCGATCGAACATGTTATTTATAGGATTTTGAAGTCCTAACAAGAGTAGTGTTTGATTGAGGGTAATATATCCTTAATAGAGTCCTTACTCTAATAGACACTTACTAGATTAGGTTAATCTTTCCTCGGATAAGTTCTGGGTTCGATCGGTTCTCGAACTGAATTAACGACTTTGGTCAGGGCGTCTATTCTTTGATTGACGCCTTATTTTAGGGCGTTTCTTAAAAAGCGCCTTGACAAAGGGCGTTTCGTGTTTTAAAACACGCCCAAGATAGGGGCGTTTCTTTTACTTACCCATTTGGTCGTATGAGAACTGACGACCGCATATGTGGGCGTCCTTTCTTTAGTCACGCCATGGATAGAGGCGTTTATTTATAAATTAACGCCTTAATAAGAGGCGTTATTTTTAATTTTTGCTTTACTTCGTCCAATTAACCCTATTCCTTTTATATATTACTTCTGTAATATATATGTTTTAATTCATTTCAATTATTCATTTATTAGGGTTGCTACACAGCAAGTGCAGCAGCAACAAGCACCGCCGCCGTAGCAGCAGCCGCAGCCACCACAACAGCCAGCTCAAGACTTGGGGATCCATCAGAACCCCATGCTGAACCATCCTCCCGCTCCATAGCCACAACCACCGGCACCCGCCCAAGTTAACCTTGTCCAACCACCGACTCCCGACGCCGGGTGGTCTTACGATGATGATGCATCAGTCCAGTGGCTCATGGCCCTTCACCACAACCACCATAGCCCTTCCCCCTCCGTCATCCTTCCGCTTAACCAACAAACCCCACTATCCTCCGCACCCACCAAACCCCTCATCCTACCGTCCGCATTCCCCATAAAACTGTTTGCCCCCACTCCACCACTGTCTACCTTCACTGCCACCACCGCACCACTAGCCAACCATTCACCCCTTATCCTTCTTCCAACTACCTCTACCCCACCACCGACACCCGCACCAATCATCACTCCACCTCCGTCAAAACCCTTGCCTATCATTTCCACTACACCTTCCCCCGCACCACTCATTCACCTCACTGGGCCCATTAAGCCGCTTATTTTGAACCCATCCCAGGCCGTGCTGGCTCACAATCTTACCCTGCGGAGCGGGCATTTGTTCCACAGAAATTATCCTTCCACTGGTGCACCTGAACCTAATCCCCAGTCTTCTCAGCCAGCTGTTGATCAGGAGGAGGCAGATCCCCTGCCGGGAACACAGTATGATCTGTTACACCACCTGGACAGGGTGCCTGCCAAGATCTCCATACTAGAGTTGATAAAGAGATCTACCCTTCATCAAGTTGCACTCATGAACTTTTTACAAAAGGTAACCGTTAATGAAGACATGGCAGCGGATAGCCTGTCGACAGCTCTGGCTACAATCTCTAAGGGGCCGACAATCACATTTTCTGAAACAAAATTGGCGCCTCTTGAAAATCGACAGATGCCGCTATGCATTTCCATAACTCTAAACAAAGTCAGCATAGATGTGGCGCTTGTAGATACAGGGGCATCTATCAATGTCTGCCCTCTCAACACATTACGAGCCTGCAACTTATCAGAAGAACTGCTAAGGCCGACCCCGACAACCATAGCTGTTATGTTAGATGGAAGCACTCTATTACCACAGAGAGTGTATCTAGAGGGGGGTGAATAGATCGATTGCCTAAATTAAGAACACAATTATACTCTAATGCGGAATTAAAATGAGCAGCTGTTGAACAAACGAAGGAGCACAATGAAATCACAAGATCCACAAGCAATCGCACAGTAGACAACAATTTTAAGGTGGTTCGATCTCAATCCAGAGATCTACGTCCACCCCACACTCCAAATAGAGTGTGAATTCCGCTGACTCACAGCTTGAACAGCTGGGCTTCACAGCTTGCCTACAGACCGCTGAGCTTTACAGCTTACTGTCCGAGACCTAGTCTCGCCTGCTGAGGAATTACAGCTTCACCTGTCCAGTGGAATCCTCCACTACAACCGTTGGGGTTTACAACTTGACCTGTCTAGTGGAATCCTCCACTGCAAACGCTGGCACACAGCTTGAACACAAGAGTTTCAAAAACAGGAAAAATAGAATCAAACGAAAATGGAAAACCCAAAAGAAATGTAGCTCAGAATGAGCAGTATCAGCTCTGGTATCTGAACCAAGAGACTGATTCACAAGATCTCAAACAAACTCTTCTCAACTGATCTCTCTCAATCTTCTCTTCTCTCTTTTTCTTCTTCTCACTGGATCGTGAATTTTCTTCTCTGCTCTCAGTGGCTCTCTGCTGCTTCGATCTTCTCTGCTCTCTAGCCTTTTCTTCTCGATCAACCTTCTTCTGATGGAAGAAGATTCATATATATACCAGCAGCAATTTGGAGAGCGTGTGGCTTTCAAAGTCCTACCCAATGACTTGGACCACGTGACAGCATCCAGGCTTGTTGCTTTACACGTGTCACGTTCTAGACACCTCGTCCATCCTTGGATCACGAGCCATGTCATCAATCTCTGCAAAGAGTCCTTGTCAGACAATCGAACAGAGTTATCAGTTTAAGGTTGAAACCTTGTACAGACTATATGAAGATAGCGCTGAAGCATGTATAGACTTTGTGAATGGGAAACTATGCCATGTACAGACTTTATATATGCAACGCTAGAGCATGTATAGACTTCATATATGCAGTGCTATGGCATGTGCAGACTTCATATATGCAAGGCTGAGGTGTGTACAGGCTTAGTGAATGCAACACTGAACCATGTATAGACTTCATGCATGCAAGACTATGAACATTACAAATGGATGTACTGACATGCCAAATGAATATGCAGACTCAACGTGCATCAATGTGCAGACTTACTAAAATGATGTATGAGCACAGCAATACACAATGTGCAGACTTCGTGCAATGCTTGAAGCAGTGTATAGACATGGAGTGCAATGTGCAACCAATGTACATACTTTGTAATGCCTAGTGTTAAAGCATGAGAGCACAATGCATCATGTACAGACTATGCATTATGCAACCATACGATGTCTAGACTTTGTTAAATTGATGCACAACAAAAAAATGCCTCCTTCCTGGGCGTCAGTTTCAGAAGTGACGCCCCTTTTGATGGGCGTCAAATTTCAAGCATAATAGAATGTATAGACTTTCTAAGGCATCAAGGCAACCATGATGATGTGCAGACTCAGTGTTTGTGCAGCTAGCCAATGTATAGACATTGCGATGTGAAGCACACAGGCTGTACAGACTTGTGCTAATGCTGCAAGTGGATAATGTACAGACTTTGGACATGCGTGCATGCTATGCGATGTACAGACTTGAATGCGTGCATGTAACATGATGTATAGACTTGCTCAAGACTGTCTAGACTCTGCATGCGTGCTATAGCAATGTGCAGACTTGCTGACAAAGCGTTGTGCAGACTCTGCATGCCACAATGTGCTGACTTGCGAGTGTGTGACATGCACAAAGACACTAAGTAAGACGGTCCAATGTATAGACTTCAAGTCCACTTGAGACGCTGAGTGAGACGGACCTCACATGCTGTACAGACTTGAATGCGTGCTTGCAACACGATGTATAGACATTGCCTGTGCGAGCAATGCAGCAATGTATAGACTTTGCCATGCCTAAGGCGATGTACAGACATGCTGGCAATGAGTGTACATACTATGTATATGCGTGAGACAGCTTAATGCACTTGAGAGCAATGTACAGACTTGCTATGTCTGCGACACATGCAATGTACAGACATGCGAATCTGGGGGGTCGACCCATCTGGAAGGGGGTCGACCCACTTCTGTCCAGACTATGCTGAGAGTGATGATGCATGGAAGTATAGACTGTATAGACTTGTGACTCATAAACTACAGATCATCAAAACTACAGGGGCACAACAATCTCCCCCTTTTTGATGATGGCAACACTATGAGTTACACTGACTCTGAATGCATGCTATGAGATGAAATGACCAATGGAAGTTCTAACAAGATCTCCCCCTTTGCCATAACAATGTATACCATCGCTCTAGAATTCAACAAACAGACAATAGATTCTCCCCCTTTGCCATCAACAAAGAAGAGGGAAAGAAATTACAAGGGAAGGAACAAGAGAAATCATCTGACTGGCATTCTGAACAAGTAGTTCAGGAATAAGCATACTAAAGCACAGAGTGTTCAGTCATATGAATTTAGAAACTGTTTTCAGATAGAGTTCTGGTTTAAAGGTTATATAATTTAGAGTTCATGCACTACAATCATTGGATAAGTTTTCTGTGCATGATAATAGCAATAAACCAAAATCACATTTGAGCATGCGAGATTCAGTTTCAAAAATATCTTACTTTCTTAGACTCAGTAAAAATTGTTAGGAGATACCAGGTCATGTATTGAAATTAAATAGTTTGACATATCTGAATTTTCTCTTGAAGGAGCAGCATTTTCAATTTTATTTCATTAAGGGCATTCAGGTATCATTTGTCTTTTTGCGTAAGGGTACACGTTTATCAGACGCCAGTACCCCTAGATACTCAACATAATGAACCATTATGCCTATGATCAATTTCAATAAAGCTGATTTACACCTTTTTATGTGAGGGTACATGTTTATCAGACGCCAGTTACCCCCAGGTACTCAGTGAAACCACCTTACTATTTTGATCATTTATACAGAGATAACTGATACAATTCATGACTTAAGTATTATCCATTTCTTTGATGGATCACTCAGTTTCTCAGTGCTTTACCAGTCATTGCTCTGCCAACATTATTTTTCAAATATGTTTCAAGATTTTCAACATTTTCTTAGCTGTCCTTTATTTGTTTCAGAATAACTTGTTTAAGGACAATACACATACTTAGCCTTCTCTAACAGGATTTCAGGTGAGTTTTCAGATTTCAGATACAGTTAACTTTGTCTGACATGTAATGAAATAGCAGTTGAGAGCATTATCAATTATCAGCATTCTTATTTTCTGATTGCAATCTTTAAACTCTAAAGATTATAAAATTTAAACCATTAAGTTAGTCTTTAAGCAATTAAAATTCTTATAAAGGAAGAAGTTTGTTTTCTATTACTTAAGAATTAGAACTGACTAACAGATTATCATATTGTCAGACTCAACTCATCAGGGTCAAGGAATGAATGAATTCACGAGAGACAAGAATTTGAGTTGCAATGAAGTTGATACCCTCTCTGAATTACATACAACACTCCCCCTGTCTATATGCATGTAGTTATGATATGCATGTTATGCAATGAATATGTCATGAAGAATGTGAATGTGATGCATGCAAGGTTTGATCCATTATTCAACTGCCACAGAATTATTTTCAGACAAACAAGTTTAAAACGAGATATTCAAACCAACTGAATTCTATTCATCATGCTGAAATTTACACAAGCCAAGTTCTCTTCTAAGAAATTTGAACCTTTCATTCCCTAGTGGCTTAGAAAAGATATCAACAATTTGTTTTTCAGTTTCAATGAAATGCAGTTCAATTTCCTTTTTATTAACAATATCTCTAAGAAAATGATGTTTGATCTCTATGTGCTTAGTCCTAGAATGATGAACATGATTTTTAACTAAACATATGGCACTAGTATTATCACACAAAATTAGAATACATTCCAATTTTATTTGATAATCAGCCAGTTGGTGCTTGATCCAAAGTACTTGGGCTCCATAGTTACCAGCTGCAACGTATTCAGCTTCAGCTGTGGATAAATCTACAGTGTGTTGCTTCTTAGATGCCCAAGTTACTAGACAGCCACCAAGAAATTGACAGTAGCCACTAGTGCTCTTTCTCTCTACTCGACACCCAGCATAGTCTGCATCAGTGTAGGCTAGAATTTCTAACTCACACTTGGCAGTATACCAAAGACCAAGCTCTTGGGTGCCTAGTAGATACCTAAAAATCCTTTTCACAGATTTAAGATGTGACTCTTTAGGACTAGCCTGAAATCTAGAGCATAAACACACTGCAAACTGAATATCAGGCCTAGATGCTGTAAGATATAAAAGGGATCCGATCATACCTCTATATAGCTTTTGGTCCACTGGTTTACCTTGAGGATCTTCATCTAAGCTGGTCGAGGTACCCATTGGAGCAGCTATTTCTTTGAGGTTGTCCATCTTGTATTTCTTCAGTAAATCCCGTATGTACTTGGACTGAGAGATGAAGGTTCCATCTTTTGACTGTGTCACCTGCAGTCCAAGAAATAATTTGAGCTCACCCATTGAGCTCATTTCAAACTCATTAGTCATAATCTGAGAAAACTCCTCACACAGTTTGGGATTAGTTGACCCAAAAATAATGTCATCCACATAAATTTGAATAATAAGAATATCTAAATGACTTACCTTAGTGAATAAGGTTTGATCAACTACACCTCTTGTGAAGTTCTTATCTGTGAGGAATTCGCTCAACCTGTCATACCAAGCTCTAGGAGCTTGCTTAAGACCATAGAGAGCTTTACGAAGTTTATAAACATGATTGGGGAAGTCTAAACATTCAAAGCCAGGAGGCTGCCTCACATAGACATCCTCACTGATTTCCCCATTCAGAAAAGCAGATTTTGCATCCATCTGCTGAAGATTTATTCCTAGGGAGCATGCATAAGCGAATAAAATTCTGATTGCTTCTAACCTGGCTACAGGGGCAAAAGACTCTTCAAAGTCTATTCCAAATTCCTGATTATACCCCTAAGCTACAAGTCTGGCCTTATTCTTAATCACATTCCCTGATTCATCAGTTTTATTCTTGAAGACCTATTTAGTCCCTATGACTGTCTCATGATCAGGAGGTGGGACCAAGTGACACACCTTATTCCTGTCAAATTGATTGAGCTCCTCATGCATGGCATTAATCCAATGCACATCCTTGAGAGCACAATCAATGGACTTGGGTTCTACATGTGAAACAAAAGCATATGCATTCAGTTCATTTTGAATTCTTAAATGGCCTCTAGTCCTAGGAGGGCCATGCAAATTGCCAATCACATTATCTACAGGATGATCTTTTAGATATCTAATGTTGACAATTGCATCATCATGATTTTCATTTACCTCCCCCTGAACTGTAGGCTCTTCTCCAATAAGCTCTTCATTTTCTTCCTCATCTTCGGATTTGTCTGCAGGATTCCCTTCTTTCAGAATATCACCATTGTCTTCATTCCTGCATTGACCAATATTAGTCTTTACCAAAGATTCATCAAAAACAATATGTGGAGATTCTTCAACAAATTTGGAATTCAGATTATACACTCTATATGCCCGAGTGTTTTCAGAATAACCAAGAAAAATTAATGGTTCACCTTTAGGTTCAAATTTATCAAGGTCTCTTTTATCATTTATGTGAATAAAGCATTTGCAACCAAAAACCTTGAAATGAGCAATTGAAGGTTTCTTACCCTTTATGATTTCATAGGGTATTTTCTGGGTAGAAGGTCTTACCATAGCTCTATTAATTACATAACAGGTAGTATTTACTGCTTCGGCCAAGAACTTCCTTGGCAGACCACCTTCAACTAAGAGTGTACGGCCCATCTCCACCAAGGTTCTGTTTCTCCTCTCCACAACTCCATTCTGCTCGGGTGTTCTTAGTGAGGAGAACTTGTGATGAATTCCATTTATCCTGCAGAAATCATCAAACTGTGAGTTTTCAAACTCACCTCCATGATTAGTTAAAATATTTTAAATTTTCTGGTTTATTTTAAGACAGAACTCCTGAAATTCTGTGAATGCATCACTTTTATGTGATAAGAAATATACCCAAGTGTACCTAGAGAAGTCATCTACCATGACAAACCCATACTTCCTCCCTGATAAGCTGACAGACCTGGTTGGTCCAAAGAGGTCCATGTGTATCAGCTCATAGGGTTAGAAGATAGATTTTCTGTTCTAGATTTGAATGACTTTCTAGTTAACTTTGATTGAGTACATGCATCACAGAGTTTATTTTCTTTCTTAAAAGAAACTTCAGGAAGTCCTCTAACCATGCTATGCTTATTCAGTTTATGCAATACTGTGTAACTAGCATGGCCTAACCTACGATGCCATAAGAATGCTAAGTCCTCTCTGCTGGTAGTAAGGCATAGGTTAGAATGTTGTATATCATCTAAGTCTATCATGTAAGTATTATTTATTCTTTTACCATAAAATTTAACAATTTCGGAATCAGGTTCAAAAACTTTACAGCATTGAGAGTCAGAAAAGAACTTTATATCCTTTATCACATAGATGGCTGATGCTAAGTAAGTTATATGCTAAACCTTCAACCAGCATGACATCTTCAATGCAACAGGTAGTACACTTACCTACCTTACCTGTCCTGACAATCTTACCCTTTGTGTTGCTACCAAAGGTGACAAGGCCTCCATGTTTCTCTGTCAGCATGCATAACTTGGCCTTATCTCCTGTCATATACTTGGAGCAGCCACTATCCAAGTACCACAGATTGTTCTTGGCTGCCAGGCATACCTGCACACATAATCAGGTAGAGAATTTTGGAACCCAAGTATGATTGGGCTCCAGAGCAAATGAAATGCAATTAAAACATGAAAGCAAGCTATTAGGAATCCACATTTATTTGAAAGAGTTCTGTTCAGTGGATTTTTCGGATTTCTTTTTGTTGTGTTTCTTCTTATTTGCATAAGCAGGATTATTTACAGATTTGTTGCTTTTGTGCCAGTGCCTTGGCCAGGGTGTATTCACGAAACTTTGGCCATAGTAATCTTTGGGCTGGCTGAAGAAATGTTGGTTCCTAGGTGTCCAATTGCCATACCCACCAACCCAATTTCTGGTGTAAGGTCTATAAGACTGTGTAGCCTGATGTCCATGACCTGTAAACCTTCCCTGAGTCCTAGTCCACCCTGACCTATTTGGATAGGTTGACTGTGCAGTGTAGTAGGACTGGGCTCTAGATTGGTAGAAATGGTTGGGTTGTGCTCTAAATGCATTCTGTCTCCCCTGCACCTTGGACCCTGCTGACCTATTCACAGGTGTGTATTGGGTCTTCTTCTGAGATGGTGGTGGTGGTGGAGACTTGGTGACCTTAACATGGGGTTTATGTGCATGTGTAGGAGACCCCTAACCTGAGACTGAGCCTTAGAATTTGGCTTGGATGTACCAGCTCTACTAGGCTCACTAATCTTTTGTTTGCCCTTCTCCTCAGCACTGGGCTTCTTCAGATTTCCAGTTTTGTTCACAGAAATTTTTGAATTCATGTTAATCAGAGGTCCTTTCTCTTTTTGTGCTACAAATGAAATGGTCTTAATTCCAAAACTTTTTGTTGTACTAGAATTAAATCTAAGGCCCTCTCTCCTGAAATTTACTTTTGACCTTAACAATGCATTTAGGTTCTCTGAACCTTGGGTCATTTTCTCAATAGTTTTCAACTTGTCCTCATTATCTTTCTGAATATCTTCAATGGATTTCTTCAGTTCGGTGTTCACACTTAGGACAGCTTCATATTTTTCACTCACAATTTTCATCTCACTCTCATATTTCTGAATTTTCAATTTTCATTCATCAGTTTCTTTTTCTAACATCTCATTATCTTCTTTAGAGGCTCCTAACTCATGCTTGATTTCTTCTATTTCAGAGCATGTGAGTTTCAGTTTATTTTTCTCTGATTCAAGGCATGCAATTTTATCAGTTAGAGTTGTGTCATTTTGCATGGAATTTATCTTTCTTCTTAGATACCTATTTTCCTTTCTGATATCATCTGCTTTATCAGCTATGTCATGATAGGCATCTACCCAATCAGCAATAGTGAAATTATCGAATCGAGAGGATACCTCATCTGAGTCTTCCTCTCTGTCTTTAGAGCTTGTTGCCATAAGGCAAATGGGCTTTTCAGCTTCTCCCTAACTGTCTGAGCTGCTACTGAAGGAGCCTTCGTCCTCATCACTCCAGGTACTCACCATGGCTTTCCCTTTAGTGTTCTTTCTCTTGGACTTGTCCTTGTGCTTTTGGTTCTCTGGACAATCAGCTTTCAGATGGCCGGTCTTCCTGCATTGATAACATGTATTAGTTTCAGTTTTCTTTGCAGGATTATATTTATACCTTGTATCACGTCGGCCGCCACCATGGTTCCTTCGGCTGAATCGCCTTCCTTCTTTCTTGAGGAACTGCCTGAATTCCCTGGTGATCATTGCCATCTCATTACGTTCTATATCTTCTCCAGTCAGGCTCTCCTCGGATGATGATCCACTAGAGCTGGATCGGTTGGATTTGCTGGCACTAGCTTTCAGAGCAATTGGTTTCTTCTTCTTCTCAGCTTCCTCTATCTTCGGCAAATTTATTTCATACGCCATCAGCGAACCAATTAACTCATCTACCCTGGTGTTGCGCAGATCCCTTGACTCTTCCATCACAGTAGCTTTGGTGTGCCAAACATGAGTCAGGGAACGCAGAATCTTCCTTACTATATCATATTATGTCTGTGTCTTCCCAAGACCTCTGAGACCGTTAGTAATGATTGTCAATCGAGCGTACATCTCCTTGATGGTCTCGTTGGGCTTCATCTTGAAGGCTTCATACTCTGACACTAGGAAATTCGCCTTCGTCTCTCTAACATGAGAAGTCCCTTCATGGATAACTTCCAGTGCATCCCACATCTCCTTAGCTGAACTGCAAGCTGATACACGAGAAAATTCTGTGGGGTGCAGAGAGCACTGGATAGCATTTATGGCACTCCAGTTCAGAGTGGACCTTCTGATCTCTTCCTTGGTCCAGACATCCTCGTTAGGGGACAGCTCATAAGGTCCCTTACTGACTACCTTCCAAATCTCGTAGTCTTTCGCCCTCAAGAAGACTTGCATACGGTTCTTCGAGTATGCATAATTTGATCCATCAAAGAAAGGGGGCTTGGTGGTTGAGTGTCCTTCAGTGATCATTCCTCTAGCATCCATCTGTGCCTTTCCTCTTCAGGCGGTAAGTCCCTGTAGAAGAGTTAGGCTCTGATACCAACTGTTATGTTAGATGGAAGCACTCTATTACCACGGAGAGTGGATCTAGAGGGGGGTGAATAGATCGATTGCCTAAATTAAGAACACAGTTATACTCTAATGCAGAATTAAAACGAGTAGATGTTCAACAAACGAAGGAGCACAATGAAATCACAAGATCCACAAGTAATCGCACAGTAGACATCAATTTTAAGGTGGTTCGATCTCAATCCAGAGATCTACGTCCACCCCACACTCCAAATAGAGTGTGGATTCCGCTGACTCACAGCTTGAACAGTTGGGCTTCACAGCTTGCCTATAGACCGCTGAGCTTCACAGCTTGCTGTCCGAGACCTAGTCTCACCTACTGAGGAATTACAGCTTCACCTATCTAGTGGAATCCTCCACTGCAACCGCTGGGGTTTACAGCTTGACCCGTCCAGTGGAATCCTCCACTGCAAACGCTAGCACATAGCTTGAACACAAGAGTTTCGAAAATAGGAAAAATAGAATCAAACGAAAATGAAAAACCCAAAAGAAATGTAGCTCAGAATGAGCAGTATCAGCTCTGGTATCTGAACCAAGAGACTGATTCACAAGCTCTCGAACAAACTCTTCTCAACTGATCTCTCTCAATCTTCTCTTCTCTCTTTTTCTTCTTCTCTCTGGATCATGAATTTTCTTCTTTGCTCTCAGTGGCTCTCTACTGCTTCGAGCTTCTCTGCTCTCTAGCCTTTTCTTCTCGATCAACCTTCTTCTGATGGAAGAAGATTCATATATATACCAGCAATAATTTGGAGAGCGTGTGGCTTTCACATTCCCGCCCAATGACTTGGACCACGTGGCAGCATCCAGGCTTGTTGCTTTACACGTGTCACGTTCTAGACACCTCGTCCATCCTTGGATCATGAGCCTTGTCATCAATCTCTGCAAAGAGTCCCTGTCAGACAATCGAACAGAGTTATCAGTTTAAGGTTGAAACCTTGTACAGACTATACGAAGACAGCGCTGAAGCATGTATAGACTTTGTGAATGCGAAACTATGCCATGTACAGACTTTATATATGCAACGCTAGAGCATGTATAGACTTAATATATGCAGTGCTATGGCATGTGCAGACTTCATATATACAAGGCTGAGTTGTGTACAGGCTTAGTGAATGCAACACTGAACCATGTACAAACTTCACGTATGCAAGACTATGAACATTACAAATGGGTGTACTGACATGCCAAATGAATATGCAGACTCAACGTGCATCATTGTGCAGACTTACTAAAATGATGTATGAGCACAGCAATACACAATGTGCAGACTTCGTGCAATGCATGAAGCAATGTATAGACATGGAGTGCAATGTGCAACCAATGTACATACTTCGCAATGCCTAGTGTTAAAGCATGAGAGCACAATGCATCATGTACAGACTATGCGTTATGCAACCAGACGATGTCTAGACTTTGATAGATTGATGCACAACAAAAAAATGCCTCCTTCCTGGGCGTCAGTTTCAGAAGTGACGCCCCCTTTGATGGGTGTCAAATTTCAAGCATGATAGAATGTATAGACTTTCTACGGCATCAAGGCAGCCATGATGATGTGCAGACTCAATGTTTATGCAGCTAGCCAATGTGTAGATATTACGATGTGAAGCACATAGGCTGTACAGACTTGTGCTAATGCTGCAAGTGGACAATGTACAGACTTTGGACATGCGTGCATGCTATGCGATGTACAGACTTGAATGCGTGCATGCAACACGATGTATAGACTTGCTCAAGACTGTCTAGACTCTGCATGCGTGCTATAGCAATGTGCAGACTTGTTGACAAAGCGTTGTGCAGACTCTGCGTGCCACAATGTGCAGACTTGCGAGTGTGTGACATGCACAAAGATGCTAAGTAAGACGGTCCAATGTATAGACTTCAAGTCCACTTGAGACGCTGAGTGAGACGGACCTCACAGGCTGTACAGACTTGAATGCGTGCTTGCAACACGATGTATAGACATTGCCTGTGCGAGCAATGCAGCAATGTATAGACTTTGCCATGCCCAAGGTGATGTACAGACATGCTGGCAATGAGTGTACAGACTATGTATATGCGTGAGACAGCTTAATGCACTTGAGAGCAATGCACAGACTTGCTATGTCTGCGACACATGCAATGTACAGACATGCGAATCTGGGGGGTCGACCCATCTGGAAGGGGTCGACCCACTTCTGTCCAGACTATGCTGAGAATGATGATGCATGGAAGTATAGACTATATAGACTTGTGACTCATAATGTTTGCTATCATCAAAACTACATATCATCAAAACTACAGGGGCACAACAATAGCAGCATATGATAATTCCCAAAGGGTATGTCATGGGGTGGTCACCATTCAGGCCGAGCTTGGGCCTCTCACTATGCCGGTTGAATTCTATGTGCTGGACATCGACCCTATGTTCAAGGCTATCCTGGGTCAACCGTGGATCAATAATCTCAATGCCGTACCATCCACCACCCACCAATGTCTCAAAGTCCCTTTCCAAGGGAGGGTGGTTAAGGTAAAAAGCATGTCCACGGTCCAATCTGTAAAGGCCATGTCAGAAAAGATTTTGCCCACATTATGGCCCAGCACCTAGCCGGTTATTTCAATGCTAGATCTGGATTTTCCATGGGCTTACGCGCCACGCAAGCCCGTTTCTGCAGCCGTGAATATCAAAGCAAAGCACTAAATTTGAGATTCGAAGGGCTGGGATATCATATTGTAATTGGGCTATCAGCCGGGGAGAGGCCTCAGCGCGCAACTACAAGGTCGGACCAAGCCGGTGCCCAAAGGAAGAAAAATGAGCAGAAGGGGCCTCGACTATCGAGAGTCCGCATTATCAATTTTGGGCGATTCTTAGCCCTTGACCTGGGATTACCATCAACATTTTGTTAAAGGCCCTCTCCAGCCCGGCACACTGAAAACATAGCCAAGCCAACCCAAGAAAGAAGAAGATACAGCTCAGGTATTTGCCAGCCCACCATTGCTTCCAACGGGGCCAGTTTATGACATGGTCGATTATAGCGAGGCTTTTGAGAGGCTATTTTATGAAGATGAAAGTTGCCAGGAAAACCAGGAGGTACGGATTGTGCAGTTTGAGCCAAAGAAGCCACCAGCTTACTGTCCGCAGGAAAAGGGGAGCTCGCCCTTTGTCTTTACTTGGTCCCCCTCTCGTCTTATGTCTCTCTTCCAACAGTTGGAATCTATACCCCATTCGCCTCCGATCATGATTGATCCATCCTTGACGGAACTGCCAACTGAGGTATTGGTTATACCGTGTGCATGTGGGTAATGCCCACCCATTGATCTCTCCACCATGTGGACCCCCTCCTCCAATATGTGGTTTTCTTCTTCCGATCCTTTCTTCGACGTCTTGTTCCCGTCTCTCTTCCCTCTCCAACTTCCTCCTCCACCTACCTCTCCCTCCTGCTACATAATCTCCACTGACTCTCTCCAAAAAAATACGTCAAATTTGAAACGGAGATTTCGGTGGAAGATTACGCTATCTTGTCTTCGTTCTCTGCCTAGGGGCATGATATCCCTGCTGCCTCATTTCCATTAGATTTCCTTTCTCCTAAGTTAGACATAGGGTCCATCGAGTCTAGGAAAGTAGAGTCTGTTAGGTCTAGAGAAGTAGGGTCTAGTTCTAGGTCGTTCAACCCTTCCTCACTTGAGCCGCGCCCGATTGCGCGTCATTCAAAATCTATTCCTGATAGGTTCTTGAAGGATCTCGCTCAGCGATGTCATGCTCTTCTGAAGTGCCCGGAGTTTATCGCCACGGCGATTGTGATAGAAGAAGACGAGGAGCAAAAAGGGGTATGGAGCGACGACGGACCAGGTCTGTATGAAGTTCTAGATGAAAAAGACCCGGTCGATGATGAGGATAGCGATGTAGATGACACCGCCGATCTGTATGCTCAAGGATTAAAGAGATTCGACGAGCCATCGTCGGCAGTGGATGTGTAATGCCCAGTAGATTTGGAATAAGAAATAAAAATATACATAATGATAAATACATACTCTTATAAGTATATAGTGTTTAATAAATAAAATTTATTCAAATAAATAAATGGTCAAGTGATATTCCTATAGGGTTGCTCAGATCGAACCTGCCTCTGATACCTAGGACAAGGACTAATAAAAGTTAAACAAATTATGAGGAATAAAATCCCTATATACATACAAATTATTAATAGGTATATGAGGGTTAGAAAATAACAAATATGTTTATGAATATATAATGCAATATAAATAAATATAATACAACGTAAATAATCAAGCCCAGACTCGGTACACGACCCCCTGACATCCTGAGAAATCTCACAAAAAGGACTCATGAACCCTACCATTGTATTATAATAAATTTAAGAATACCATGTTGTTTTTAAGTAGGCATTTAATGCATAATATAATTTTATTTGAATTAGAATCAATAAATCTCGAAGAAAACATCGATTAGTATTTTATTAATAATTTATAAAATTTAATATTCACATTTATTACATTATACTTTTATTAGAAGGAAGAAATATACATTAATAGGATTTAAATGAATTAAGAAATATTAAAAGAGAAAAGAATGGACATATATACGATATTAGTTTTTCGGAGGCTAACAAATAAAGAAAAAACTAAATTGACGCCGCCAGTGATGGACGTCAATTCCATAAGAAACGACTTAAACTAAGTCGTCAATTCAAAAAACATGAATAGTGCCGACTTTTCGACTAAAGAATTTTGGAAAAATAATTATATGGAAAAATAGAGAAAAATAGAAAACTAATACCCTTAAAATTCCCATCTATATCACATCCAGAAAAAAGATAAAAATCTAGAAAGAAAGAGCCCAAAGTGAATAGCGCCCAACTATTTGGGCGTCATTTTAGAAAGAAACGACGTTTGGCATGTCGTTAATTCTTTTATGAATGAATAGTGTGAGTGAATAGTGCCACTTTTTGATTTAAATGAATTTTTAAAAAACTAATTACATGGAAAAATCAAGAAAAATGGAAAACTATTACCCATAAAATTTCATAACTAAACCTAATCAAATAAAAAAAGATAAAAATCCTCAAATATGGTAACTAGCACAAGTTAACGTGAAATCGTAAATAGCGCCCGACGGAAGGGCGTTATTTCTTTAAAAACGATGAGATGCAAGGCGTCAATTTAAAATTAACGACCTAACCTAAGGCGTTAATTCCGTTTGAGTTTCGTTCGAACGAGGACATTATCTAGGGCAAGTTTCCGGATTACTACGTAAAAGATATGTTATAGCAAGGACTCTAACAGGGAAATAGATCTTCCAATCAAACTCTAACTCTATTAGGGTTCCTAGAACCCTATAAATACCCTTCTAATCGACCCCTATTCGCTATTTTGGCGATCTAACCTTGCTGCTGTCGTGCGTGAAGAACATGTTGTTCTTCTTTACCTTGCTTTTAGTCAAGAAAATAGGAAGAGTATTGATCGTTCGTTTTCTTCTCCTTCTACTTCTGCAGGTCGCTTGCAGCGTGAGGAAGACTCCTGTCTAAGCCGAAGAACGAGTATTCTTCATCCTCTGCCATCTTCTTCCGATTACTGTGAAGAAGGCTGTTAATCTCTGCGTTTGAAGCCTAGGAACATCTTCCTGATTCTCATCTACTATCACCTTCGCATCACCTAAGGGCTGCTATTGCTTGATGTTGTTTGAGTTCGTGTGTAGCTGTTCTCAAGACACTCTTTTTTACAGAGTATCGTAATCTCATCAGTCCCTTTCAAGTTCCTCCAGTACCGTCAACCAGATCACCATCAGGTAGGTTTTCTCAAGAACTGTAGCCCAAACTAGCATAATAATGATAACAATATTATTTGTTAAACCATGCATATAGTTTCACTGCGCTTTCAAGGTTTTCTGTGAAATTTTGTAAGTAGCGACCCAGGTTAGGGCGCTAATTCAAGAACAGATGCCCGTCCCAAGAGGCGCCAATTTTAGGCAAATTAATAAATACTCATCTTTAAAATTGATTATCTATGTAACCTGTAATGAAATTTAATGCATGATCATATATCTAGAAATCCTGTTATTTTCTTGTCCTGACCATGTACTAATCCTGGAACATGTTGAATTAACGACC
The DNA here is from genome assembly GCA_022559845.1 of Amorphophallus konjac. Classification (NCBI taxonomy): domain Eukaryota; kingdom Viridiplantae; phylum Streptophyta; class Magnoliopsida; order Alismatales; family Araceae; genus Amorphophallus; species Amorphophallus konjac. The sequence continues at coordinate 365,874,222 of CM040123.1, forward strand.
TGATGAAGGTCGTGTCTTACAGAACTAACGCCCTGCACCAGGGCGCGAATTAAAAACTAATGCCCCTCTGTAAGGGGCGTTTCATGGAAATTCCAGAAAATTGGCAATTATGCAAAAATGTTATAAATATAATGGATGCCTGCTATTATAGTCGTTAAATTGTTAATAAACGCCCCTGTATAAGGCGTTAATTTTATGAGTAATGACTTTACCTAAGTCGCTATTTTCCTGTATTACTGTCTTCCCTGTTCCTGTTAACCGAGGGTTTGATATATATATATATATATACATATATGTATGTATATATGTAAGTATAATATCGGCACTATATTTCCACTCCGTGAATATAGTCCCATGTTTCGTGATGTTTTATCGCTTACTCACTAACTCTCAGTGACATACAAGCTCTCCATTGGACATTCCATTCCTTTGGACTAGCAAGTTAGTCATAGAGACCTCCGTAAGACTCCTCGAGCCTTGGATTCCCTCAAGGCCGATTGAGCTGGTTGTACCATAAAAACCAATTACACTATTTTTGTCATGTCACTCTATAGCAACATGGTAATACCGGCCCTCATGTTATGCTAAGTGGATATCATGAGAATATTCTTAATGGGACGAGGACATCATGCCATTAATATGCTGTTCTTGTGGACCTCAATTCTATATAAAAGAGTGACCATCTATGTATGGACACTTAATTGTCATGATACCCAAGTTAGGGAACCAATTCCACCCAGTTTATCGACATGTCATGGTTTATGTGCTTTGCGTAGATTTTATCGCCAGTATGTCCTTACTTAAGGGCCTTGCCCTTGAATTCCTCAAAAATCTTATCTTATCATCCTATTAAAGTTTGTTCTTGAAACTCCTTATTGGCTATAAACTATCGTGGATGTCTAGATCTATCTTGAATGCTGTGCATATAAGGGCCCGATCTGGTCCTGGGAGGAGCACCCAAAAGTACTAGTGCCCATGGGAGTTGTAATGATCACGGTGTCTAGCATTGCACCGAAGTACTTTCTCTCTTGATCTTTGACATTCCACACTCTCTCTTTCTTGCGTGCGTGACTCGACTTGCGTGACTTTACTAGCGTGGCCCGACACGGGCAAAGTACCTGCATGAAATAGCCAATAATCTATAAAGTCTCTCATGAATATCTCTTGTTTAAGACTCACTTGGATGTTTTGCACGACGTGTTATTCTATTGATTAGTTTTACTTGCTCAGTTCTTTCTACATGCATAGCCATATTGCATTTACATGTGAAAAATTGTAATTACTTAAACCCATTGCTAGTTCTTGAGATTTAATTCCTACTAAGCGTTCGCTCACTTCGTTTTATTCCAACATTTTTCAGGTAATCAGGTGGCTAGCGAGACCGAGACTCACACGGGCGGGACAAGTGTGCAAGCGAGCTTCGGAAACTAGTGAACCCGAGTCTTTTATCTTTCTTGAGTCTAGCTTAGCGTTTCTTATTTAGTTATCTTGTCTAAGTCTATTAGTGCATCAACCAAGTCATCACCTTTTCCTTCATAGTGACGTAGTTGAGTCTTCAAGTTCTTGTAAGAGATTTATATTTGCAATAAAATTTTTATTATTGTTCAAAATTATTTTTTGTCTTATGCGATTGCTCTTGATCATTCATGATTGTTTAATTGCCACGTTCCGAGCAAACGACACGTTCCGCTGCTATCGGTTCGAGGCGTGACAGGATGAACCTACAAAGGAAATAAATCTGGGAATCGAAGAAGACCCTAGGCCCATCATCATTGCCACTAATCTCTCCTCAAAAGTAGAAGAAGATTTGATCAAGGTTCTAAGGGAGTATAGCGATTCTTTTGCCTGGTCTTATGCGGACATGTCGGGTCACGACCCCTCTTTAGTGGAACATCGACTCGTGCTTAAACCAGGGGCAACACCTGTGAAACAAAGATCAAGAAGATTTCACCCTCACATGGCCTTGAAGATTAAGGAAGAGGTTGATAAATTGTACAAGGCCAAATTTATCAGAGTCATCTTATATCCCCAGTGGGTGGCAAACATAGTCCCTGTCATCAAGAAGGATGGAAAGGTACGCATTTGCATCGATTTTAGGGATCTTAACAAAGCATGTCCCAAAGAAGATTTCCCGCTGCCTCACATAGATGTATTGGTGGACAACACCGTCGGGTATGAAGCATTATCATTTGTGGATGGTTACTCAGGATACAACCAAATCCGCCTCACTCCCGAGGATCAAGAGAAAACCTCCTTCACCACGCCTTGGGGTACATATTGCTATATGGTTATGCCCTTTGGTTTGAAGAATGCAGGTGCCACTTATCAAAGGGCGATGATGGCTATATTCAACGATATGATGCATGTCTACATGGAAGCCTTCGTGGATGACATCTTGGTGAAGTCGAGGACCAAGGAAGAACACCCCGTTATTCTGGCTAAGGTGCTCCAGAGAGCTAGGGAGTACCAGTTAAAAATGAACCCAAAGAAATGAGTTTTTGGAGTCTGTTCAGGGAAGTTGCTAGGCTTCATAATTAGCAAAAGGGGGATTCAGATTGATCCTAACAAAGCAAAGGCCGTCATAGACATGCCTCTGCCGAAGAATATCACGGAACTTCGAGGACTGATTGGTAGATTATAATTCATTAGAAGATTCATATCCCAACATTCTCAGAGGTGCCGCCCATTTTATGAATTGCTAAAGGCGGGGGTTAAATTTGAATGGAATCAAGATTGCCAAAAGGCCTATGAGGACTTAAAGGAATATTTGACCAATCCCCCGGTTTTGTAACCCCCTGTCCCTGGGAAACCCCTCATCCTATACATTTCTATCATCAAGGACTTCCTAGGGGCGATCTTAGCACAAATAGATGACGAAGGCAAAGAGCGGGCAACTTATTATCTCTCCAGGTTATTTAACCCGGTGGAGACCAAATACACCGCTATGGAAAAGACTTGTGCTGCCTTAGTGTGGGTAGCTCAGAAACTGAAACATTATTTTCTAGCCCACCGAGTTAGGTTGATCTCTAGAATGGACCTGATCCATTATCTCTTAGAAAATCCCGTCCTTTCTAGTAGGCTAGCTCGCTGGCAAAGCTACCTCTCTCAGTTTGATATCATATTCGTCGTTCAGAAGGCTATCAAAGGATATGCCATCACTGAGCATTTCGCCCATATTCCTATCCCCTGCACGGACTCTATTCAGGATGATTTCCCTGATGAGCATCTCTTTGTCCTTACTCATCATCCCTTCTGGTCTCTGCACTTCGATGGTGCGCTCAATTCCCAAGGCCGAGAGATAGGTTCCCCTCTACTCACTCCGGAAGGGGTAACGATTCCCTTTGCTTATCAACTCTGATTTCTTGCTACCAACAACATCACCGAGTATGAGGCTCTCCTGGCCGGATTGAAGCATGCCTACCTCTTAGGCGCGCGCTACTTAAATATCATAGGAGACTCTCAGCTCATTCTGTGATAAGTTCTATCTACTTATCGCACTCGTGACCCGAAGCTCAAGCCATATCAGAATTTGGTCACTCTCTTGGCTCGACAATTCCACAAGTTGATCTATATCCATACCCCTCGATCTCAGAACATTCTTGCTGATGCGCTGGCATCACTTGCTTCCTCTTTATCTTTCTCTCTCAGTCGGAGTACTGAGACTATCGTCATTCAAAGGTTAGATGCTCCCTCTCTTCAGGATCCTTGGTATCACAACCTTAAGAAGACCGTAGAGGCTAGGGCTGAGAAGGAAGATTTAAAGGAAGTATATTTAATGGAACTAGAAGAGATCGTGGAGGAAGAAGAATTTCCATGATATCATGAAATAGAGCTGTATTGCAAGGATGGATCGTTCCCTGAAGGAGAAAATGCCGAGCAATGTCAGGCTATCAGAAGAGCTGCCTCGAGGTACACTATCATTACTGAAGAATTATACAGGCGTGTTCTCAACGGGATGCTCATGAGGTGCCTAGATGATGATGAAGCTTGGAAGGTGGCCGAAGCAGTCCATTCTAGTGAGTGTGGAGGTCATGTCTGTAGACACGCCAAAATTGACGTTACTATGAGTACATCTCATATTACCTTGTAATGCCCTAATTTGACCCTCAAATTACCTCTATTTGAGTGGTTTTTCCCACTTTTCTTGGATTTCTCTATTTTTTCTCCCTTTTCTTATTTTTTCCTATTTTTCTGGATTTTCTGGGCATTTTTTCTCTATTTTTATGTTTTTTTCAGAAATAACGACTTGATGTGGGGCGTCTTTTAAATAACGGCTTAGCCTTGGGCGTTTCTAAAAAAATTGACGACTATAGTGGAGGGCGTCCATTCTTTCAAATTTCCATTTTTTTGAATTTTTCTGGGAATTTTTCAGAATTTTTTGGGAATTAACGACTTACAAGGGGACGTTATTTTGACTTTGAAAAGAATAAAAAAAATCAAAAATTGAATTCACGACCTATGCACGGTCGTCTTTTTCAAATTGATTATTTTAACATTATTTTTAACCCCCTTCCAAAGGTGATTTGGTGGCCTTCCGGGTGTCAGAAAAATACGCAAAAATAGTCATTGGAATCAGCACAATGAGATGCACCTCCACCTAAAAAATGGGAAAATAATATTAAAAAATGAAAAACAGCCCTATTTTGAATATTTTGAATTAACGTCCTTATCTAAGTCGTGTTTTTAATAACGCCTTCTGGTAGGTCGTCAATTCTTGAATTGACGCCCTTGGTCAGGTCGTGTTTCACCTTTCGGGTTCTAAACGAACGCAGCCTTTCCCCAGAGAGTCCCTGCTTCGTTTGGACTCTTGCCCAGCTTAATCCTCCCCTACTTGGGCTCTTGCCACTTCTTATCTTTTCCTCCGTTGGACTCTTTCCTTCTTATCTCTTCTTCGATCTTATTAATAGGGCTCTTCGTCTCTGTTAATCGGTGGGATGCTTCTCTTCCCCTTCGCTTTTGTTTTTCCTTTCGTTTTCTTCTTCTTGCAGGTTGCTGCTGTGGTTTGGCTGAGGGAGAAGTTGCACGATCTGAAGCTTCCTCCCCCTTGAATATCAAAGCCAACGCACAGGCTCCTTCTTCCTTATTTTTTTTATTTCTTTTACTGCATCGATTCACATATGCATGCATCATTACTGTCAACTTCCATTCTCAACCACGTTGAGAATATCTCCCATAAGTGCATCTCTTGCACTCTTTCCCTTATTCTATTTTGCATTCAATCATCATATTCCCACCTCTTTGCATAGGGGTTTAAGGGCAACCACCCTTAAGGTGTGTTCTTCATTATATTTTCATGCTCATATTTTTATTAAGAATTGATGCTACACTCACCATGTTCTAATTCCATATTCTTTATTGGTGTTTGATTGTTTTGCAAGGGTAATCAAGAAAGAGAAACTCTCTTCATCGGCCGGCCGATCTAGAAGAGAAAGGAACACTTACATCACCCGCGCTTTCAAGGTATTCCTCGCGATCCCTCCTCCATATTATTATTGTTATATTTTTGAGGCCCTCGCGTCTCTGGCGATCACATCTCCATATTTGCACCTCGTGCCATTTCATGCTTATTTATTCACTTTTTTCTATTTTTTCCTAAGTGGATTTCTTAGAATCCATAAATTGGCGATCACGGTGGGACCCCTTTTCATTTTTCTTTGATTACCCTTTCCCCTTAGGCACCCACGTGTGCCGTCTCCCCTTTTGCACCCTCGGTGCGTCTCCTTTTTGTGCCCCTCGGGCACCCTCCATTGTGCATTGCACTCTCCCCAAGTGATCTGTCAGCTTGTTAGATTTTTTTTTAAAATTCCACTTATCCAAAAAAAATTTTATTTTTTTTTAGGAGCATGCTTCTATCTTATGTTTGTTGATTGCCTGTGAGTGCCTGTGAGTATCTTGCTATTTCTGGCCGTGGGGTCTTTCTGGGAATTGACGCCTCTGTCAAAGGCGCGTTTTAATTTCACGCCCTAACCCAGGGCGCTTTCTGTAAAGGTAACGCCTTCTGAGAGGGCGTCTTCCATCTTTCTCCCGATTTTGCTACACTCCTTGTGAATTCACGCCTTGCCTAAGGGCGTCTCTTTATTGACTAGCGCCTCTCATCAAGGCGTTTTTCTGGATTTGACGCCCTCTGCAGAGGGCGTCCTTTTACTTATAGCGCCTCACTCTAAGGCGCGTTTGTTGCTGCCCCTGGGCTCATTGTCGTCTCTTCTATTGATAGCGCCCCCTGCCAGGGCGTCTTTTTACTGTGGGTTTCCTCTGTGGGTTTCCATGCTGATTCATGCCTATACTTGTTGATTGATTATATTGTTGTGGTTGGCTTGTTTACTCTGCTGCATTCATCTTTGCATTGGTTTGGGAGACCTCCTCTCTCTACATTAGGATTCCACACACCCTCTTGGTGAAGGAAGGACTCTCCATTGAGCACTCCGTCTCTTTGGATTGGAAATTCCTAAACCAAGCCTCCATAAGTCTCCGCACCCGTGGATTCCCTCACGGACGCCGGGCAGGTTGTACCTTTTGAAGTCCCGGGTTTAGTGGCCCATACGCGGTGAGAGAGTGTTCCTAGTTGGCATTGAAGTGAACTCATATTGTAACTAGGATTCCCCCTTGTGTGTTTCATTCCAAACTTTGCTAAAATTCATTAATTCACCAAGGTTTAAACAAATCAAGATCAAAAGGTAACCATTCCAACTTGTGTGCTTTTTTGCATATTATTTTTAACTTTGATTGCATAATGGCTTACCATAAACAAAACAACATGTTTAATTCAATTCACGAGGATGCACAACCGTGCACATCTTATTCCCCTCAATTTCAACATGTTCATCAAAATTCTAACCATACTTTCAAGGGACCACGTCCTCATTCTTATGGTGTTACTCGGCCCACGGGCAATGTCCATTCTCATGGTCCCCCTACTCAATTTCGAGCCACTACTCCTCCGGGACCGTCTCCCCCCAACGATGAGAAGGTCTCCCAAATCTTGCGTGCATTAGATCATCTCACCCCTCAACAGATCCAAGCCTTTAAGGCCACTGTTGAGGGTACATCTCATTCATCGCATTCTTCTCATCTTCCTTCTAATCCTATTCGGGTGGCCCATCACCCACCTCCCCTGTCTACTCATATTAGGGTAGCTCATTACCCATCTCGTTCATCCACACATACTTCTCCTCGGGTGGTCCGACACCCGCCTTCTTCTATTCCTTCTCCATTACGGCCCCGAGGCCCATTTATTCCTTGTGATCCAGCTCATCCGGTTTCTTCTGCAGGTCATCCCGTTAACTCCCCTCCACGGCCTTGTTATGCCACCCCTCCTTCAAGGCCCTGCCAACCCTTGGTTGCTCAAGTTACACCCCTCCAACAAACCCTTCTTGATAAAGTCACTTTGATGGAGGAACAATTAAGAAGGGTTATGGCTCCTCCTACTCCGGTCAATCCTCTCCATGCCGCTTTGGATAATATTACTAAGATGGAGAAAGAATGGAAGGATAGGAGAGATGATTATGGTATCGGCAGCTCAAGCAAGCAACAACCGGCAGATTTCGACGATCAAGTGGACACCGTCCGCCCTCCACCCATCCGCACACTTCATTCATATGGCCTTCCACTTCCACATACGCAACATCATTACATTCCTCCATCCACATATACGCCTCCACTACGGTGTCCACTTGCATTTGATGATGAAGAACCGGCAATTGAAGAACTTGAAGCGGTATACGATGATGAAGCTCCGCAGGCATCCCTTCCGAGTTTCCTTCGCCATCCTCTTCCTCCACTGTCAGAAGACCCCTATGCTCAGGACTATGCCACAGTCCCCGATCCAACCCCCATTTATGAGACCTCTTGGTGTTACGATGATGGGTCGATACTCCAATCACCCATACCGCCGCACCATGAGTCTCCTCCTTACCCCAATACTTGGTGTTATGATGATGGGTCGATACTCCAGTCACCCACACCGGTGCATCATGCGCCTTCCCCTATACCTGACACCTCTCGCCCCGTCCGACATTTTCAGCGCACCAAACCCTTTCCTTTTACACCATTAACCTCTATTCCATCGGCCTTCGCCAAACCTCCACTACTCTCCACTCCACCGGCCTCCGCCGAACCTCCATCACCCTCCACTACGCCGGTCTCTGCCGAGCCTTCTATTACCCCTCCTCTTTGTTCGCTACCTAAGCCGTCCATTATCCCTGTAACGCCAAAACCAGCTTTGCCAGGCCTTTCCCCTATTCCACCACTTAACCTATCACCCTTACCCGTGGCTAATCCTGAGCAAGGTCCACCCCTTTTTGCACTCAAGCCAACCCCTGCTGCTTCCGAGCAAAGGTGGAAGCTCGACGTGTTTGAACCTTCGCTTCCACTCACCCTTTCTCCAACACCTTCCACTCTACCTCCACCATCCATGGAACCTTCCGCCTCCGCTTCACCCCCCTTTACTACTCGGAACGGGCGGCCTTCTGAAAGTACTTGTGCCGAAGATGAGCAAAAGCCGGGTAAGAAGAATTTGGCCACTACCGTGCTGTTCAAGATGCCAGAATTTATTTAACGGATGCCAATCCGGGTTGTTGTGCCAAGCATGGTCGAAGAAGTCAAGTCGCCGCCATTGCTCAGAGAAGAATGCCAAGTGTCGATGCCATCCAAGGGCCGGGCATGGCACCCCTTGCTCCAGTTTTCAAATCTTAAATCCATTCTTCCATACAAGGGGTAAATTCCTATTCCGTTCAAATCAATGGGCATGGCAATGCTTCCTGTATCAACTTTCCAACTCCCTTACATTATTGATCCTTGCCTTCCAAGGGGGTTGTCATTTATTATTGAAGCTTCTTCCATTGGGCCGTTTGATTATACACTTTCACTGCCGTGGAGGGGCAGTTATCTTAGTGCTAAGGGACCGTCCCTTATTTGTTCCACCTTCTATGCATCCATTTCTATCATTTTTTCTTCATGGGCCATCCCCGGGGTTAGGAGGAGGATCTCGTCCTCTCACCCTTCACATTCTCCATCTTCTTTGCATCTCACGCATTTTGTTGCATTCGCGCATTCACTGCATTCATCGCATCCATCATTTTGCATACACCTCCTGATTCCCGGGTTTCCAAACCCGTATCTTCCCCGCCTTCCGGCACCTCCGGATATTCCGAATTTCCCATCTTATTCATCTTCATCCTCGGGATCTTTAGGTCCCCTTACATTGCTCGGGCGTTGCCCCCTCCCCAATCTCTTCTCAGGGCATCGCGTCCCTTTTCAGCTCTTGTATCCGGACCCTCCGGATTTCTCTTACTTTCTCCCAGGGCATCGCGCCCCTTTCCACTTTATTCTTCCGGAACCTCCAGACTTTCTCCCAGGGCATCGCGCCCCTTTCCACTTTATTCTTCTGGAACCTCTGGACTTTCTCCCAGGGCATCGCGCCCCTTTCCACTTTATTCTTTCGGAACCTCCGGATTTCTCTCACTTTCTCCCAGGGCATCGCGCCCCTTTCCACCTTATTCTTCCGAAACCTCCAGACTTTCTCCCAGGGCATCGCGCCCCTTTCCACCTTATTCTTCCGGAACCTCCGGACTTTCTCCCAGGGCATCGCGCCCCTTTCCACCTTATTCTTCCGGAACCTCCGGACTTTCTCCCAGGGCATCGCGCCCCTTTCCACCTTATTCTTCCGGAACCTCCGGACTTTCCCCTCGGGCATCACGCCCCTTTCCATCTTAATCCATCGGAACCTCCGGATTCTATTTCCCTCTTCTTTGGGCATCGCGTCCCTTCCCTTCTCATTTCTCCGGAACCTCCGGATCCTTCATGCCTTTCCTTCGGGCACGACGCCCCTTTCCATTTTCTTCCTCCGGAACCTCCGGACCCTCCATCCTTCCTCCGATTCGTCCTTCTGTTCCTCCGGGACATCACATCCTTCATCTTCTTCTTCCTTTTCCATCACCTTTTTTCCTATTTCTTCCCGGGGCATCGCGTCCCTTCTTTCGTTGTCCCTCAGGAGCCTCCGGATTCTTCTCCCGCTCATGATTCTCCTCCTCTACTCCCAGACCCTCCGGATCCTTCATGCCTTTCCTTCGGGCACGACGCCCCTTTCCATTTTCTTCCTCCGGAACCTCCGGACCATCCATCTTTCTTCCGATTCATCTTTCTACTCTTCCAGGACATCACATCCTTCATTTTCTACTTCCTTACCCATCATCTTTTTCCCTATTTTTTCCCAGGGTATCGCATCCCTTCTTTCGTCATCCCTCCAGAGCCTCCGGATGATTCCTTCTATCACGATTCTCCTCCTTTACTTCCAGACCCTCCGGATCCGCCTCTTTCCATCTATCAATTTCTTCCTCTGATTCCCCCTAATCATGGGTCCGACCCAACTTCTTCCACATCCACTGCCTTGGGCATCTACCCATTCTCCCACTGCTTTCGAGGCTTTAGTCCTCACTCCTCCTTCTAATTCTCGCTTCTTCTGTAGACCGTTCCATGTGATCAGGGTCTCCGCGCCTTAGTAAGGAAGTTCTAGCCCTCGCCTCTCTTCCTTTTTTCCTTATTCGTCTGAGTCTGGTCTTGGCACCACTCCTTCTTGTTAAGCCACTTTCAAACCCTTTACTTCCAATCCTTTTGACTACGAAAGAGGACTACCCCACGATGATCAACCTCGCCTCTGACAGCTGCTTCTACAAAGATTGCAAGGTAACATATTGGCGTAAGTATGCATTTTTATGATATCATTATCTCATTGCTTCACGCATGATTTTCAAAATGAAGTGCTTCTTAACAAGATTAAGAGTGGTAGTTAAGACCTTTATCCTAGGTCATATCTTTATCTTTACTAAATCATTGTCAAAAAGAGTCTTTAGGCTTACTTTTGCAGCACTTTTGGTTAATAAAAACCCCACGCTGGGAATTCAACATTCTCTCCCCGCTTGTTAAGAGCAACCCTTAGCTGGGCATCGCACACACTTCACGGCGTCCTTAGCCGGCTCCTTTGGATAAAACACCGTTGCTACTTTGGCCATGCCATGAGTATATCTGAAAGTCCTTTTCTCTTCTTTACTCGGCCGAATGCAGGGGCAAGAGGTTGACGGATGAGATGACCCAACCTAGGTAATCTCCAATACGAGAGGAGTCTCAAATAGGGGCAGTCTTGACCCAAAATCGATTTGAGTTTCATATGAGTTTTCATGATATACATCTCGCCAAAAGGGCTATTATGAAAATCAAGTCAAGATTTTCGATAAATTCAAAAGTGTGAATTATGGCATGTCAAGAGTGGCAAAGTCCCCGCAGGGAAAACCCTGGTCGTATGCATGTCAAGGGTCTAAAAATCAAAGGCACAAAGTCCCAGCGCAACAGACTACCTCTTTGAGGGTTAACACCTTGGAAGGAATTCAAGTCCCGACATCTCCCATCCTGCATAAAGCTTATCTCCAATTCTTCTTCTCTTCTCCCTCCAAGACCGAATGTTTCTCGGGTATGGCCTTGGTAGGGGCACCGTTGACCATGGGCAGTTGGTTATAGGACGTCGCTTTCAATGCACGCCTGGCTTTGGACAGTTTTTAGCGAAAGGGGAATGAACGAGGACCCCTAGCCAGTGGTTTAAAACACCCTTTGATGCTGCATTAGCAATGTCTAAACCAAAATAAAAAAACTTGAATATGTCCTGAGTCAAAATCCAAAAAAATTGAATATTTCCTAACCAAAATTCAAACAAAAAATTGAATATTTCTTGTCCAAAATCCATAAAAATTTGAAATATTTTCCAAAATCCATAAAAATTTGAATATCTTTTTCAAAACTCATAAAAATTTGCATATTTCAAAAATAAAAAAAATACAATGTATTTTCTGATGGTGCTTTTGCAGGAACAACTTTGCAAGGACCAGGAGCACGGGATGAGTCATCTCTCCACTTATTGCTATCAATCTATTGATTCTTCCCGAAATTCTCATAACATGCCACCCTGGGCATTTTGATTATCATTTCCTCATATCTCCTGATTATCGTTCATCTCCAGATCTTTTTAATCAACTCCTGCTGATTTCCTTGATCACTTTGCCAATGGGCATTATCAATTCCTTGATCACTTTGCCAATGGGCATTATATCATTCTGATCATTCAACTCCAAATCTTGATTAGCCAAGTTGTCATCCTCATGACAAAACAACAAACAATGATGATTTGCAATCATGATGGTTGCTGTGCTATTCATGCCATATACATGTTATTGATGATATGCTTTGATGACTATGCTTAAATGCCTTATTCATTGCTTATTTTTTATATCTTGGCTGATGAATCTTTGAGTGCAGGAAGAGGCTTTTGGTCCCACCGACTGGACATCATCATCCAAGCCCCACGGTGTTTGCACATTATTTCATCCCAGTTCCCCATATGCTCATTGCTATCACCATCCTCCCTGTATGCATCCTACTATATGTTACATACGCTACTAGATTATATCAAGGACCTTGTGGCTTTGGTAAATCTGGAATTTGAGTTTCCCTTCATCAAAAACAATGATGATTCCAGAGGAGTCTTAGTCATACGGATAGGCCGTTGAGCCGTCCAAGACTGGGGACGATGGTTCCCTTTTGTGAGTTGGTGCGTGGATAAACGGGCTTCGGCTTAGTATCAGCTCGCAGAATGGGTTTCTTGACTCAGTCTGGACAGTTTAACAATATTATCCTTGATTATCTTATATTTTCATTTATTTTATTTTTTTTTCTTTTAAACCCAGCATGCATTCATATAGGAGTTTGAAACAATTTTTGGAAAATCATTCTTAAGTGGATTTGGAGAGTCAAATTGATCTTAATCTTTCCAGATATGAGATATTCATTGCCGAATTATGTCTTCAGTTCGTTTTGTCGCTGTTTTGGGTCATTCTCTCGAAAGCACTTGTTTGGATTTCTATCATCTTATTTCAATCATTTCCTCTTGATCCACCTTGGCTGCAGCACGTCCACATTGGCTGGTAACCGCTCCCCAATGGTGAAACCTACAGGTTTGTGACCTGAGGTACTTCCACCGCGCTGGAAGTTGATCATTCTTTATCTCCTTCGTGCCCGCGTGCACACTCCCTCTTTTTATCCAAACATCGTTGATTTCATTGAATTTCCCGAGATTGTTTCATCTCGAGCTTTTGATTTCATTCTCATCAAGTGATGTTGATTGCGTGTCTCATCACACCTTGGCATCTACTTTTCAGTTTGCTCTGCTCCCTTGCAAAGCAGACGCCAAGGCGAGGCAGCTGTAGACACGCCAAAATTGACGTTACTGTGAGTACATCTCTATTACCTTGTAATGCCCCAATTTGACCCTCAAATTACCTCTGTTTGAGTGGTTTTTCCCACTTTTCTTGGATTTCTCTATTTTTTCTCCATTTTCTTATTTTTTCCTATTTTTCTGGATTTTCTGGGCATTTTTTCTCTATTTTTATGTTTTTTTCAGAAATAACGACTTGATGTGGGGCGTCTTTTAAATAACAGCTTAGCCTTCGGCGTTTCTAAAAAAATTGACGACTATAGTGGAGGGCGTCCATTCTTTCAAATTTCTATTTTTCTGGATTTTTCTGAGAATTTTTCAGAATTTTTTGGGAATTAACGACTTACAAGGGACGCTATTTTGAATTTGAAAAGAATAAAAAAAATCAAAAATTGAATTCACGACCTATGCACGGTCGTCTTTTTCAAATTGATTATTTTAACATTATTTTTAACCCCCTTCCAGAGGTTATTTGGTGGCCTTCCGGGTGTCAGAAAAATACGTAAAAATAGTCATTGGAATCAGCACAATGAGATGCACCTCCACCTAAAAAATGAGAAAATAATATTGAGAAATGAAAAACAGCCCTATTTCGAATATTTTGAATTAACGTCTTATCTAAGTCGTGTTTTTAATAACGCCTTCTGGTAGGTCGTCAATTCTTGAATTGACGCCCTTGGTCAGGTTGTGTTTCACCTTTCGGGTTCTAAACAAACGCAGCCTTTCCCCAGAGAGTCCCTGCTTCGTTTGGGCTCTTGCCCAGCTTAATCCTCCCCTCCTTGGGCTCTTGCCCCTTCTTATCTTTTCCTCCGTTGGACTCTTTCATTCTTATCTCTTCTTCGATCTTATTAATAGGGCTCTTCGTCTCTGTTAATCGGTGGGATGCTTCTCTTCCCCTTCGCTTTTGTTTTTCCTTTCGTTTTCTTCTTCTTGCAGGTTGCTGCTGTGGTTTGGCTGAGGGAGAAGTTGCACGATCTGAAACTTCCTCCCCCTTGAATATCAAAGCCAACGCACAGGCTCCTTCTTCCTTATTTTTTTTATTTCTTTTACTGCATCGATTCACATATGCATGCATCATTACTGTCAACTTCCATTCTAAACCACGTTGAGAATATCTCCCATAAGTGCATCTCTTGCACTCTTTCCCTTATTCTATTTTGCATTCAATCATCATATTCCCACCTCTTTGCATAGGGGTTTAAGGGCAACCACCCTTAAGGTGTGTTCTTCATTATATTTTCATACTCATATTTTTATTAAGAATTGATGCTACACTCACCATGTTCTAATTCCATATTCTTTATTGGTGTTTGATTGTTTTGCAAGGGTAATCAAGAAAGAGAAACTCTCTTCATCGGCCGGCCGATCTAGAAGAGAAAGGAACACTCACATCACCCGCGCTTTCAAGGTATTCCTCGCGATCCCTCCTCCATATTATTATTGTTATATTTTTGAGGCCCTCGCGTCTCTGGCGATCACATCTCCATATTTGCACCTCGTGCTATTTCATGCTTATTTATTCACTTTTTTCTATTTTTTCCTAAGTGGATTTCTTAGAATCCACAATGTCAATGGCCAAGCTCTAGCGAAAAGATCCTTAGATAGGGTTATTATTGGCCCACTCTAGAGAAGATTGCTCCCTCTATGTCCGGAGGTGTCTTAAATGCCAATTCTACGCTGATAAAATCCATGCTCCAGCTTCAGCTCTACATCCTCTCTCTGCTCCTTGGCCATTCTCCATGTGGGCTTTTGATGTTGTTGGCCCGCTCAGTGATCCTAACTCTGAAACCAAGCAAAAATCCTTTATCCTTATCGCCATGAAGTACTTCACCAAGTGGACCGAAGCGGAAGCGTACGCGGAGATCAAAGCAATAGCGGTGTGCCCCTTTATCATGAGGAATATCATCTCACGGTTCGGAGTACCAAGCAGCATCGTCACCGACAATGGATCCCAGTTCATCTCTCAAGAGCTCATGGACCTATGTAAGAAGTTCAATATTGCATTGCATCATTCATCTCCATATTATCCTCAAGGCAACGGCCAAGCCGAGGCCACTAATAAGACCCTTCTTAAAATCATAAAGAAAACATGCGAATCTCATAAATTTTCTGATTGGCCTGAACGGTTAGTGGAAGCTCTATGGACTTACCGCATCTCCGTCCGTACTCCTACAGGGCAAACCCCCTATGCTCTCACCTACGGAATGGAGGCGGTGCTCCCATATGAGATCTTAGTCCCTTCCCTAAGGGTGCAGCATGATAAGGAACTTAATCCCGATGAACGTCGAGAGGCGTTGCTCGTCCAGTTGGAACTCTTGGATGAGAAGAGGATGAATGCGACCGATCACGTGTACGTTTATCAAAAGAGAGTCTCCCGTTATTTTCAAAAGAAGGTAATTGAACGCAAATTTCAAGTAGGTGATATAGTTTTGAAACAAAAGTTCATTCGGTCCGGAGGTCCTAGGTCCAAGTTGCAACCAAACTGGGAAGGGCCATTCGTCGTAAGAGAGGCTTATCCAGGGAATGCATATCGCTTAGTCACTACATAAGGTGAGGAGCTATCTCACGCTTGGAATGGGTTGTATATTAAGCGCTTTTTTGCATAGAGTCAGGCTAATGAAACCCGGTAGCAAGATGTCCCTTCCTCGATCACGAAGGAGGACCCCAAGTTCGACAAATTACACACTTCACGACATCCCTGGTCGGGTTCCCCAATTGTGTAAACACCGTTTCTCCTTGATCATGTCCAGGAGAAGTCAAGGTCCCTGTCCATTTCTCTCCTCGGCTAAATCTAGGGGAAAGTGGTAAATAAAGGGGGCGATGACTAATCTAGACACCCTGATGAGAGGAGGTCTCAAATCGGGGCAGTCCGTTATGACCTGAATCCACAAAAAAGAGCAATTCATCATAAGAAAAAAGAAGGAGCAACAATCGCGATAGAAAACAAAGATTTATCTCCCAAAGTCCGTATCTCAAAAGCCAAAGCTCCGAGAAAATAAGACTAGGCATGGCAAGAGTGGCAGTACAGTTTTCCCGTGGGACGTTATGAGCCCGGTCGTACGCGTGCCTAGAATGGATAAAGGTTCGATGACGGACACAAAGCCCCGGCCCAATAGACCAAATCTCTGAATGGGTGGTTATGAGAAGGATTCAAGCCTTAAAACCTCTACACCTGACCTAAGCTTACCCTCATATTCTATTTCCTCTTTTAGGACTAGACAATACCCTGTGTAGAGTCTCGGTGGAAGCACCATCATACAGATTGGCCCTGGCCAGGGGTTGTCACCTCAAGAGCGCGCCGATCTCGGGAGAGTTCTAGTGAGAAAGGTGGGGCCCTTGTTGCCACGACGGAATTGGCTGCCAAAATCCAAAAAAATCATACATGTCAAAATCCAAAAAAAAATCATACATTTCAAAATCCAAAAAAAAGCATACATTTCAAAATCCAAAAAAAAAATCATAAACTTAAAAATCCAAAAGAAAAAATCATATATTTCAAAACCCTCAAAAATTAGATATTTTTAAAAACCTCATAAAAATCAAATATTTTTCCAAACTCCTAAAAATAACATCATCTCGCATTACATGCATTGCACTTTTCTCATTATATTTCCGCCTATTTAATAAGGCTCCACCCCTTGACCAAATATCAAGAACTGGTCATTTTCTAACTTGCTTCAGGCAAAGGGTTGAGTCTGAGAACAGATCTAACTTATTTTCTTGTCTGAGTGTGTGCAGATGCAGATTCAAGTGCCCATGAGTCGAAGCTCACAAGTCTTTTTGTTCTCTTACGGTCTTTGTTTAGACCGCTAACCATCTCTGGCGGTTCATAATTAGACCGCTTTCCTTTCTCAAAAGCTAGAAAAATTAACCCTCAGTAAAACTGTCCCTAGCGGTCTTACAATAGACCGTCAGAGGCTTCTGGCGGCCCATGATTAGACCGCTTTCCTCTCCCGAAGGTTGAAAACACTCAATTTTTCCTGAGCGCTGTTCATGGTGGTCTAAAGTTGGACCGTTAGTCTTTGGTTAGCAGCCCTATAATGGACCGTTTGTCAGACAGCAAACCCTATTTCAAGCTGATTTTCCCATCCACTCAGGATCGATCAAGCAATTCATGGGCCATATCTCAACACAAGTCTCTTATTCCATTCATATAAGTCCATTTGAGTAATAATTCTAAGTACATCAAAGAAGAAAAACTCAAATTACATTCATTCATTCATCCGCACGTGGTCGGATTTTGCGCAATTCCTTTACATAAGCACGATATCCCTCTTCATCCTCTACTACTTCTGCTTGCCAAGCACGCACCCGACTGATTTCCCACATGATCAGTGCATTCCGGACTACACGTTCATCCTCCTCGATCCGTATCTTCCTAGCTTGAAGGTGATGGAGATGTGATAGTGCAGGAACCGTAGTACGGGGTAGCCCAACTTGAAGATAGCATCGGTGCGGGTTGTAGATCATCAGGGTAGTGTCTCCCACTAGCTGAAGGTCTAGGCCCGGTCGCCGAGGTACTTTAAGAGTGGTGCTTCGAAGAACTCTTGGCCGCATCACGAACTTGTCCATAGGCAAAGTGTTGAGGTAAAGGCACCAATCATCCCGCGTCTTCTTATCCGTCACCCGGCATTCAGCCTGTGAAGAGAACCCAAATGCACCTCCTATGAAAAATAAAGGGTGGCTCCCGAATATCTGGATGGCTGAAGGCAAGTCCTCCTTGGGTAAGAACTTAAGTCTCACTTCCAACCAACACTCAGGATGATCACTGACCCGAAGAGTGGCCCTCCTAGGCAAGCTGAACTCAGGCCTTCGTAGTGGTATGAAAGGACCGCTTGAGAGATAGATAAACCCCACCACAACCCACTAATAATGCTAAGGTTTTGGATGTCCAAGAGGTGGTCGGTGGTGGTGAAAAGGAAGACCCCGCACAAGCAAACCGAAGTAGCCTTGGCTATGGCTTCAAATCTTCCGCTCTTGTTCTTACAATAAGCGGTTATCCATTGAGCCATGGGTATCAAATGGATGTGGCGTGGGCTGATCATGGTCCTAACATCTTTTGGATTGTGTATGAAATCCCCTAGAATAAGTGATGGGTCTATAGGCTCAACCATATGACACACTAGGTTTTCATCCCCAATCTTGGTCTTAGGAAGGGCTAGGTAGGTTTCTACCTCCTCTAAAAGGACAGTAGTTTCAAAATTTGGGAAGAGGAAAGTATGTGTTTGTGGATGCCATAATTCTATAAGGTCTGAAATACTTGACCAATCCAAGGAGATTTTTTGGAAATTTTTAGCTAGAACCACTAAAGGGTGAAGGTGCCATGCCCTTAGGATTGAGAGGACCTCTAAAGGGAGTTCCTTGATCATGGGAGCCACCCACTTTAGGTTGGAGTAGCATCTTGGGCTAGGAAGAAGCTAAGAGAAGAAAAGAAGAAGGAAGAAGAGAGGAAGATCATGAGAAAGAAATTAAGGAATTCATGAACTTTTGATCAAATTGCAACTTACCTCTCTTGAGGAACTTGAGCTCAAATGCTTGGGGATCAAGGTCAGTCGCTGTAGCTCCCCGTGCTCTTTCTTAGCGGCCTTTGGCCCGGTGTAGACCGTCTCCCTATGGCACTAACTTCAAAGCTCTCTTCATGATGATCTTGAGTGTTTTTGATGGAGTTTCAAGGCTTGTAGCAGAGAATTATGGTGAGCTGCGATTTCTGGGCTTGTTCCTACTTATAGAGCTCTAGTTTTAGTCCTAGTGCATTAAGATTGAGGTTGGGTAACCTCAACTTAAGTTAGGGTGTGTTCTAGTGCAGATTAGAGGCCTCTATCCTCGAGTTCGGGCTCTCACGGAAGAGTCCCACTCGGACTACACAGGGTTTCTACACTAGCGGTCTATCGTACAACCGCTATCAGTCTTCACGCGGTCTACACTTAGACCGTTTTATCCCTTCATCCACTACCTTCTTCTATCCATCTGATGGTCCTTGATTTGACCATTTTTCTGCATCTAGCAGTCTGACATTAGACCGTTTGATAGTTTTTTATAGATTTTGGTCAACTCTTTCCTCCCTCACTCGTCAGTCTTGTCGCTCTCTCTCTCTCTCTCACCAGTACACTCCATGTCAGTCCTAGTGTTGTGGGTCAGTATGTCAGCATTCACATCCATACACATTTGCACTTTAAATAAAAATAACAAAAAAGATTTCATTTCACTATAAAAAAGTCATGTACAAGTGTGTGCATCAAAAGACAAAGAAGAGCACAAGTCACGCTCCGGCGGGTCCATCTCTCGGACCGCCACTGTCCCCGGTCTCCTCACGCCTCTTCGCCGCGGAGCCATGGAGACGCTCCCCTCCTCTCACTGTTGTCGCCTCCGCTCATCGTCCTCATTCCTCCGCTGGCCGGAGGAACCTGTGACGTAGTCTCGGTGTCCACTGCGCGCGACACTCTGTGACACATTATGAGAAGACCGTCCACTCACTAGCCGGAGTGCCCTCTCCAGTGCTCGGACCTCCACTCTCAGCTCCCTGGCCTCGGTCCGGTACCAGTCGACGTCAGCCGATCCGACTCGAAGTCGCTCCACCTCTGCACGAAGAGGAGCCGCCTCGACCGTCTCTACCCGTAACCTCTCCACCTCCACCCGGAGATAGGCTGCCTTGGCTGCCTCCACCCAGAGATGGGCCACCTCAGCTATCTCTGCCCGAAGATGGGTCACCTCGGCCGCCTCTGAACGGAGTCGCTCGGTCTCTACCCTAGAGCGCTCCAACTCGGCCAGTATGGTGCTCAGCTCTCTCGCCTACATTAGCATTCATCATAAGGCATTTGCATAATCATAAGCATTTAAGTCTGAGGAACTCGGTTGGTTGTGCTTACCCTCTTTGCGAGAGGAGTCTCGGCCTCCTCAGCCCGAGCAACCGCCCGAGAAAAGTCAGCAACTTGCTCAGCCTTACCTCCCTCAGGCTGTGATGAAGAGGATGGTGCATCTAGTCCCTGCCGCTGCGCCCCCTCAGCCCGCTTTAGTTTAGAAGTCGTAATTAGTCACATTCATCATAGCATAAGCATAATTAAGTCCAATGTTTAGGAAACTCACCAGAAGATCTAACATGCGCTAGAGCTCATCTCTCTACTGGATAGTAGCATGGAGGAGCCCCTGCAACTCCGCTATCCTGCCCTGCGGGTATAGCTGCATATACCAAGTCATTGGGTCAGTGCATATACAACATTAATATAAGTCTAATTAAGGAGCATGGGTTTAGAAGTCATACCGGATGGCGGACATCGCGGAACACCTGGTCGCAATACCTCCGAGCGTAGGCCTTTAGGTAGGCCTCATCGCTGTCAGCTCAGGTCTTCACCACACGACCTCGGCATGTCCAGTCCGGCACCTGCTCTTGTACTCAAGTAACCTAGTCGATGTTGCCACTGAGTCCCTTCGCCGATCTCCCAAAGTGCTCATCATCTCGGGCAGGGAACTCAACCTCTGGCTGATGTACTCCTCTCATTCTCATGATTAGTCGATGATGGAGAGGCTCGATGATGTTCACACAGTGTAGCTAGATCTCTCGTCTGGCGTACGCCTAGGCTACCTCCACCCAAGGCTGTCCCTCGTGACCCTCGTCACGATAGGGTGTCCAGCGCACCTGAAAAAGCAATTGAGTCAATGTCAGCATCTAGATAAGCATTCGTAAGCATTTAGAAGCATTTAAGGCATATAGAAGAGTTTTAAGCTTGAGAATCTTACCGATGCATATGGGAATGTGTCGATGTCATCCTGGATCGCCCGGGCTAGGCGCCGGATCAATCCCATGTCCCGTGCCACCACCCACCGTCTCGCGATGGGGATCCGCTCAGGGTATAGCTCCTTCCCTCGCCCGATGCCAGGAGGTACAGATAGCTCCAAACCTACATAAGTCAAGCATCATCATATAATAATAAGCGAGCACATAGAAAAGCATTTAAAGTTAAAGTTTAGGGCATTTACCTTAAGGAATGGTGAGAAGCCGCCCAGCATGGTCTATCGATCGGTCGTGCTAAGGGAGTCAAAAAGAAACGCCAGAACTGCTGCTCCCTAGGCGTATCTTCCTACTCCATCAAAATCTCTCAACAAAGGAAGGAGTCTGACACTCACTCCATCGGCTCTGGTCACAAAAAGAAGCTTCCCGAACAGCAAAATTAGGAAGCACCACAGAATGGTGTCTCCCTCGGGTCCTGGTGCTGCTGCCACTCTCCCCCAGACCTGATTAATCACCCTCCTAATGTGCTCGTCTGGCAACTCTCCTACCGAGATGGCAGCTCCTCGCAGCCCTAGGCTCTCCTGGAGTGTCGCCCGTCCTAGCGTTGAAGATTGGTGCCCTGGCCTCAGCAAATCCAATCCCAGCAGCTCCTGGGCCATCTCTCGATAGTCTCCGTATGTCCATCCCGTCACCAGTGCTCCATGGACCCGCAGTCCGGTGATCCCTGCTATGTCTTCCAGCGTGGGTATCATATGGCCCCACGGGAAGATGAAGGCTCGTCTGACTGGATCCCATCTCTCGTGCATGGCGTAGATCAATGCTGTGTCGATCTAGGTAACCTCGATGCTCAACAGCTCCCCGAAGCCCATAGCTGCCAATCTGTCCCACTGGTAGTCTGGCAAAGCCTGGTATACTGCCCGGACTTGCAACCAAGAAATCCGGGTTCGTCTCTTCCCCTGCACACATTTATAATATGAGTCAGTCATTGCATTGCATTTTCATTGCATTTCATATAAACAAAAATAACAAAAATTTTAAATAAGACACAAACACAAAAATATCAAAGTCCTATTTCTGATCCTCTGGCGGCCATAATGTGGGCCGTCTAAGTCCTCTAGCAATCCCAGTGTGGGCCGTCTGATGCTGTAGCGGTCAGTGGAACGACCGCTACGGTCCCAGCAAATGGGCATCATCTTCTTCATTTCCCCAGGTCGTGGAAATGGCCAAAAAGGCCTACAAGCATTTCCATTGGGTCTCTAAGACCCGTTTTCACCTCATCCATGCCACATGCAAGGCATAAAATGATCAAAATAGGTTTTTTTAGGGCCGGTGGCCTACCTCGGATGACCATCCTCCCTTGGTCTTCTCTGGTGTTTCCTTCACCGTGGGGGCGTCTTCCTCACCGTCGACAGCTTCTCCAAGTCCCTCTGCCGCCGTGGGGACTTCCTCCCCTTCCATTTGGGCCGCCGGCCCTCCTTCCTCCACCAATGGGTCCTCCGCCGCCGTCGGCGGGGTTCTCTCTTTCTCTAGCCATTTTTGAAGGCACTTTATTGCCCTTTTCTTCACCATCTTCGCGGTGAGATGAGTGGTGGTCGCCGGTATGGGGATCTCACTGGAGTGGGGCAGATCGGTTGGGTAGTTTGGATTTTGGACGTTTGAATGCGTGAGTGGGGGTGGGAGAACGAACAGTTTATTTTTTTGAACGCTCAGGAAAATTGGCGGTCTATCGTAAGACCATTACACACCTTTTGGCGGTCCTTGATTCGACCATTTGTGATCAGGTCATCCTCCTCGAAGGATGTGAACCGATGAGTTTTTGGCGATCCAAGAGTAGACCGTTAATCATTATCTAGTAGTTGAATAATAGGCCGTTTGTAGATTAAACTTATTTGTTGAATTACTATGCTTTATCCAATTAAGTTCCATGCCTTGTTCATGCAAATTATGCTCAATTATGCTTCATGCCTATTTTTCATGATTAATTGATGATTGCTAACCCTCTTATAGCAAAAAGCATAACACGCCATCACGCTGTCATCCGCTTGTCGGGCATGTAAGTCAGGTAAGTATCTCGATCCCTAGTCACTTAATGCATTACTATATGGTACTTATAATATATTATCTCGAGAATCGGCTGGTCATTCATGTGTTCAAGGATCTGATGTTCCCCTTTAACAAAAATGATGATGATCTAGGTGCACATGTTTAATCGTTGGATAGGCAGTTAGGTTGGAAGAATTAGGGGACGATGGTTCTATCTTGCACGCCGTGGTTGCAGATAGTGTCTTGACCCTGATTTATCCGGTCTAGCAATACTATTTTCGAGTATCTTGCTATTTTATCTTTTCTTTGCATTCGGTTCGATGATTTCTTTATTTTTGGACCAGCATGCATCATGTGCATCTTTGAGCATTCATGTGCCCTCTTTTGTCTGAGTATCTCAGTAATGGTAGATAATTGTGTCCATGGTCTTGAGTATGGAGAATTATTCCACTCTGAGTTGGAAGGTTTCCTTCGGTCTTTTGCTCGATTTGGTTAGTTGAGGATTCCTATCTGAAGTTTAGTTACTTGTCTCTTTACCTTTTCTGTTTTCTCTGACCGCCTATCAGCTGTGTGTTCCAGTGAGGAGGTTGGTCATGTTTTTCCTTTCCTTTAGTTGTTAGTGCCTCCAGACATGCGTCGTTCGGTTTTCCGTTCCTTGTGATTGGTTCAAATTTTTTTGAAAGATTCCTATCGCTCGTTGGCAATGAAACAGGTGTCGGTTTGCCTTAATGTCTGCTTTTCAGTCCACTCCACTTCATTTCCGCTTCATCTCCATGTTCCATGTCGCTTTCACTTCACCTTCGCTCGTTCCCCTGTAAAGAGGACGTTAAGGAGGGACATCTGTTGACACCCATTTTATGACCAATAAGTTGGTCATCTCCTTATTTATCTTTATGATGCTCCGAGTTATACGCCATTTCTGGGCCATCTTGGTTAGGTTTTGGGCTTATTTCATGGGTCATTCTCCTTGATCGGGTCTCGCTGCTTATTTGTTTTCCATGGGGTGAAGCATAGTAGGTCTTTTCTTTATTTTACTACTCCACTAACTCTGGCGGCTTACCATACAGTCGTTTGATGACGTTTGGCGGTCTATCGTAAGACCATTTACTGACGGCAGAGTCCAGAGCTATCGTCTTTCCTTCTGTCCTAATCCTTTCTTATCTGTTGAGCTCTTGCCGTTTATCGTATGGCCGTTAGAGGCATTGTGGCGATTTTACTTTAGACAGTTTCTTAGCTCCAGAGTCCTGATCACGAAGTTTTCGCCCATTGGTCTTATCTTTTGGTGACCATTTGAGGGTGGCGGTCTATCCTTGGACCGTTAATTCCAAGTGGCGGTTTATTGTAAGACCGTTTCAGGTGACAGAGAGTCCTGCTAGAACTATCTTTTCTCTGCTACGCCATGGCCGAAGTAGAGTTTTGATTTGATGATTTCTCTCTTGATAGTGATCCTTAGAAGCTCCCATTTGTCTATGGACTCTTGGGAGTATTATCTTCAAGGATTATCAGGTTGCAGGCCTGATTTCGAGTCATTATCCCTCCAATTCGATCCTAGAGTTTGAGGGTCTATAAATAGAACCCTTAAGTTCATGGGTTAAAGAGGAGATTTTTGGAGATTATGTCAAGGTGCTGCCGCATTCTGGAGCGATTACCAATCAAGGAGAAGTGATGTCTACGTCCATTAGCATTCAAAGTCCAGGGAGTATCAAGTTCCAAGGGTCAATAGTGTTGTGTTTTCATCCTAGTTTCTCCCCTCTTCACAGCATTCATAAGCATATTCTCATCATCTTCTTCCACATTTTTTGCATCTCAATCACATTTTCAAAACATCCTCCCATCTTTTCCACACCCCACAAGGGTTAAAAAAAATCAAACCTCCCAGGTATCCACTCTTCCTTTTGCATGCACTTTAGTTTATTTACATTATAGTTACTACACTTGTCAAAGGGCTAATTTGGGTTGTTCTTTCTGTGCTTCTACACTCTTTTGTAGGTCTATAGGGTTCCTAGCACGAGGCCCAACTCTTCTGGCCGGCCGGGAGAGGTGGAGATCCAAGTCCATACTTGCTGTTCCGTGTGCTCAGGCGGCTCTACTTTGGACCATTTTCTGACTGTGGTGGCTTATCGTAAGGCCGTCTCTGGTTCGTTAGCGGCCTAATATTCGACCTCTGAAGTTGCAGGTTTCTAGTTTTCATCTCCCGTGGGCGGGTGTTTCATCCTCCTCTTTCCAAGGTATTTATCTTAGCTTTGCTATTTTAATTACCTTGGTGGCGATCACACTTCTTTGGTCGGGTATTGTTCATCATTGTCATCTTGCTTACTCTTCTTTTTGCTTCTATTGCTCCACACCTACGGTGTGTGTTTTTATTTTATTCCTTTGCTCCACGCTCCGACGTGTGTTTTTATTTTTCTTCTCTCATGAACATTGATGACATGCCTATGCTTCTGCTTTTGGTGATTGTTTGAGTTAGGTTATCACTTGCTCACGCATCCTCACATGCACATATCTTACACACATACCACTATATTCACATTCACATCATCATCATCACATCTCACACAACAAGAAAAACCATCAACACCCACGATCAAGGGGGCATTACCCCATGACTCACGCCTTTCCCTGTTAGGAATGATGGAACACCATCTCCTGGATGACCTATAAATAGACCGACGGACGCACGAAGAAGAGACACAGAAATGTGCCCTCACGTAGAGACAGACAGAGATCAAGACATTGAGAACTAACCAGACGCACAGAGGAAAAGAGGCAATCTCCCGAGCACATCCCGTGCCCAGCGAGCATTCTCCGAGTACTCACTGGACGCGACGAGCACTTCCAGGACCCTAGCTCCTACCCCTAGGCTTGTCTGCTCTACTCTCTCTCTCTCTCTGTTCCCTGTTACTCTTTTACTCGGCTTGGCCCTAACTTAAGCATCAGAGGGTTGTCCCCTGGGATAACATGCAAGGCTCCTTCTAACGCAACTCTTCTCCTGTAGGCTTCCACGGGTGGTTGGGCAACCTATTCCAACCAAATAAATCTTAAAAGTGTGGTAGAAGGCCCTGGAGACCATTTTCCCTCCTCTACAGATGGATGCAGATATCTATAGGTATATCTATACTTGTGACATATATATCCGTATCCATACTTGCGAAAATAATAGGGTACTATCCCGGTATGGTATTTATAAAATTTTCATGGATAAGGTATAGTCTTGGTCTACTTGAGCCGAACCTGATCCATTTACATCCTTAAGACCGAGTTTAATGCTCTACTCTAGAATGGCACTTGGTCCCTCATCCCACGCACACCCACTATGAATGGTATTGAGTGCAAGTGGGTGTTCAAGCTCAAAATGAATGTCGACGTGTCCATCAACTAGTACAAGGCATGTCTAATGGCTAAAGGTTTTCGTCAACAACTGAGGATCAATTTCATGGAAACCTTTAGTTCGGTGGTTAAGATCACTAGTATTAATCTCATCTTAGCACTTGCCATCTCCCCCAGTTGGCTAGCATGTCAACTTGATGTTAGTAATGCTTTCTTGCATGGTGTCCTTGATGCGACAGTGCTTGTGGAGCAACCTTCGGGCTTTGTGCACTCCCAATTTCGTTCACAAGTTTGACAGCTACACAGATCTCTTTATGGGCTGAAGCAAGCTCCTCGTGCTTGATTTCAGCGTCTTACATTATAGGAAAACTAGTTTTTACCTACGACAAATATGGTAGGTAAAGGCCAAAAAATTGTAGGTAAAACCTTTACCTACGACACTCCCTACGGTGCGGTGTCGTTGGTAAAAACTGCGTAAGTAAACCTTTACCTACGCGAGGTATAGCATGGTCAATACCTACGATAAGTTGCGTAGGTATAGGGTGGTCATTACTTACGGAATTATATCGTGTAGGTAAAGGTTTACCTACGCAGTTTTTTCCGACACATGTCGTAGGTAATTACCTATGAGTTTTATCGGGTAGGTAATTACCTACTGCGTAGATGGCTTACCTACGTAGTTTTTTACCTATGACAATAGTAGTAGGTAATATCCTACGATTATGTAGCGTAGGTATTTTCCTACAGTTTATTAGTGTAGGTGGTTGTTGGTAGTTACCTACGATTTATATCGCATAGGTATTCTCCTACGGTTATTGTCACGTACGTGGTTGTAGATAATTACCTATGATTTAGGTTGCGTAGGTATTCTCCTACAGTTTTTTATCGCATAGGTACCTACGTAGTTTTCACTAAAAATAATTATAGTAGATAATTGCCTACGACTTTTATCAAATAGGTAGTTTCCTACGATTTTTCGAGCTGTTAATAAAATGTAGGTAACGTGAACGAACCGTAGGTGAATATTTCTTTTAATCTTAATCCTAAATAATCTATATTAATAATAGATAATCTATTTGAACTATAGATAACCTGAACTAATTATGTAGGTAATAAATTCATCTATAATACCTATATGAACCGTAGGTAACCTGTATCTAATTTCATAGATAAACCAACTTGTACACATTCCCTAAATTTACACATTCAAAACTTGCACATTCACATCATTCACATATCATATATCAAGAAATTTTCACATTCACATTCAAACCATAACTTGTACACATTCACAAAATTTACACATTTAAAACTTGCACATTCACATCATTCACATATCATATATCAAGAAATCTGCACATTCACATTCAAACCATAACTTGTACACATTCACAAATTTTACACATTCAAAACTTTCACATTCACATCATTCACATAGATCAAGAAATCTGCACATTTACATTCAAATCATAACTTGATATTATATATACAAAATACCATCATCAAGTATGATTGTGGCAATGTATCAACTTTGCAATCACAAAAAATATAGCAAAGTTTAATGAACAACAAACAAGTGCATGCATATGAACATATATACACAATCAAAATTAGTGTAAACATTATATTATAATGAGTATATCTATCGAAAATGAGGGGGGTGGTCTAACATATATCACCATAAGGGAATCAAGAGATGGGAGATGAACTATTCCGTGCATCGATCATAACCTGCAAAATAATTAAATATTTATAAGTAATTTCACATGAAAGTTAAACATGACAATATTTTCTTAACAAATAAGAAAGATACTTTACATATCCTATGAGCCAAAGAATATGACTCCCAAGTGCATCTCTAATTTTCATTCTTTCTTGATCTTTAATAATAAGGGGGGCTTTGAGCTTGTTTGCATGTAAAACTGATACTTCACAATAAGCATTTTCTATCTGTCACCCAATCACAACTTTATCTTTATCAACACTTATTACAAGACCAGTTGCCACATGCTCTCCTTCTAGATCTAACAGTTTCACCCACTTCCCTTGTAACTATGCAACAGAAAAAAATACTACCATCAAATAGAACTTTGAAAAATAACTGCAGCAATACATAGATGTTTAAAAAACCAATTTTCACTCAAAAGAAGAACCTATTTTTCACCTTTAAACAACCCCTGTGGGTTCACAACACAAGTTTCATATTCTAAAAACACTGACGCATCAGTCTGATTTCACTCAAAATCAGTCAAATTGGACTGTTTCCAAACACTACCTAAAAGCGCAGTGAAATATGTTTCATTACATAAGGATAAGAATAAAAATAGCATTTCACATTTTACTCTAAGAATGCCTCATCCTCAGGTAGTTTAAGTTAAAATGTTAAACCTTCAGACTAAACAGAATATGAGAAAACATATGACATGCAGAAACTGGCATAAGATTGAAAATGTACAGGATGACTAGTAGCTTCCATTGATAGATTCCCCATTTTAAAAAGGAGCGGGCTTTACATGATTTGCAACGTCTCCACAGTCCTCAGGTCTATGGCTAAAAGTTATGGCTTAGTAGCATTTTTAGAAGCCATAGTGTTCATTTAATACATTACATCAGCCCCTAAAATCCAAAAAAAACTAAGTAGTTAAAATCTCTACCGTGTCTTTGGACTTTACCATCAACAACTAACTTCTTCCCAGCCTACATCACATACCATGATACATGGACATATTAAACATCCAAAATGTTAATTAGTTCTTGTACAAAGAAGGATATCTGGCACTAAAGTAGGATCAAGCCCTCAACAACCTCGCAGTTTACCACCTCTTTGTTCAGTCAGCCAGACAGAAGGAATTTGATGAGAGAATTTCAAGAATTCAACCTTGAATATATCCATTGTCAATGGAGTTCCATTGTTTCTTTTTGGCCTGAAGACAGCCCTAAAGCCATCCACCTTTTCCAAAACCATGACTCTTATCAAAGAATCAAAAGAGTAAATGACTTCTACAAACTCATATTCATCCCTCTCAAAACAATTCTGCAAATTAGGTAACTACCATTCAATACAGCCCACACCTCATTAACTTGAGGATATATATCATACTGCTACTTTTTTTTCAACATGTATTGCCTGTACCAAGTGAGAAAACATTTCAACCCTATCATATGTTTCCTTAGCATCTCTTCTAGAACAAGGTCTAAATCTTCCACAACCAAAAGGAAGATTTTTTTGTCCCATTATATCTCCTCTGGCAACTGTGGACAGGCTTCAAATGGGACAACAAATATCTTCATTTTGGTTGTGGAAGATTTAGACCTTGTTTTGGAAGAGATGCTAAGGAAACATATGATAGGGTTGAAATGTTTTCTCACTTGGTACAGGCTATACATGTTGAAAAAAAAAGCAACAGTATGATATCTATCCTCAAGCCAATGAGGTGTGGGTTGTATTGAATGGCAGTTACCTGATTTACAAAATTGTTTGAAGAGGGGTGAATATGAGTTGGTAGAAGTCATTTACAGTTCTGATTCTTTGATAAGAGTCATGGTTTGTAGTTATGGTATGGCCTCCCATTGTACCTACGCTTCATACTCATATTGCCAATGTTGAGCTGGATGAAGTCTGCATTTGGTATCCTAGCGTTTGAAGAGACCCCAAACCTTACCTATTGGTTACATCACATAAGAATTTCTTTTTGAACCTTTCGTCCAAGACATTAAGTGAGAGAACACATGGACATTGCCAGAATTTTCTGCTCCCCCAAGCATGAAGTTCCCACAACCCAATGGTAGTTTCTCATCATACCAATCAATCTCAGCAGATAGTTCAAAATTTGGGATTCAATGACTCATCTAACTTCATTACATTATCTATTTTGTTCTTTTAATGTTACTCAGGAGCTTTCTTAAAGAAATTTCTTATCTAAGCAAATTCTTTAAAAGAGTTGGGATGCGTTTATATTTTCATGCAAAAGGGTGCTCTTAATGCACATGACTAGAAGAAGACAATATTTAATTAAGAGATAGGGTCTGATGCAGCCAAATGTAAGGAAGGGAAGTTATTCTTTGTTGAGTGTGTGATTTTGATGATTACAAAATGTTATTCTTGTGTGATTTTGAATGTTATTCTAGTGTGATTTTGTTCCATTACCTTGATTTTGATACTTATACTAATTTGGTATTTCATGTGTTTTTGAAGGGGTTATGTTGGTTCTTGACCCAAACAGGCAGGAGTCAACCCTAGGTCGACCCTCACTGGGTGTGGGTCTGTCTGAAGTTGAAGGAAAACAGGGTGTTGCAGGAGTCGACCCTCACTAGATCCAGGGCTAGCAGGAGGTGTTTGTTGGGTTGAAACTGCATGGGTCAACCCATAGGATCGACTCCCATTGTTGGGTCGACCACCACTGTCCATGCTTCTGTTTGGACATGTCCTGAGCAAAGATTGCTCAGGGGTCGACCCCATCCGGACGGGGTTCGCAAAATTATTTCTAACCCATTTTTAAGTCTTAAGAACTTTACCAAATTGCCCCCACATCGTTTCTAACCTTGTGGAGTGACTCTTAGACCATTCAAGAAGGGGCATCCTTGTCTTTTGGCCTCTCTCTTGGGTATATATACTACTATTGCGAATTTGGGAGATTCATCTAAGGGTTTTCTTGTCTCATGTGACAGCCAATTAGACATGCTCAATGGTGACCATCTCATCTTCTAAGACAATTATTTCAAATCTTTCCATGCTAAAGATGTACACAATCTTTCTTTCAATTTTCTTTCCCTCACTCTGCTGCATGCTATGCCTTTTTTTGGCTTTCTCAATCTACCAAGCCTGGAATGCATGTCCAATGCGAATACATGTCTGAATGTCTCAAAATGCACTAGCAGTCTATTCTACTTTTCATAAACTCTGCCATAAAGAATATGAGTGTAGGAAGAAATATACAGCCCAAGGGTACAAGATAATAGCTATGGTAGAGATAATTTGGTGCTCGTTTTCATAGAAATGGATTCATATAATCTAGATGCACCCACAGGGTGTGATCGCATGTCAATTTTTAATTGAAAGATTTCATGCACAAATACGAATGGTTACCTTGTCTGTTACTATTTCCTTACTCACTACTGACGAACATGCCTGTAATTCCACATTTCTTTGCGTAGCTCCATTCCCTCCCAGGTTATCATATACATACCATGAACTCTTGCACAAATTTAAATGGCATTCTTAAATGTGATTGTACCCACCTGTACAGATGATTTCTCAACCTTGGCCAACCTGGCTTCCAATTCCTTCACTCGAATTTTCATTTGGTTGTTCTCGGCCTGCAAATTATGACAAGTCCCCCACAAAGTAGAGGGAGTCAGCCCTGTCCCTACACCACGAACATAGCCAGATCTATGCACACAAAGAACATGAGCGTATGCATCGCCTTTAACTGCAACTGGACGGGGACCGGTTGAGCTTGCATCACCTTCATACCGCTTTTTATCCTTCAACTTTTCCTGCCATGTTTTGATCAAAGCTCATTTCTATGACACAGACCTGCTGACTTATTTGTTGTATTGACATTTTCCTTTAAAAAAACTCACTATGACAGTAGCACATTCTTGATTGACAGGCTTTCCATCTCTGCGCACGTGTGTACTTACAAACAAATCTGAGCGATCCAAAATAGCCCCTGTCTTATCGTACTAATGCATCAAAAAAAAAAGCAGTAGACTTGTTAGATGCAACCAAAAGGAAGAAATCAAAAACTAAATTATTATATAACCTCCATCTTGCAGATGTCTGCCACTGTCCTTGTGCCAGCATAATGGAACCACTTTTGTTTTCCCTTATTCACTTTTTTTGTCACACTTTTTTTCTACATTTAAGTTAGAATAAATTAGTCAAATAACAAAATAATAATAAATCTGAAATCAGACAGGAAAAACAATAAGGGCCAGTAGATAGTGATTTACCTACCATTGTTCTCCACTCCAAACTTTCACTGCCTCTTTCCATTGCTGTAGGCTAATTATTTTCGCATCTGGAGGCTTTTGCTGGCTCGCTCTCAACTTTGGATTGAAAAACCACCTCCGGATAGTGTATTTGAAGTATTTCCACTTCAACGATAGATCTTTCATGACCCAGGTCCTCCGTCATTCATCAATGTCATACTTTCACTACAAGACAAATGGAAATAATTAATCATTTCATGCAGTGATTACAATAACAGATACAAAATTAAGACAAGTCACATTTTCACTTTTCGTAATAAAAAAGGACTAAATTTGACCTTACATTATCTTTATATAATCCCAAACATCACCTTTATTGGAGTTTGGCATTTTCTTCCAATTCAGGTAAGAAATGGGTAACTTCTCTGCATTCCTTCCCATTGTACCCAAGAAAGTTCTCAATGAACGGCCCCCAGCACCCACTGGCTGGCCAAGGTCATTACACTCAACACAAATCAACTTTCCATCATCCATGCCATGCACATCATGGAATGAGGTACATCCTCATTTTCTCCGACGAGCAACGCCCTCACTTCCTTTGGAATCCATTGTGTCAATATCTTGTTCTCTCGACTGCCCTTCCACAGATATCTCAACTTGCTGGACTCCTTCAACTTTGGAACCTCCATCAACTACCTGCCCTTCTACCAATATCTCAGCCTTTTTCTGGCCTCCCTCAACTTCTTGCCCTTCAACTAATATCTTAATCTTTTTCTGGCCTCCATCACCCTCCTCCCCTGCAGCCTTTTTCCGGCCTCCATCAACTTCTTGCCCTTCCACTAATATGTCAGCCTTTTTCTGGCCTCCATCACCCTGCTGACCTGCAGCCTTTTTTTAGGCCTCCCTCCATTTTTGCACTTCCATTGCCAACTTTTGTCTCACCACCTCTGCTAACGCCTCTAAGCTTATGTTCAAATGCATACATATGATCATAGGTAAACCAACTCTCATGAAGCTGAAAATGCCAAGAGAAAAATGTTTATCATATAAGTGAAAAATATCAATATAAAGTAATGTCAACTTGGCTTTGAAAACACATACAAAATACGGATAACCATCCAGCTTGAAGGGCGTTGGAGCATCTTACAAAAACATATACATGTACCATAGAACAAACATGCCACATTCTGAACCATTCCTTTGTTATGGGACCTGTCAATAGGTACCTGCATTAGAAAACATTACTTTAGTAATTATGATGAAAAAGTTATGTTCAACAAAGTATGAAATAAACACAAACCTTTGGAACAAAAATAGAAATGGAATATATCTCTGCATCAGACTCTTGTCTACCCTCCGCCCGAAATATGTCTAACACAAAACTGGGCAAAGAAAATTATATTATTCAAACCACCAACATATAATAAACATATACAAAAGAGATAGGGAGCATATACCATCGGATATCAGGTTCCATTCTCTTAGGATTAGCATTTAATAAAGAAGCCAAAATTATCATGCATGGGCCTGCTGGGTCGCCAAATTTCTTGTCAAACTTGCATAAAATGAGTAGATTCCAATGTTCCCTATATGAATCATATTAGGATAATATACTCCCAAATTTAGCACCAGCTATATAACAAAAGATGAAGATATCACTTACCGACATATAATTGGAATGAATATGTATGCCAGTGAAAATAATTTTTTTGGCTTCAGCCAAAGCATCACCTTCTCAGATGAAACATCTAGGAAGATACTAAACCATAGACAATCTACATATGTACAATTTGACTTCCTCTCATTTGGTGTCTCCTCCCACAATCGCCTGAAAAAGGTTATAACAAGTAAATAGTTTAACAGAAACCAGCTAACAATTAGACAAGGAGTGTAAAGACTCACTTTGCAAAGGCCTAAAACACCTCAGTATCAAGCTTATGTTGAGTTGTTGATTTGGTGTATACTCCACCAAGTTTTTTCAACCTTTGTGTTTGCACCCCCGACCCCAGACTAGGGCCCCACATTCCTTCATTGGGAATTTCATTAATAGGTTCCTTGAACTTCAACATCTTTTTGTTTTTCCTAGCCCTGCATGCACATTTAAGTTATAAAGGTAAACCAATTCGCATTGGTATGTCAGAACAGTTCAAATGAAAGAACTTATGGTCTTACATGACTGTGTGCATAGGCAATTGCTGCCGCTCAGTAACTATGTTGGCTGTCAATGAAAGAGGGCCATATAGAATGAGAAAGATAAAAGAATAACATTAATATCTAGCTTAATAAGTAATTGATGATAGTTGGGAACTACCTTGTTACTAATGCCTAATCTCCAGTGTAGCTCGGAGGACATAAGATCCCATTGTGATCACATAATAGATATTAACAAAGGCGTCTAGAATAAATGCTCAATGTAAAGAAGACTAATAGATATTAGCATGTTTCCGCAAACATTACAATACCATATTAGTCCAAAATAAATATGAAACATCACAAGTATCAAACCTTTCCTCAGAACAGAATACATATGCGTAAAGCCATGGAGAAATGTTTATAGATGAAGCTAACAGTGAGATAATGAATGCCACTACTACAAGAAATCAAACAATTGGATTACATGGATAAATAATATATGATAAATCACCTACAGTGTCATGAATTACCTCCGAAGCCCATGTCACTGTTTTCACTATTTAATATCCCATTCTTAAATTACTCCCAAAAATCAACAAAGTATCACCCTGAATTCATGGAAACAGTTTCTGAGAAACTAGGTGAACCTAAAAAACACTGAGTTCTCGGCCTAGGTGATAAGGAAATACCACTTTTGCATTGCATGAGTAAATAATATATGTATGTCAACTAAAATAAGAAAATTAAAGAAATCAAAAATAATATTTTTAATGAACAATCCAAATACATTCTAAGTTGGAACTTCTATCCCTTCAATGTCATCTCTTTCCCACTGATGTTGTACATCGTAGCCATCACTGTCACTATCACCACCAACATTGTGCATTGGCTGAATGTCTAAAAGGTCTCCTTCATCTTCTTTATTGTCATCTTGCACGTCAAAGAAGTCTCTTGAGTTTGTCTTCCGTACAATATACCAACCGCTCTCTTTTGGATCTTCAATATACCATACTTGCTCTACTTGAGAGGCTAAGACAAAAGGCTCCGTAGTTTTCAATCTACAAGTGGGATTGACAAGGGTAAAGTTTCTTTCACATTTAATGTCCCGATTAACATTAATCCAATCACACTTGAAGAGCAAAATTCTCATCTCTCCATAGTAATTCAATTCTACAATTTCATTGATGAACCCATAATAAACCAATTCACCATGAATGGGTTTTTTGTCCTTTGCACTTGCAAAACTTGACGTTTGAGCAAACAATACCACCCCACTATTTTGTGTCACCTGACGAGATTCAACCTCTTATGTAAAAATGCAAAAATCATTGATGATGCATGCATCAGATTTCTTCTCCATAGGTATTGGGCCATCTTTTAACCACCAGATATTAGATGATATGGCCTCTTCACATTGTTCTTGCAATTTGTGTACCTATAATAGTCAAGAATATACTGTAGTTACAATACTCTTCATAAGTAGGTCTTATTTATGGGATTAAAAAATTAAAGTAACTTACATGCTTGGAAAACCAACTTGGAAATTCAGACGTATGGAGTCGTTCAATCTCCATCTCGCTTAAGTGAGAAATTTTTTTCTTAACCTCATCAAAGTGTTTACTGCATGTCATAACTAACATTAACTAAAAAACTTTAATTAGATATGTGGGGTAAAACAATGGCTTCTTTACTTACTTTATATACGGGGAAATTACATCACAATTAAACAACACATATCGATGGGCTTGGCTCAACTCTTCTAGATGTAAATTCACACCAACACCAACCCCTAATGGACGTGCTACTTCTGAAAATATTTCCCAGTCATCCTCTGTTTGAAGAGTATGCCTTTCTGCATTTCAAATTGGCCTATTTAGCCACGTCTCTACATCGTCATAAAGGTATCTTGATGCAAATGTTAAGGTTTCCTCAGCTATGTAGCCCTCAGCAATGCATCCTTCTGGAGATGTTGCGGCCTTCTTCGAGCGTAATCTTGTCTCTTGGGCTGCGAAAAAATAGCCCACGGTTGCTCGCTCCAGCACAGAGGCGTAATACAAGGCGGTGGCAAATGCAACAATGGAGGTACTATGGCTGGTGCCACTTCTTCAAGAAATTGGTGTTCCACTCACTTCTGTGTCACAACATTGGTGCTACATATTTTGCGGCGAATCCAGTATTTCATGCACGCATCAAACATGTAAAGATCAATTATCACTTTGTTCGTGAGCGAGTAGCATCAGGCGCTATCAAGGTTTCATGTGTCCACCCATCATCAACTTGTGGATTTATTCACCAAACCACTCTCTTCATCATGTTTTCTTTACTTGAAGTCCAAGCTCAACATGGGAGCCACCCCGTTGTGCTTGCAGAGGATTGTTAGCGCACTCCTGTTCACTGAGTCATCTATATCTAGTACTCCTCATAGAGACAAAGGCTAAGGAGGGTTTTTAGCTGTCATCTATTGGTTGTTGTACTGTTCCCTTGGATTTCTCTACTGGGGCTCTTTGGTGGTTTCCATCCTTGACATGTCTGTTGTAATCGGAACATGTAGGGTTCCAGTGGAGAGATAAGTCCAGGCATGCGTAAAATCAACATTGTACCGAAGATATATATAGAAGAAAGGGCGCTCATCTGTAAAGAGAGTGAGCGTGCAATCGTGAATTTCCCTATGGATGACTGCATATGCCCTTTTCAGATATGCTCTTGCATTATCCCATGTAGTGGTGCAAGAGGCAAAGGTGAGAAGAGAGAAGATAGCTTCCACGGTGAAAATTAAGACACACTAAAGCCATCCTCTTCCCTGTTTGTTGTTGATGTGTATTGACGATATGCTTCGAAACAGATGGGAAACCATAGCAGAGAGTGTATGTGGACACTAAATTTTCACTTCATCCTTTTGCAGGAGGCCTCGCTGTCAGAAGGTGCTAAACAACAAATACAATAAAAAAAGAAGAAGAGGAGGGTCTGCCAGTTTGCTCGACCGAACTCGAAGTTTGGTCGACCGACTCCGGTGGACTCCTTTATGAACCGATGGCATTTTCCTCATCCGATGGCCCGTTCTGCTTCCTGATCCGGTGGCTGTGCCCTCCACCGGATCACCCACTAAATTTCATCCCACCGCTCAACCACCAAAAAGCCCCATCTTCTAAGCTCTTTCTTCCCACTACTTCCCCATCCTTACACCACCGTTTAAACTATATATCACCCTCTCTTGCTTTCCCTACACCTCCACTTCTACACAGACACACACCCCATCACCGGTGGTGTTACAGCAATCCCATCCAGTGGCAGTGTAAAGGCCATCATCAGGGGCTTGATACGGTGGCGTTTTCCCTGATAAAGTGGCCTCCTTAGGGTGATCTGATGGCGCCGTCTCCACAGCGATCCGGTGGCCTTTTGGCCACTCTCATCCGGTGGCGATGGCCCATACGGCTGCCTTATCTGGTGGCTAGTGCCCAGCGGTCCTCTTCATCTGGTCGCCCGCTCCAATATGCCATCTGATGGCTCTGGAACCGTTGCATGAAAATGGCAGCGCTCACTTTTCACAGGACTGGTGGGCATTACCTTTGGCCAATGGTCGCTCCCCTGACGTGCAGCTACAGCAGAGCGGCTTACACCTTCTTGGCATTCTTCAACACTGTACCTGCCCTATTGGACCCCTCTTGCTCACCCCAAATCAAGCAAGTCTACAGACGGCAGCGACGGGGGTGAGACGCTTCAAAGATGCTCTCGTTGACCCCTCACTACCAACGAGGCCATGGGGGAGCTCCCACATAAAACACAGACAAAGAGAAGAAGAAAAGTGTAAGAGGAGGAGAAGAGACAACCAGAAGAGAGGAAGAGAAGAAGAGACACTAGCCACACTGCCTAGCGGCTGGCTGCTTCGACCACCACTGTATGTGCGAAGATAGGAAGGAGAAGGAAAAGAGTGAAGAGAGAAGAGAGGAGGAGAAGAAGAAGGGTGAGTGAGAGAGAAAGTGAGGCTGGGGAGGGGAGGAGCTAATGCTCCGTCCTCTTCCCCATTATATTCTGGTTCCTTTCACTCTTCCTTTTGTTTTATTTTGCTTCTTGTTACAATGTATTAGCCAAATCAATGTAGAGCAGCTTACACCTTCTTGGCATTCTTCCACGCCGCACCTACCGTGTTGGACCCCTCCTGCTCACCCCAAATCAAGCAAGTTTGCAGATGACAACAATGGGGGTGAGACGCTTCGAAGAAGCTCCCATTGACCCCTCACCACCAACGAGGCCATGGGGGAGCTCCCATATAAAACACAGACAAAGAGAAGAAGAAAAGGGTAGGATGAGGAGAAGAGACAACCAGAAGAGAGGAAGAGAAGAAGAGATGCTAGCCACTCCCTAGCGGCCGGCTGCTCCGACCACCACCGCCTGTGCGAAGAGAAGAAGGAGAAGGAAAAGAGTGAAGAAAGAAGAGAGGAAGAGAAGAAGATGGGTGAGTGAGAGAGGGAGTGAGGCTGGGGAGGGGAGGAGCTAATGTGTTGTCCCCTTCTCTATTATATTCTAGTCCCTTTCGCTCTTCCTTTTGTTTTTTTTTTGCTTCTTGTTATGATGCATTAGCCCCTTTACTGCTTCCCTTTTCTTTTGTATGGAATTAAAGGAAAGCTCACGAAGTGTTTATGGTGTGTGGGTATGCCCTTTGTGCCCGCGTTTTGCTACTATCCTGTGTGTTGCTCTCCCCCTGCTCCACATGCTTTAAGGGAGTTCAGGTCATGTTCGTTGTGCCAGGTCTCCCCTCCTCTCGTCTGAGGATCCACGAGGGAGGCATGACTAGGCTTGGTCCCTCCCCTAGGGTGTCAGGGACAACCTCACATATGTTGATCCCTTCGAGCTTCGGTGAAGGATTCTCATCTTCCCCCAACGCGAGTCGACCCTCCTCTTCTTTGCATTGTTAAGGGTTTGGTTTCTTGTCTAGAGAGAGGACTCTTGCGAGGCGGTGACCCAGGGCCTACCCAACACAATGGGAAGTTCCTTGAAGTCAGTTCCTTAGAGGAGCCTTCCCCGCCTATGCTCTCGCTTCACTATCGTCCGTTCAGCTTGGTAATAGAGCTCCATCCTCCCTTAGCATTGGTTAAACCCCGCACCCTTGACCTGTGAAGTCCTCCTTGTCTTCATCTGGTGGCTACCCCAGGCCGCTCATCCGGTGGCATAGTCCACCCTGATCTGGCGCCTGCTGCCATCTTGATCCAGTGGCTTTGCCACCATCTTCATTCGGTGGCTCTTAAGCCCATTTGATTCGGTGGCCCTTGCCACCATGTGATCTAGTAGCCCTTGCCACACTACGATCCAGTGGCCCTTGCCACCACTTGATCCGGTGGCCTTCCACCACCCTTGATCCGGTGGCCTTCCACCCTACTTGATCAGATGACCTGCCAACCTTGTTGATCCGGTGACTTGCCCACCTCCCTGATTTGGTAGCTTTGCCACCCTCTTGACCTGGCGGAACTCCTTTTCCCTTTCGATGTTATGGTTTACCTGGTGTGCTTTCTCAAGGGTGTTGCCGCTTCCGTGCACACCGTCAACTTTTGGGGTCGTCACTCCTTGTGGACGCGCACCCGCTTTACTCCCCCCAGTATTCGGGTTCGGGGGAGATGCTGTCAAATTTTCAATAGAAAAAAAATATAATTTAGAAAATATATAAAAGGAAACAACAAACAAATAATATAAATAATGACGAGGTGCTTCTACTGAAACAAAATGGAAACCACGGTGATATGAAAGAACTGAACAATGAGCATCACTATGATGGACTGCCGAGCATGACCATGAACATAATCTATATATAAATATAAGAGAATCGATCAAAACTCCTCGCATGCATTTCATGAATAAAAGATACCCTCGCATGCATATAATCATGGCATTGCATTCCATGCGTGCTTGTGTGCTATGACTCCGCGGTATATAAAATGGTGGCGTGTGGAAGGTCGGGTCCCGCCAAGCCGGAAGCCAACACTATGCGTGAGTGAAACACTCTGCCTGGTACTGAGGGTCGACTCCACGAACTTAATTCAACCTCGTACATGCTTGAATCCATGGATGATTGTGTGCCTTCTCCAAATAAAATCTCCCACATGTATTTAACATGCACTCGGACTCCGTCCGCTCCACCAAGTGAAAGAGCATAAGAGAAGGTGAAGAGATCGAAGGGGCCGGGCCTGCTTGGTGGTTCAGTCGGCCGAACTAAACGGTTCGGCCAACCGATCACTGACACGGTCGACACACTGTGTGGGTGTGTCGACCTCCTCCCAGGGGCTTTCGTCCCTAGGAGGATCGGTCGACCGACCTGTTTGGATCGATCGACCGAACTCCTCTGAACTTAAAAAGAGAGAGAGAGAAAGGAAAAAATGAAAAGGAGTGGCTTGGCCCTTGATAAATAATAATAATAATAATAACATTGATAATCGTGCATAACGGTATAAAAATATATAATCAAATAGGGGGCATGATAATGCAGCTTAAAGAAAATAATAAGGAACTCATAAAAGAAATAAAGTTTACATATGAATGGAATTAAGGCTCACACAACTAAAATGTCTAAAACCCGCTTACCCTGGTGTGCATCTCAGAGATTCACATCTCCTCTCGGCCCCGGGCAATGGATAACCAATGGTACCTCTGTAGGCCGGATTCATACCTCGGGGACTACCCCGGTCATGGTCATGGTCCGACTCTACTTTGGGTCAATATCCTTCTTAGGCTTTACCCATTTCGTCATTGGGTCTAGCCCCCGCTACTTCTGGAATATTGAACTTGCCATATCTCGGTAGATATCTGCCGGAGGACTATCTATGACTTTGTGGCGTTCTTAATGCGGATCTTCGTCCGAACATGAAATGGTCCATGAGTGACCAAAATGATTCGAATGCTTGCACCCTAATGTGGGTCTTTTAATGTGATTCAAGACTCTTATTGTCATAATTCATTAGCATGTTTCTTTCGGACGTAGGGCCCTTATTCTTGGCATTTAATCAAGAATTTTCTCTCCTTCAGGGAGATGTAATTAACGTCGTAGCCTTAATGGCACGGCGGGTTTTGGTCCTGACACGACACTCACATTCGCTTCGTTGGTTACGTCGAGCGCACAATAAATTGTCACTTCGTGACTGGCACACCCACGCACTAGATAGATTAATAAATAAAACAAATAAATGAATAAACAAATAGTTGTAATTAAAGTGTATCCACAAGTCTGGCACGCACGGTGGGACAAAAATCACCCTTCATCACCTCACCAGGACTAAGGGCCCTGTGGCCCCTTCTCAAAATACTAATTGTTTAACCTCTAATTGTAGGGTTGCATTCCTATGATCGTAATGGCTGTCTCCTTTGGACCGCTCGTTGTCGCCAGCCATGCTACCCATGGCTACTTGGCCGTGCCGATCCAGTTCCGCAACTTCCCGCCCCATCGTTGGTTTCCCCAACTTCTTGGGGGTTGAATTCGTGGAACTCCTGGATACCCGGGAGATGGACTTTGTCACCATTGCAACGACGACATCTGACAAGACCAAGGTGGTGGGCTGCTACGCCCATTGGTGGCCAGAATTACACCTAAAAGGGTGGTTGTAGCAATGCCAGTGTGCAACTCTTTTAAAGCATTGGCTCACATCAAGATGGACCGTACTGCATCCAAGATAAGGGGACAATTGCCCCAAAGCCAACCAAGCTCAAGCAGATCTG
Organism: Amorphophallus konjac; assembly: GCA_022559845.1. NCBI lineage: Eukaryota > Viridiplantae > Streptophyta > Magnoliopsida > Alismatales > Araceae > Amorphophallus > Amorphophallus konjac. The sequence goes on from CM040123.1 coordinate 365,916,338, forward strand.
GGTGCCCAAGATGACCCATGCTGTCCCCGCCATCTGGGGAGAACCCGTGAGGGTCCGTCAAACAGGACCGAAGGAAGATGCATGGGCTGAGGTGACAACCCCAATTTACCCCTCGCCGACATTTGCCACTCAGACCTCGCCGGGGAAGGTGTCCCACCACCGTAGGCTGTATACTCCACCAGGAGTAGGGCTAGTGTGTCGGCAACACCACCGTGATACCTCCTCACCTCCACAAAAGTCGGGGGCATGATCTTGGTCTTCGAGAAGCCAGTTACCTTCCGAAGACGGTCCACTAGAAAAATAAAGAAGAATGGAAGTATTTGAGTCTTCACCTACAACACAGCCGGGATGGCTGGCCAGTATGGGATTTTGCCCCCGGATTATGATGAAGCCATCTAGCTCGCTAAAGGGCCGGAACCCACTACCATAAGACAAGGGGCGGTGGCTAGTGTGGCGCAAGCCCACATTGAAGAACCCGATGAAGATATGGTCATGATGACTGTGAAAGTGATCACTGCTGAGGATGATGGTGCTTCAAATGCTCCAGCAGAAGGACAAGGCCATGCTTCCAGCTCTTCTATGCTCGATCCAGCTACCATGATGGCTATGCTACAAAGATACCAACAAGAAGTTGAGGCGCTGAGGAAGCAAATCAGTGAGATGAATATGCACTTTCCGGTCTTGAAGCAGGTTGAGCTACCTCTTGAGGCCTCACAACGAGGTGCTAATGAATGTGAAGCTTCTCTTTTTATCATGGCCCCTCAGTCGGCATTGGATTGTGCTGGGGGCATGGCCCCGACTCCACAACATGTGCCTCCGTTTCAGCAGACTGCTACTCTACATCAACCCATGGTGCTAACGCCACCAGTAATGCAACAAGCTCTTTATTGTCCAAGTCCGGCTGATCCGGCAATAATGAATAAAATAATGATATAGCAAATGATAGAAAGGAAGCTGGAAGATCGAGGCAGTGATGATCATGTCTCGTTCGATGTATACAAGGCACCGTACTTGGTCAATCATGCTGCCAAGAGACTACCTCCCGACGTCAGCAAGCTGCCAAAATTTGATAAATTCAATCGACAGGGTTCGCCAAAGGAGCATATAGCCTATTACATCAATGTGATAGGCGACCTGGCAACTGATGAGCCCTACTTATTAAAATTCTTCGGGTCCTCATTGACGGAACTTGCTTTCAAATGGTATTCCAACTTGCCAGCTGGAGTGATCAACGATTGGCCAGATATGCAGAGACAATTCGGGAGCGGTTCCATGTGGCCGAAAGAGAAGTGACCATCGCTGAGCTCTATGCCTCCAAGCAAAGGAGTGATGAGACAGTTTTGGACTATATCAAAAGATGGCAGAATCTCAGTATGAGATGTAAACATCCGCCACACCAAGAAGACGCAGTTCAAATCTACAAATAGAATTTGAGGCGTGTGCCTCGAGAAGATGATCGGGATCGAGATTAAGACTTTCGACCGGCTAAACATCGTGGTGGCCAAGATCGAGGCCTTCCTCTCTATATGTCCTCACACTTCCACTTTTGCAAGCCAGAAGGCCTGATTTGTCGATAAACGGCCAGCACCAAAGGAAGTTTGCACGATTGACTTCAAGGAGTTTGAGCCGCAGAAGAATATAGATAAAGGGGTTGCTAACCCTTCCCTTGCTGAACTCGATGAACAATAAGAGGGCCCGTCTTTGCAGTCCAAAATGAAGAAGCTATACTCCTTTCCTAAAGAGAGGACCCGAGCCCTATTTGAATGGGCCACCCAATATAACAAAGTCACTCTCCCGGAACCAAAGAGGCAGGCAGACGCTAGCAAAGATAATTCTCGCTTCTGCCCGTATCATCAAATGATCGGGCACTCTATTGAAGACTGCTACCCATTCAAAGATGATATTCAACGGCTGGTCCGAAGAGGGGAATTGCAAATGGGTGACCATAAAGTTGATCCCCCACAACCACATGAGTTGCCCAATCTGAGAAGGGCAGTCAACATGGTATCTTTATACCCACAACTACCTAAAGGGCATATGCCAGCTGCAAAAGAAAATGAAACGAAGAAACTGAATGTCACGCCCGATGCGGAATATCGGGACTAGCAGTAGAAATATTTAACTGTATTATGCTCATTTCCAGACATGCTACACTAAAACATAAGGATTAACCACGAACATGAAATAACTTCATTAATTAAATAAAAATTTCATAATCCATGATCCCATTTTCATAACCAACTTAAACAACCTTAATGACATTTCCATAATAACATCCACTAGACCACATTACATTGACTGACTTCACATTACAACTCTTTGAACCACATTCTAAAACACGACTAAACATAGACAATTATTTCTGGCTCCACGGCATCTAATTGGCTCGCTCCAGGATGAACACTCTTGCCCGTTCCCATCGGATTGCGAGTCCTCACCTGAGCTACCTGAAAAGGGGGAACAACTAGGTGAGTGAACGCTTAGTAGATAATAATAGGCAAGTTTAAGTAATTAACCAATTAATTGTATTAAATGTGCGAAAAGAAATGACGTAAGTAGAAGAGCTACAAGATCATGAATATAATGAAACTGGAAATTGGCCAACAAGTAAGATTTAACCAAGTCAAGATAATTTCAAGTAAGAGATTATTGTCATAGACATCACGCTAGTCATGCACTCGGTGCAATGCCTCACCATGTCATTCAAACTCTCCGGGGCACAAGTACTTTTCGGGCGCTCCTCCCAGGACCAGACCGGGCCCTTATGATGCGTTGGCATTGATTTAAAGGATCCAAGATTCAAGTTATGTCTAGACATTAATCAAGTCAAATGGCCAATTAATCAAGATAGAACTTTCCTCAGAAAGACCCGAGGATAAGTTGAAGCAATACTTTACCCAAAAGGTTCAATTTATCAAGAACCAATAGGTTCTTGGATTCAATATCATAAGCCACAGGGAAACTGGTTCTGGATGATACGCGGTTCTCACTTGGCTGCTCAAGAAATTGTACGGTGATATATGAGCCGCACAGAGAATCTCGGCTGAGAATCAGCCACCACGAGTTCAAGGAATAAACGGACCATTGTCGGTCGCTCAAAGAAGAATAGTTCTAAATGGGCCTTTTAACTATAATGGACGGTCAAGGTTAGGCCGTACAGGGCCAGAAGGACATGAAGCCCACTAATAATATAAACGGGCAGTATTGGGCCGCTTCAGGGACAAACGGTCCAATAGGGTCCGCTCAAGATCACAGACGGTCCAATCTAGTCCGCTCAACTGGGCTTGACTTAAATAACTAGCATCCACCCAAGTTGGGCTCCTGGCTGCCATAGGTGGGGTAGAACCGAACCAAGGTTCAGCCCACTCTCCACTGATCAGCCTAGGGCTTATTGGGCCTATCAAAACAAGTTTAGGTCGAAGGTAGAACAAGGTTAATCGACCAACAAAATTGGCACTGGGCCAAGGATGAACAGTTCATTCTGGGCCGCCCACTGAGTTGAACGGTCCATTTCTGGCCGCGTAAGACTCAGTCAGTCCAAAATGATCCGTGGCTTACATCACGATAAATTCAAGTAGTCCGATCGCGTTAACAGGTTCAGGTCTTGGTGGTACAACCTGCCCGACGTCCTAGTGAGAATCCTAGTCTCGTGGGGACTTACGGAGGTCCCGTAATGGAGGTCCTAGTCCGATGGAAGGAATATCCGGTGGAGAGTCCCAACCATTACAAGGAAATGGGGCTAGTAAATCAGCAAAAACCAGTAATGCGGTCAGTCAATTCTACCGAAGTAGAACAACTATCAAACTATCCTAATATAATTTTCAATTAATAATGAATCATGATTAATATTAACATTCATTGAAGAAGATGATCCAAGGTCAAGATGAATAAATGAACAAGAGTTTATAATTATTTACTGTTATAACTTTCCAAGGTTTTATGCATGTTGCTAACTTACATTTAACTACTAATCTACTATCATAAATCATGCAAGAAAGGTAATTTAATCAATTCCGTAAAGATGGACGGTCCAGTAGGGACCTTTCATCCTCCTCGGCGGTCGCACGACATGCCGTTTATCCCCCTCAGGTCCGAAGGCTTGCTGGAGATGAGCAATCTGTAATGAACTGCTGGGGGAGATGAATGGTCAATCACTGGCCGCCTGATATAAGGGCGGTCGAGGTCATGCCGCGCTTCCCAAAAATATAATACGAATCACAAACACATAAATGGTCAATAATATGCCGCCTAACCAGGTTGGGCAGTCTATCGCGAGGCTGCGCAAGTCAGAAATAGCCAAGCCCCCTTTTGCCCTGCCCGCCTCCGGCGAGTTGGCTAGGGTTACAATAAACGACTAAATACGCACAGCATGGAGCATAATAATTAAGACTTTTGGATTCAAAAAAAAGAGCACAAAAAGTTTTACAATATAGCATGCTCAATTTAATCTTTAGTGCCTGAAATCCCTGCTTAAAATGAGATGAAACAAGTATAACCCTAGATGTGACATGCTTCTACTAAACCCTAAAATTCTCGTAGGATACTAAGCAACTTTTAAGGCTTTTACATTCCATAGAAAGAGCACTCGATGCTGGTTCTAACCATATATGATACTTAAGGTTTGACTTGTTATAACCTACCTTAATTGGAGGAAGAAGGAAGAAGAAGGGACGACGACGCGCTAAGAACACCCCGCCGGTGATCGTCGGGATTCTCCCTCATCAACGATCCTCGTCGACCGTCACAACACCCAAACAAAACTAGGGTTGACAAGGGTCATTTTTATAGGTCATAAGAGGTCTAGAGTCTTCTATTCGTGGAGATAGAGTCCAAATAATAGGGTAGTGCGCGAACGGCGCGGATAGGGTCTTCAACCGCCTTCTATCTAAAAATTCGCTCTCTATGGTTAGGGTTTCTAGGAGAACTAAGAGAGGAAACGATCCTCTCATCCTAACCTTTCATTTGGATCCGGTCTCAGCCTAAATGATCATGTATTGGGCTCAAAATCACGTTTTAAGGTCTAATTAGATTAAGTGTGGATTTGGGCCTTAATTGGTTAATTCGGCCTAATTACAGGTTTTATTTGGGCTGGTCACAGAAGACACTATTATTAAACATTTTATCCTCTACAAGATTCTAAATTTTTTCAAATTTTTAAAAAATGGTAGAAATTCAACTTATTCTATTTATTAAGTATTTTCTAATTAATTTCTTATAAATTTTCTAGAAATTTTTATTTGTTAATAAATCGGGGTATTACACCCTCCCCTACTTCAAAGAATTTGGTCATCCAAATTCACTACACTTAACATAATGGGGAGTGGAACAACTCACCTAGAACAAGTCGGGATACTGCTTCCGCATGGTATCTTCTGACTCCCAAGTAGCTTCTTCGGTTCCACGCCGGCTCCATTGCACTTTGACCATAGGTATGGATCGGTTCCTGAGTTGCTGCTGCTTACGATCCAGAATCTTAACATGTCTTTCTTCATAAGTCAGATCTTCCTTTAACTCAAGATCCACATGCTGAATGACATGAGTGGGGTCATACACATATTTCCTCAACATTGACACATGGAAGACATTGTGTACTCCAGATAACTAAGGTGGTAGTGCCAAACGGTATGCAACCTCCCCCACTCTTTCCAAAATCTCAAATGGACCAACATATCTTGGACTTAGCTTGCCTTGAATGCCAAATCTTCGAATCCCTCTCATGGGAGAAACCTTCAGAAACACATGTTCACCAACCTGGAATTCCAAAGCTCTTCTTATGTTGTCGGCATAACTCTTTTGTCTTGATTGTGCTACTTGCAACCGGTCTCTGATAATATGAATATTCTTGGATGATTCATAAATAAGATCTGGTCCCAGTCATTGCTTCTCACCTACCTCGTTCCAACATAATGAAGACCAACAACTTCTACCATACAAAGCTTCAAATGGAGCCATCTGAATGCTGGACTGATAACTGTTGTTGTATGCAAACTCAATCAAGGCCAAGTGGTCACTTCAACTACCTCCAAAATCAATCATGTAGGCTCTAAGCATATCCTCCACTATCTGGTTGGTTCTTTCCGTCTGTCCATCTGTTTGTGGATGAAAAGCAATACTGAAATTCAGACGGGTTCCCAAAGATTCTTGCAATCCTTTCCAAAAATGTGAAGTAAATCTGGGATCTCTATTAGACACAATACTATCCGGAATACCATGGAGTCTCACCACTTCCTTCATATACAACGTTGCTAAAACATCAATAGTCCACTTAGATTTAATAGATAAGAAATGAGCAGACTTTATCAATCTGTCAATGATAACCCAAATTGCATCAAATCCGCTACGAGTCCTAGGTAGGCCCATAATGAAATCTATGCTAATACTCTCCCACTTCCATTGAGGTATGTCCAATGGTTTCAACTTCCCCGCATGTCTAAAATGCTCAGCCTTAACTTGTTGGCACACCAAGTATCTACTCACAAATTCTGTAATTTCCTTTTTCATATTCAGCCACCAGAAGGATCTTTTCAAATCCTTAAACATCTTTGTACCTCCAGGATGAATGGTATATCTGGATCTATGAGCTTCCTCGAGGATCTTGTTCTTAACTTCGGCCACATCAGGTACACAAGTCCTTCCCTGAAACAATAATCTGCCATCATCAGCTACCCTGAATGCAGGTCTGCTACTCAAGCTCACCTTGATTCCTACCAACTCTGGGTCATTATCTTGCAAGGACTTGATTTTCGTCAATAATTCTAGTTTAAGCTGAATTTGAGCAATCATGACTCGGTCCTTGTCAACATTAAGATCCAAACTGGCTAATTGCTCTAACAGTTTCCATTCGTGTAACATGAGGCTTCACAATTTAGCTATTGGCTTGCGACTTAAAGCATCCGCCACCACATTACCCTTCCCGGGATGATACTCTATGGAGAAGTCAAAGTCCTTTAGATACTCCAATCATTTTCTCTGCCTCATATTAAGTTCTTTCTGAGAAAATAAATATTTCAAACTCTTGTGATCTGAAAATACCATAAATGTCTCGCTATACAAGTAGTTCCTCCATATCTTCAAGGCAAACACCACTGCTGCTAGTTCCAAATCATGAACGGGATAGTTCTCTTCATGCTTCCTCAATTGTCTAGAAGAATAAGCTATCACTCTCCCGTGCTGCATAAGCACACAACCCAGACCAATTCCTGAGGCATCAATGTATACCACAAAGCTTCCTTCTCCAGAGGGTAAAGCTAGAACAAAGGCAGTAGTTAAACACTCCTTCAAAGTATGGAAGCTTCTCTCACAATCTTTCGACCAATCAAACTTGTTCTCCTTACGGGTTAATCTTGTCAAGGGTACCGCAATCTTGGAGAAATCTTTAATAAACCTTCGGTAGTATCCTGCTAGGCCTAGAAAGCTTCTAACTTCTGTTACACTGGTAGGCTTATCCCAATTCTTCACTGCCTCTACCTTAGACGGATCAACAGAAATACCTTCTTTCATAATGATATGCCCTAGAAAGGACACCTCCTGCAGCCAGAATTCACACTTGCTAAACTTGGCGTATAATTGATGGTCTCTCAATATTTACAATGCCATCCTCAAATGTTCGACATGTTCTTCCTCACTCTTGGAATAAATCAGAATGTCATTAATAAACACTACGACCCATTGATCAAGATAGGGCCGGAACACATTGTTCATCAACTACATAAAAGCTGCAGGTGCATTCGTTAGTCCAAAAGGTATTAGAACAAATTCAAAATGCCCATACCTGCTACGAAAAGCCGTCTTATAAATATCCTCTTTCTTAATCCGCAACTGGTGGTAACCTGATCGAAGATCAATCTTAGAAAAATACTGAGCTCCTGCTATCTGATCAAATAACTCATCAATCCTCGGCAACGGATATTTGTTCTTGATAGTCAGTTAATTCAATTGTTGATAATCAATACACAATCTCATCAAGCCATCCTTCTTCCGGACAAATAATAATGGAGCTCCCCACGGGGATGTACTTGGACGAATGAACCCCTTCTCAAGTAATTCCATTAACTGCTGCTTTAATTCCCTCAGCTCTGCAGGTGACATACGATAAGGAGTCTTAGAAACAGGGGTCGCGCCAGGAATTAAATCAATAGAAAAGATAACTTCCCTCTCCGGTGGAAGTCCTGGCAATTCCTCAGAAAAAACATCCGAAAAATCTCGGACAATAGGAATGTCCTGAATGTCAATCTTCTTCTCAAGGGTCACATAAACAAAGGCTAGGAAAGCCTGACATCCTCTCCTTATCAACTTATCAGCTCGGAGGGCCGAAATAAGTGGCACAGACTTATGGTGCCTAACCCCTATAAAAGAAAGTCATGGGTGTCTAGAAAAAGACACAGAACTGGAACTACAATGAACATTGGCCTCATGCTTAGCCAACCAATCTACTCCTAGAATAACATCATAGTCTTTCATATCCATGCATACTAACTCAGCCGGCAAATTCTGTTCATTAACCATGACCTTGCTAGAAGGATAAAAATACTTAATCACTGAACTAGAACCAATAGGAGCTGATATCTCTAATGGGGAATTCATCAAAACCGGCTTCACAGCTAATGACTTAGCAAATTTCTGGGAAACAAAAGAATGAGTGGCACCGGTATCAAAAAGAACAAAAGCTAGCTTGTCATGAATAATAATGGTACCTTCAACGAGTCCACCCTCCTCGGTGGTGCTTGCATCATCTTCTTGTAGGGTCTGGAGCTTGCCCTGCTGTTTCTTGCTACCTTGAGGTTTCGTCGGGGTAGCTTGCTTTGAAAAAAAAAAGGACACTCCGGAATGCGGTGGTCCCTACTTCCACAACGCAAACAGGCGCCCAGCTTGCGCCAACACTCTTCCATCTTGTGACCGGGACGGTCACAATACTTGCATACGCCCTTAAATGGAACAATATGGCTAGGCTTCTTGTCTTCATTCTTTGGAAATTTCCCCTTCCACGAATCAGACCCGCCATTGGGCCTCTTCTTGCTATAATCGGGCTTAGCACTCCCGGACCCAGTAGGTTGTGGCCCTGTGGTTTTGATGATAAGTCGCCATGGGTTTGCATGAAAGATTGAATGATTGGGTTGCAGGCACACATTTACATATAGGTCAGTGCATATGGGTGAAGTTCATGTCTTGCATGTCCGTGCAATCTTTGCATTATGCAGACGCAAGTCGGTGCACGTTCTGTGTCCGTCTTATATTGCGTCTCTTGAGGCCTAGGTCAGTGCATGTGTCCGTCTAACATTGTGTCTAACGCTGTGCTTCATATGGCTTAGACTTGGTGCATATCCATTGTCTCTGTTTGCATCTCACTTTGCGTCTCGGTGCAAGTATTGCCTCGGTGCAATGTCTTCATTAGGTCAGTGCAACTCTTGCCGCGAGCGCTTAAGGTCCGTGCATATGCTAGGTCAGTGCAGGTTTTCACTTCATGCAAAAGCACACATAGTCGGTGCAATCTTTTCATCTAAGCACTAGCACGGTCGGTGCAACTCTTTCATCGGTGCAATTTCTTGCCTCTTGCTCGGTCTTGTGCACATGAGCTTCTAAGTCGGTGCATTTGTTGCTTGTGGTGTGTCGGTGCAATACTTGCACCGAGCACATTAAGTCTATGCAACTCTTATCTTCGCACTATCGTAGTTTAAGCAAGACCACTCACGAGTTGTTCAGGTCTGTGCAACACTTGCACATTGCATATACATAGTCAGTGCATCCGTAGGCCTTGTGTTAAAGTCAAGTCTATGCATATATGTTGAGTCTGTGCATGTGTGTGTGTGAATGCCATATTGAGTCTGTGCACTTCAGCTCTATCAGAATATTTACTCCGTGCAATCTCTTTATAACTCGTATAACTGTCTGAAGGTGACTTTATGTCTGATGCCTTGACAGATGCCTTTTCGTGAAGATTAAGAATGGCACGTGATCCAAGACTGGAGGAGGTGCCAGGATTGTGACACGTGTAAAGCAGTAAGCTGGGATGATGCCACGTGACCAAGGTGTATGGGCGGGAATCATGGAGAGCACACGCCCTACCTCTCTGCTATTATGATAAATAAGAAGCTTCTCCTTCAAGAGAAGATTGATCGTGCCAGAAGAGTAGATTGAGTAATTGAGAGCTGAAGTAGAGAGAGCTAGCGCCTGTACGATCTAGAGAGAAAAAGAAGATTGAGAGAGCAGAAAAGAAGGAGAGTTTTGAGAGAAGTGTTTTGATAGAATTGAGAGAGAAAGGTTGTTCTTCAGTCTCCAGGTTCAAAATTGGAGCTAAATTTGCTCAGTGTTGAGCTATATTCCTTCGTGGATTCTTGTTTCTCCGTGTGTTTGCTTTTCATTTTAGAAACTCTTTTTCAAGTTGTTTGTCAGCAGAGCAAGCTGTGACGCTCAGCGTGTAGAGGTGTGGTATCCTCTGGACGGGTAAAGCTATAAGCCCCAGCGGTTGCAGAGGTGTGGTATCCTCTGGTCGGCGTAAGCTGTAAGGCCCAACAATTGTAGGGTTTTTACCCCGAAGCTGTGGATCAGCGGAAGCTGTGTATCAGCAGTTAAGCCATACTCGAGTTTGAGTGTGGGGTGGACGTGGACCTCGGGTTTGAGGTCGAACCACCTTAAAATTCCACTGTCCACTGTGCGATTGATTGTGGTTTTCATTTGTCCTTTATTTCTGTTCATCGCTCAGTAGATGATTATTTAGGATTGCGTGAGAGCCGATCTGTTCGATCTATTTTATTCTTGTTGTGATCAAGTGCCTTCCGGCCGTCCTACAGCAGTTTGATTATATTCCGTAATTGTTTCTGCTGTAGCAAGTTTTTAGTGGGTGACCGATCTATTCACCCCCCTCTAGATCGTCTATGGATACTCCATCTGTGGCTATCAGTACGTCCATCTATTCTATCACTTGGTATCAGAGTGCAACTCTTCTGCAGGGATCAACGTCCTGAAGAGTCAACGGCGATGGATGCTAAAGGGATGACGGCTGAGGGACACTTCACTGCCAAGCCCCCATACTTTGATGGATCCAACTATTCATATTGGAAGAACCATATGCAAGTATTTCTGAGGGCGAAAGATTATGAGATCTGGAAAGTAGTAAGCAAAGGTCTGTTCGAGCTTCATGAGAACAAGGAAGTTTGGACAAGAGAGGAGATTAGGAAATCTACCCTCAATTGGAACGCAATTAATGCTATTCAGTGCGCACTTCATCTCACCGAGTTCTCCCGGGTTTCGTCATACACCACTGCGAAGGAGATGTGGGATAAGTTGGAGCTCATCTACGAGGGAACCTCTCAAGTAAGGGAGACCAAGGCGAATTTGCTGGTCTCAAAGTATGAAGCCTTTCGAATGAAGCCCAGTGAGACCATCACAGAAATGTATGCGCGCCTCATGATCATTACCAATGGTCTCAGGTGTCTTGGAAAGAATTATTTGGATTATGAAATTGTGAGGAAGATTCTTCGGTCCCTGAGTCCAGTATGGCATACAAAAGTTACAGTTGTTGAGGAGTCAAGAGATCTGCAGAACATGAAGTTTGACGAGATCATTGGTTCACTAATGACCTACGAGATGAACCTTCCCAAGATTGAGGAGCTCGAGAAGAGGAAGAAGCCTATTGCTCTGAAGGCCAGCCTCAGTAGATCGAGTAGATCTAGCTACAGTGGATCATCAAGTGAGCAGAGCCTCTCTGAGTCAGAGATCGATGGAGACCAACTGGCCATGCTGACCAGGGAGTTTAGGCGATTTCTAAGAAAGGAGGGAAGAAACTTCGGCCGAAGGCAGTTTGGTGGCGGCAGCAGGCAAACAAGGTATAGATATAACCCTGCCAAGAAAGTTGATACTAATGTTTACTACCACTGCAAGAAGGCCGGCCTTATGAAGGTAGATTGTCCCGAGCTCTAGAAGTTGAAAAATAAGTCAAAGAAGAAAGCTCCTAAAGGAAAGGCGATGGTGAGCACATGGAGTGACGAGGACGAGGGCACATTAAGCTGCACATCTGAGAGCGAGGACGAAGAAAAGCCCATCTGCCTGATGGCAAAAGATGATAAAGAAAAAGGAGAAGACTCCGATGAGGTATCATCTATCTTTGAGCATTATACCATTTTGATTGGAAAGATGCCTATGGAGATTTGTTAGACAAAGTAGATGATATTAGAAAAGAGAACAGACACTTGAAGAAGAAGATTAACTCTCTTTTGAATGATAAGACAATGTCTAATAAACTTTCCTGTTTACAGTCTAAGAATGATAAGTTAAAAAATTCTTGCTCTGAATTTGATGATTTAAAGCATGCTTTGATTGACTGTAGAAAAGAAAATAAAATGCTGAAAAATGTTATTGATGAGTTGAAACTGAAACTGCAAAAATTTGAAAATGAAATGAAAATTGTTGATGAAAAGTATGAAGTTGTCCTAAGTGTCAATAATGAACTAAAAAATACAATCGAACAATTAGAGAAAGAAAATGCTGGCAAAGAGAAAATCATTGAAAACATGAACTAAGGATCGGATAATCTGAATGCCTTGTTGGGGTCAAAAGTTAATTTCAGACGAGAGGGTCTAGGTTTTAATCCTACTGCTAAAAAGAGCCTTGCAGTGAAAATAATTTCTTTTGTAGCTTAGAAGGAGAAAAGACCCCTCATTAAGATGAATACTAAAAATTCTGCTGCTAAAACTGTTAATTCGAAAATGCTCAGTGCTGAGGACAAGAGCAAGCAGAAAGTTGGTGAGCCCAGCAGAGCCGGCACACCTAGGCCTATTTCTAAAGGGAAGTCTCAGGTTAGGGGTCAGTCTACACGCACATCCAAACCCCAAGCTAAGGTCACCAAGTCTCCTCCTGTTGAACCCCCTCTATGTGGGTTATTGTAAAGGATTTTGATGATGACTAAATCATTCCATATCTATTTGTTCTAACTTGAATGCCATGATAAATTCTGGAATTATTTTTCACTTGATGAGATAAGGAGCTTTGGAAGTTCAGGAATCACTTCTTCTGGTAAGAAGTATAAATTCAATTTGTAATCGCCAAAGCTAACGCAGAATGTATGTCTTGACAGGGGCAAGAAGGCAGTTCATGAATTGAATGATACAAGGACATGTGGTGAGATCCATTCTAACTCTTTTAATGTCTATGTTCCATGTTGAAACTCATCCTTTGAGTTAAATGGATTACAGAGCAACACTCTTGTCTAAGGTAAATTTTATTGGGTCTTCATTATTCATGCCTTAGATTCATGCATTTCAGTGGTATGATTTCTATTCTATAAAATACTAGGTTGGCACCACATTTTCGTGCTTTTTATCTCTCTTCTGGTTGTTCTGGCACATGGGTCGACCCTAAGGGTCGACCCCTATAGAGTATTTTATATAACAGAACACTCATTGGTTGCTACCAGCTCGAGGGTCGACCCCAAGGGTCGACCCCTTTATCATTTCAGGTGCAAGGGTCGACCCCAAGGGTCGACCCCTGTAAAAATTCCTCTTTTTAGAATCTGTGAGAACGAGGGTCGACCCATTGGGTCGACCCATTGTTCCTGGGGTGGTTAAACCTCTTCGAGGGTCGACCCCTGCAAAAATTCATCCCATCAGACTCTGGTAGAACGAGGGTCGACCCCAGGGTCGACCCATTGTTACTGGGGTGGCTAACCCTCTTCGAGGGTCGACCCCAAGGGTCGACCCATTCCGGTCGGACCTCCATCCTTGTTTTTTGACCACCGTTTCTTTGTGCCTAAAGTCTTCCAATCCGAGTCCAACTTCTACAAATCACTCCACAAAATGTGGATTTGGTTCCCAAGCTGTCTTTGACTGTCAAATCACTCCACAAAATGTGTATCTGGTTCCCAAGCTATCTTTGACTATCTTAATCAATTAAATAAACCCAAGTGGCATTAGATAAAAAGGATGAGAGGTGAGATCTGGAAACAGTTTTGAAGAGGTTCTAATTTTTGTGTGCAAGTTCACAGCTACAGCTCCCAAACCCTCTTCCACCTTGCTCTGAAGCTGAAATCGAAAGGAAGAAGCTTGAATCAAAGCCCAAGATCATATGCAACTGAAAGCTGCATCTGAAATCAAGATCCAACCTCTGTTCGTGTTGCATTACTTCACACTTGCTTCAAGTTCGTTCTACATCCTGCAGAAGCATCAAAGGACCTTCGAAGAAGAGAAAGGGGGAGTTCTATCTATGAAAATCTTTTCTGCTCTAAACCCCTCAAGTACTTGTTGTTTAAGTATTGAACATCTGTTGTACTCTTAGAACTTCTTGAAACACATTCGTGTGTGTGTGCTCGTGATCTGTGACACGAGAGTGTGTGTGTGTGTGTGTGTGTGTGTGTGTGTGTGTGTGTGTGTGTGTGTGTGTGTGTGTGTGTAGTGGCCAAGATAGGCTACTATGTGTGTGTGTTGGCTGTCTATTCAGCGTATGTGTGGCTCACGTCATAGTGGAGCATTAATCCTCCGTGTGAGGGGTGGATGTAGGGGACACACTCGTGTACCCGAACCACCTAAAAATCTTGTGCTTCCATTGTGGTTTGGTTTATCATTCTTTGCATCTAGTGGGCTACTCGCTTAGCTGAGTGATCTCTTGTAGTGCCTTACCTCACTCACGACTTCTTTCAGTTCTCACGAGAGAGAGATCTTGTTCCGGTGAGATTGAGTGCTTATTTGCTTTAGAATTATTTCTATTATCTAATTGTTATTTTCTTTTGTGCATCTTTGGGTAAATAATTTTTATTGGCCAATCAATTCACCCCTCCCCTCTTGATTGCCGCCATTCGGGACCCAACAATTGGTATCTGAGCTCTGGTCTCTATTTGAGTCGACCTTACGGTCGCAGGGCTCGATCCTAGTTAATGGCAAACAAAGGGATGATGCCCGAAGCGCATTCGGTACATAGGCCTCTATTTTTTGATGGAACAAACTACACATATTGGAAAAATAGGATGTATGTTTTCCTACGTGCACAAGAGTATGATGTGTGGAATGTCATCAATAAAGGTCCTTATAAGTTGCCTGACAATGAAGATGATTGGGATGATGAACATATCAATAACTGTTCAGCTAACTTTAAGGCCATGAATATAATTCAGTGTGCTATTCATCCAAATGAATACTCACGTATCTCTATGTAACGACCCGAGATCCAGATATCGGGAAGAGCCCGATACCATTCGAATCCCGGCCCGCCGCCCACAAGCGGGAGGCTCGGAAGGGCTAAAAATGAGTGTGGAGGTACAAAGAAATAGGAAATAAGGCAGGACAATTCAACAATTAACAGAATTAAATAAACAACTACAACAGAGTCCAGTCCAACAGAAAGTACAGTCCAAAGCAGTAAAATGTACCACATGCCAAGTGAACACTCAGCCCGACAAGCTGGCAACTAAGAACCTCCGCACAGCACCCTCGAATCTTGAGGCAGAATCGCCGCACCTGAAATGCAGGGGTGAGCCTCCTATCATTGGACCAGTAGGGATCCCGCGGACCCCAACTGAGAACAACAGCGGCACTGAAAGCAGTAACTACGAAAGCAGGAAAGTAACTACGGTGGCCGGTAAAACCTCGGCTCTACAGGTACTCCTACTGTACCAGAAAACACAACCTCGTCTCCCGTCGGGGGACAACCAAGCCACGCACCCGACTGTTGATTTATTTTTTTAATTAGATTCCTATCCCGCCCCCTTTAAATACATACATGCATAAACATGTGAATCAAAGACAAGGGGGATGAAATGATGATAAATACTAACCGTGATCGCCACCAAGGTTCCAACAACGCCAAAGGATGAAGAAAGGAGAGGAACGACGCCGTGTACCTTGGAAAGAAAACTTGATTGCGCTTGACAAACGAGGTGTGGGGAACTTGTGGATTCAAACCTCCTCTCCTTCCAGCCGGCTAGAGGAAGAGGGCCTCACGTTGTATTCATGCTCTCCTGCAAAACAAAGATGAAACACAAAGGCAAAAACCCATTAGAACATGAAGTGTAGAATTCTGCCCAAAGTGATAAAATAGCATGAATAAAAGGGGGAGAACGCACCGGGGGAGGTTTTTAACCCCTGTGGAAGGGTGGAAAAGATAGGTGGGTGTGTTGTGCATGCATGAGATTTGAAATCACGAGATTTGATTGAGAGAATAGAGAGAAATCAATGATGCAAAACGGAGAAAAACGCATGTGTAGCAGAAAATGCAGAAAACTGTGATGATTTGTGATTTTGGGGAGACTAGAACTAAGAGCATAGACCATGAAATCAAGCCCAGAAGGATGGAATAGAAAGCTAATACTTCCCTCTCCAAGATAGGGTCAAAGTTGTGAGTCGACGGTGCAGCATGGCTTCGCCCCACGTCTGGAAAGAGCCCCCCTTTGCAACTGCGAACTGGGCAGTTTTTATAGAGTTTTGTAAGAAAGCCTCATCTTCTTATCACGATTCCCAGAGATAGAGTCCAAGATAAATCGAGTTCTCTAGATCAAACTCGAGATAATACTAAGGACAAGAGATAGGAACAAACGGGGATCAATTCGGAGGAGGATTCTAGAAGATATGGCTCTTGGAAGGCAGCCCCGGAGCCTTATCTACAGAGTTTTAGTTGAACTAGGATACTTAAATCCTGATCTTGTGACCCAGATCCCAAGAGATATAGCCAATAAAATTAGGAGTTATTTGGACTAATTCAAGATAATACCAAGGAGAAACCATAGGAACAAACGGCGCTCAATTCGGAGTAGAATTCAAGAAGTTATGGACTCTGCAAGGGGGCCACGGCGCATAGAAATGGAGCAGAGTCCAGCACGAATTGGACTCTCAGGTGCGTGTAACGGTCTATCGTAAGACCGTTAGAGTGATGTAACGGAATAGGGTGGGTCCGTCACACTTTGGAGGTCGAACGGGACGATTTCAGACAAGTTTCGATGTAACGCACACATACTAGACCGTCACATGGACTCTAACGGTCAAAGGTAGGACCGCCACATTCTGGGGGTTGAACAGGGTGTTTCGGGCAAGTTTCGGTGTGACGGTCTATCGTAGGACTGTAACACTGATGTAACGCACCTGTATAGGGCCGTCACATTGATGGAGGTAGATTCTGGGCAGACTGCGTGCGACTTCAGAAATTGAAGCGTATCTCTCAAACGGGACAGAACTAGCGAAAGTGGTAGAAGAAGAAATTGTAGATAACTGAGAGAGGAACAACTTTTATGAAGAAAGCAAGTTGAGAAAAGGATCAGAAGATGGAGAAAATGGGGTTGGAAGAGAGAGGAAAATTCTGAGACATAGGTGAACAGCATAGCATGACAAAAAAATGCGAATAGCTCACAATCGGGGAAAAACTGGCTAATGGCGTAGAAGAAGAAGTTGTAGATATTTGAAAGATGAACAACTTTGATGAAGATAACTTTTTGAAAAGAGGAACAGAAGAAGATGAAAAAGGACCACTTTCAGGACCGCGCAGTTAGAGAGAGCCGATTGCTTGATGGAAGTCGGCCTAAATGGGCCGTAAGTCGACTTAGAAGCCAGAATTTGATAAGATAAGCTCAACGGCACTAGGAAATCATGATCTCCAAGACTCAAAGGATAGGGAATGGTAAAAATGGGCTCAAAAGTCTATCCAAGGAAGCTCCAAATTAATGACTAATTCGGGGCATCAAAAATGATGAATAAGAGAAATGACACAACTTGTGGGCTAAAACGGGTGTCAACAGATGCCCCTTCTTGATGTCCGCTTTGCAAGGGAACGAGCGAAAGCGACGCGAAGGCGAAATGGAACAGAAAGTAGATGGAGCGAAAGTGATAGCGACGTGAAATGGAGATGAAGCGGAGATGAAGCGAAGAGAACTTATAAGCGGCCATCAAGGTAAAAAGACACCCGTCATAACCAACAAGCGACAGGAATTCTCCCGAAAATGCCGAACTAACCACCTGAAATGGATGACAAGGATGAGACATGTATGGAGAACTAACTAAGGGAGGGGAAACACGACCAGCCTCATCGGGGACACAATCCACGGACAATGAGTGGGTCGGAAGGAAACACAGCATAAGAGCTAGAAAAGGAGAGATAAGAAAACTGAGATAAAATCCAGACAGGAATCACGCTGGACAACCAGACCAAGCGGCAAGATCAGAGAAATCATTTGAATTCAGAGTGGAATGAGGAATCTCTTACCTAAGAGAGCTTAAGTGCAATTAACCATTGCTGAGAGAAATCGTTGAATGGATCACGAGGCATGAATGCTCAAAATGACATGATGCATGCTCGGCTAAAATAAAGAAATCATCAAAACGAATACAAAGAAAGATAAAATAGAAAATACTCAAGGATAATATTGCTAGACTGAGCAAAATGGGGTCAAGAGTCTTCTTGCAACCACGACGTGCGAGACAGAGTCCATCGTCCCCCACTCGACTCAACCGAGCGGCTTATCCAACGATTAACCGTATGTTCCTAGATCATCATCGTTTTTGTTAAAGGGGAACATCAGATCCTAGAACACACGGCCAACCAGCCGGTCCTTGAGAGGCTATAATAACGTATATATCATATAGTAATGCAACAATGAGCAGGGATAGAGAGCCATACCTGACTTACTTGCCAAGCGAAACGGCATCTTTTTTAGAATTTTTAATTTCTACTTTTATGGATTTTCATCATAAGACACAACCACATGACATGACATGATGTGAACATGAACGAATATGAACGAGCATGACATGAACATAACATAATAAGAAAAATATGAACGAAACATGGCACAACATAACATAACAAAGATGGATGAAACATAACACACAAACAAATGGCAAGCATACATGTGACTAAAGGCACGGTGGGACAAGAAAACACGCAAGCGGCGGGACAGCACACGCAGTGGTATAAGGACATGGTGGGGTAAAGACACATGGGACGACAATACCACGGAAAACAAAGACACGTGTGACGAATGACACGGCGGGATAAAGATACGACCAACATGAGAGGACATAGACACATATGACAAGGACACAGTGGGACAAAAGACATGGAGGACCATAAACATGATATAGACAACAAACACATTCTTCAATCAAAGCCCAAGATCAGATGAAGCGGAACCGCCAGGTTCAAAATCGTGAGACAATGCCTCTCATGAAGATATGATTAGGCAGATAAGCGAAAGCTGAGAAGGCCATGAGCTTCAGAATAGATATTGAAGAGATGAGAACAGATCGAAGAATATGAGCAGGAGACAGAGCAAATGATAGAGTAAGGAAAGCTTGAACCTGCAACCTGCAGCCTGCACACTTAGCAAATAGATTACGTATCTGTCCTCACGATAAAATAAAAGGAACAAAAAAGAAGTATTTTTGGATTTTTTATATTTTTGATTTTTTCGCCATATTCAAATTTTTGGGATTTTTTGACATTTTTGATTTCTTTTTTGGAATTTTGACATATTTGATTTTTTTTTGGAATTTTGACATATTTGTTTTTTGGAATTTTGATAATATTTCAGTTTTTTTAGATTTTGATAATATTTCATTTTTTTGAATTTTGACAAAGCAATCTGCAGCACCCAAAGACGGGCTCAAACTACTGGCCAGGGATCGTCGTTCCTACCCCTTTCATTAAAGACTTCCCTTAAGTAGGGCATGCATGTTAGGGTGACTTACCATAACCAACCGCCTCTAAAGAACGGTGCCCCTACTAAGGCCATACCCGGGATACAACCCAGCCTAAGAGGGAGAAATAGAAGAAAAATTAGAGACAAGCTTTATGCAGGATGGGAGACATCAGGACTTGAATTCCTTCCAGGGCACCACCCCTCAAAGAGTAGGTCTGTTGCGCCGGGGCTTTGTGTCTTTGATTTTGAGACCCATATTTATCAAGCACGCATGTGACCGGGCTCATAGCGTCCCGCGGGGAACTGTACTGCCACTCTTGCCATGCCTTTGATTCATAATCTTACTTTTTGATTCATCATTGATTCGTCCATATATGATTTTGACAGCCCTTATTGGCTAGATATTGCATGAAAGCTCACTTTCGAGGGTCAAGAATACCCCTATTTGAGACCTCTCTCGTATTGGGGAGCACCTAGGTTGGTCATCTCATCCATCCATCTCTTGCCCCTACACTTGGCCGAGTAGAGAAGAGAAAACGCCTTCGTGCATACCCAAAGTATGGCCAAAGCAGCAACGGTGTTGCACTAGAGAGATTGGCTATGGCTTGCCATGTAGTGTGTGAAAAACCCATGCTCAAAGGTCACCCTCAACGATCGGGGAATGAACTGGACTCCCAGCGCAGAGTTATCACCAGCCTAAGGATGCTGCAGAAGCGAACTCATTTTAAATGAACTAAGTAAATATCTAAAAGTCACTTAACCATGTTGAGGAATAGCATTAGAACCCTGTGCAGAAACAATAGAAATAATGGAAATGAAGGCATGTTTCTTTGCTTAAAATAAAGATACCTTTGTAAATCCATGGCGTGGAAACTGACATCCTGAAGTGATCTCGATCATCGAGCTTTGAGGAGCGCGAGTAGCTTTGTATTCCTTGCTTGTAGGATAAAGGATGAAAGGAGAGCAAAGGATTGAAAGATTCCTCGACACAGAGGAGTGGCAGACATCATACTGGACGAAGAAGGGATAAAAAAGGAAGAGAGACGAGGGCTAGAACTCCCTCGTCAAGGCACTGAGGCCCTGATAACAAGGAACCAGATACAGAATAAACCAGATTAGCTGAGATCAAGGCGGACTAAATTCTCAAAAACAGCATGAAAAAGGGCAATGACCCTGAAAGGGAGAAGAGGAGAGAATAGAAAGACAGTGAGAGGATTGCTGTGAAGATGAGGAAGAAAGAGAATGATCATCCGACGTGGCCAGAGAAGGAGAGTAGTAGTCATCCGGCAGGGCCAGAAAAGGATCAGAAGCAACACCCGGAAGTCCTGGGGAAGAATTAGAGGCAACACCCGGAAGTCCCGGGGAAGAAGAATCAGGTGATGTCCCGAGATTGGGATGGAAGGATGACATAGGCCGGGGCCTAGAATCGTGAGAGGAGGGAAAATCTGGAGGATCCGGGGAAAAAGGAGAGGAATGGGGACGCATGGACCTATGGAAGGAGGAGAAAATGATGGAAATAGGATCAGATGGAGGAAGGTACACCACCCAAGGGTGGGAAGTGAGTAGAAAGAAGGATGAATGAAAAGAAAGGGAGGAATAGGCGGACCCCTGAATGCACAACTGACGGCTCTTGAACCTGCATCGCCGTCTCTTCTTAGCTGAAATTGGCTTGAAATGGACCCGCTTGGCCCGGGCTTGAATCCTTGGGCACCTTACCTTGCAATATCTTCTCAAATAGCGAGCCCACCTAGCAGATGGCCTTGCCCGACTATGGACATGCAGCTTCGTCGGGGCGGTTGCCCCTAGACTCCCGGTGCTAACAATAGTAAGTGGGCATTCTTGGACAAGTAACCCTTCAGAGTGATGAATATCACAAACCCACGGCGTTTTGTCTCTCGGCACTAGAAGCATGAGATTCGACAACTCCACTCGGAACTCAGCCTTGAAGCACAACTCCCTTGATAAAAGAGACGGGTGAAGCTGAGGGAGAGTAATACATGGCGTTGACATTGCCGGTTTACTAATAAACCGAGGAAGATTGCATAACAAGTGCAGAATATCCTTGGAAAGTGTAGAAGATACGGCCAATTGCCCCTTGAACATAGAATCCATAATCTGCTTGGCGACCGTATACGTTAGCACAACACGGGTAGAGAACCCTTCTTGGCCTGTCATCTGAACAGCAATAGAGCGAGGAGAAATAATAGCATCAACGGTGAACTCTCCGGCGAGCAAGGAGATTGCCACCGGCCTCGCTTGGGAAGAAACTGGCATCAACTCAAGGGAACTCTTCTTAGCAACTCTCATCTTTGAAAGTAGAGGCGCATCATCCTCAAAATAGCCAAGGACCAGGACACAGATCGGCATCCGACAGATAAAATCCTGAATCTTGAAATGCACGGACGGCACTGAATCATCTCGACTTGGCTTATTGTCTCCCTGGGGATTAGACCCAAGGGGCACCAAAGGAAGCGCACACCCGCTCCGTGGGGTGGAAGTGGTTGGAGAAGTAAAGGGAATATGTTGGGTGGTACGTGTGAAGGTTTGGAAGGCATGGAGGCTCCAACGGGAGTGGTGATGGAAAGTGAAGGCGCAGGTGATGTGGCGATGATAGGCTCGGGTGGCGACAAAGGTGAAGGTGAAGGCGTGGATGAGGGTAAAGGTAAAGGCAAATGTGTGGCTTGCTCAGGCTCGGGCAAAGGTGATGGCGGAGATGGAGGTGGTGATGGAAGCACTGGTGGTGGAGACGGAGATGATGGTGATGGCAATGGAGATGGTGAGGATAGTGATGAAGGCGATGGGGGTAGTGGACATGGAGGTGGAGAGGGTGAAGAGGGAGGTTGTGGTGTCCACCGTCGACGTGTCGACACAATGCGTCGAGCGGTGTTAGGGATAGAATTAGTGGTAGTTGCGGCAGGAGAAGAAGGGGAGTCACTAGCATGAGCAGAGGCTTGGGTTTGTGGCGGCGATGGAGCAGGGGTAGGAGATGGCGAAAGGTAACATAGTAGGTGGTGGAGCGAGTGCAGCACTAGATAAGGAATCACAGGGGTGCCCTTGGTCTTGAAGTAACGGAGACAGCTGCCCGGGAGGCACTTTTTGTGGCTGCTGCTTGCTGCGAAGATGTAAAATGACTTTGTGCATAGCGGCCCAATCAATCCTTTTCTTAGCTTCCAGATCATAAACATAATCCCGGAACTCGGGACAATCCTTAACCAAATGCCCCTGCTGGCGGTGGAAATAACAGAACTGAAGCATATCCCCGACCGCGGGTCGGCAAGGCACAACCGGAGAGGGCGGCAACGTGTGAGTGGCCATCAAAGCCCAAAATATATCAGTGAAACACTCTGGCAATGGAAGGTGAGGAGCCTGCTTCGGGCAAGGTGGATGACGAGGGATATGTAATGGTGGAGAAGGTTGTGGAGACGGAAGTGGAGGTTGCATAGGCAAGAGTGCGTGGCTAGTGGTGGAGGGCTTTGGTGAAGGCATATGTGGAACGGAGTGGGGAGGTATGTAGACGGCATCCACCTGCTCGGGATGTGGTGTTCCCTTGACCGAAAGTGGAGACGGAGACGGGTATGTGGATGCGGGAGGCTGACTCATGGAAGGTTGATATGCGGAGGCGTATGGGTACGTAGAGGCGGGAGGTTGGCTCGTGGAGGGATATGTGGCAGAAGGTTGACTCATGGCGGGCCGGCTCATGGGAGCGTAGGATTGGCACGTGGAGGGTGAAGGTTGATATGTGGAGGTGGATGGTGGAGACTCGGGGTCAAGGGAATCTTGGATTTGTTGGCGAATGAAGCGGGCTCGGCTGTAAAATTGTTGCTAGGAGGTGATGTCGTTGAGGGCTAAGATGAACCGATACTCGGGCACGGCGTTGGATATCAGCATCTTGATTTGCTCTCCTTCCGGTATGTGCCCCGGGACTTGCGCGGCAAGCGACGCCAACGATCGGCAAAGGTAGAAAACTCCTCTTTGGGCTTCATCATCTCATGGGCCAAATCCACAATAGAGTACTTGGGCCCAACCTGGTCTTGAAACTGCTGAAGAAATTTCCCTTACACGGCTTGAAAATTCACGACGTGCTCTTGCGGAAGAGAGAAGAACCAATCCCGAGCCAGGCCTTCCAATGACAGACCAAACAGATAAGCCATCAAGTGTTGGTCATGTCGAAATTGGGCCGACTCATAAACAAACTCCTTCAAGTGCACATACGGGTCACCGACTCCACGATAACGGTGATATGTGGGAATTTGTGATGGAGGTGGGAGCTGAAGACCTTGGAAAGCGAACGGAACACTTAAAGAGGATTTGGGATCGATCCGACGTTGAAGCTCATCAAGCTGGCGTTGGGTTTGAGCAATCATCTCCTGGGTAGGGAGAGATCGAGAAGAATATGGGCCAGCTTGAGCAAGAGGTTGTGAATTAGGACCAGGAGCATGGTATTGGGCCGGATAAGAGGATCCGGGCTGAGAAGAAAAAGGGCCCATTCTGGGAATGGAAGGGTGAGCGGGCCTGGAAGAGATGTTGGAACATGGGTTGAATGGGCCAGCAGCAACATGGGCAGAATAATGAGGCCCATTAAGAGAATAATGCCCATTAGCAATTGGGCCAGCAACATATGAAGGAGAAGGAGGAGGCCCATGAATAGAAGATGGCCCATTATGAGAAGAAGGCCCATGAAGATGAGATGCAATAAGACGTTGGGCCTGGGCCGGGTCCATTTGGTGAACAAGGCTTGAAAGATGGGCCATGAGATTAGCCTGTTCCTTGGATGGATCAGAAGGACCACGGGAAGATGGGCCCGCGTGGGAAGAGGATTCCATGCGGGAATAGGAAGAAGATTGAGAAAAAGAATGATACAAGGCGTTAGAATGATACTCCATCAGGGCAAATGGAGACTTAATACAAGGAGATCAAGGACAGATACAAATGGGGAAGCAAGGGCTTAATGGGCTTGAGAACAAGGGGGGCTGACCCACTAATGTAAAGACGAATGGACAATAGACCACGGGACAATGGACTGGACAATGAACCAACAAAATGGACTGACTTAAGTGGGCCTAACAACAACAAAACATGTGGATGCAGCACAAAACACCACTAATGGGCTTGGACAAGCCCAAACAACATAAACAATGCAATGTGAAAGTTTTCACCCAAGTCAAATAGACCTTTTAATGATTTGAATTAGGAAAAATTCCCTCAATATAGGAATCCTATGGGAATAAGGTCCAAACTTTGTGTTGACTAAGGTTAACTCCCTCACACGTATGCAAATGCAAGCCTAAGGGGTGGAAAGGTACAACCGGCCCGGCGTCCGTGTGGGAATCCACGGCTCACGGGGACTTATGGAGGTCCCAGATAAGATCACCTAGTCGAGCCCAAGGAATATGGAGCGAGAGGATCACTTACCAAGGTAGGAAATGCAACTATGATATGCAATGTATGGCCCTATGTGCACCGGAGTGCATGCAAATTCTAGCTTAAAACTAGAAAATCAAGACAAAATTAAACTATGCAAACATGATCCAACTAAGACAAATAGTATATGGATGGAAAGACAATACAAAGGTCTGCACAACGGGCCCAAGAACAGATCAATCTGACCCCGGGAGGTCAATCAAATCACTGAGCAAAGTTGCCCCCGTGAACCTGTGCGCAGACCACATGCAGATTTTATGGACAAAATGCTAAAATGATGATAATTTTTAACTAAGCAAATGAGACCCAAATGATGCAAATAAGCTATGGATGGAAAGACAATACAAAGGACTATCCAATGGAACAAAAATCAGTGCAATCAGACACCGGGAAGGTAGTCAAATCACTGAGTAAAGATGTACCTGTGAACCTGTCCCTGAGCCTGCCTGCAGAACTTATGCACAAAACTCAAAAAGTTGGACAATATTAGAATATGCAAATGTTAACCAAATGATGCAAATGATAAATGAAGGGAAAGATAATACAAAGGGCTATCCAACGGAACAAAAATCAGCTCAATCAGACTACGGGATCAAAAGTTATGCCCGACGAACACGGCCCTGTGAGCATGCGTGCAAGACTGCCAGAAGCTGTAACGGTCTACCAAATGACCGTTATATGACAGTGACGGTCTACCATAAGACCGTCACATAACCAGAGCCCGTAAAACATCAAAAATAGTGGGAGGATGGAGGAAATATCACCTAAATATGAACATGCACCCACCCAACTAACAAAAGAGCATGACAACAAGCGTGATGGGCATTGGTGTCCCACCGTGATCGCCAAAAAACTGTTGATTTATTTTTTAATTAGATTCCTATCCCGCCCCCTTTAAATACATACATGCATAAACATGTGAATCAAAGACAAGGGGGATGAAAGGATAGAAATACTAACCGTGATCGCCACCAAGGATTAACAACGCCGCAAGGATGAAGAAAGGAGAGGAACGACGCCGTGTACCTTGGAAAGATAAGACTTGATCGCGCTTGAAACGGGGTGCGGGGAACTGTGTGGATCGACCTCCTCTCCTTCCAGCCGGCTAGATGAAGAGGGCCTCACGTTGTATTCATGCCCTCCTGCAAAATAAAGATGAAACACAAAGGCAAAAACCCATTAGAACATGAAGTGTAGAATTCTGCCCAAAGTGATAAAATAGCATGAATAAAAGGGGGAGAACGCACGGGGGGAGGTTTTTAACCCCTGTGGAAGGGTGGAAAAGATAGGTGGGTGTGTTGTGCATGCATGAGATTTGAAATCACGAGATTTGATTGAGAGAATAGAGAGAAATCAATGATGCAAAACGGAGAAAAACGCATGTGTAGCAGAAAGTGCAGAAAACTGTGATGATTTGTGATTTTGAGGAGACTAGAACTAAGAGTGTAGACCATGAAATCAAGCCCAGAAGGATGGAATTGAAAGCTAATACTTCCCTCTTCAAGCTAGGGTCGAAGTTGTGAGTCGACGTTGCAGCATGGCTTCGCCCCACGTCCGGAAAGAGCCCCCCTTTGCAACTGCGAACTGGGCAGTTTTTATAGAGTTTTGTAAGAAAGCCTCATCTTCTTATCACGATTCCCGGAGATAGAGTCCAAGATAAATCGAGTTCTCTAGATCAAACTCGAGATAATACTAAGGACAAGAGATAGGAACAAACGGGGATCAATTCGGAGGAGGATTCTAGAAGATATGGCTCTTGGAAGGCAGCCCCGGAGCCTTATCTGCAGAGTTTTAGTTGAACTAGGATACTTAAATCCTGATCTTGCGACCCAGATCTGAGAGATAGCCAATGAAATTTGGAGTTCTTTGGACTGAATTCAAGATAATACCAAGGAGAAACCATAGGAACAAACGGCGCTCAATTCGGAGTAGAATTCAAGAAGTTATGGACTCTGCAAGGGGGCCACGGCGCATAGAAACGGAGCAGAGTCCAGCACGAATTGGACTCTCAGGTGCGTGTAACGGTCTATCGTAAGACCGTCAGAGTGATGTAACGAACTAAGGTGGGTCCGTCACACTCTGGAGGTCGAACGGGACGATTTCAGACAAGTTTCGATGTAACGCACACATACTAGACCGTCACATGGACTCTAACGGTCTAGGGTAGGACCACCACATTCTGGGGGTTGAACAGGGTGTTTCAGGCAAGTTTCGGTGTGACGGTCTATCGTAGGACCGTCACACTGATGTAACGCACCTGTATAGGGCCGTCACATTGATGGAGGCAGATTCTAGGCAGACTGCGCGCGACTTCAGAAATTGAAGCGTATCTCTCAAACGGGACAGAACTAGCGAAAGTGGTAGAAGAAGAAATTGTAGATAACTGAGAGAGGAACAACTTTTATGAAGAAAGCAAGTTGAGAAAAGGATCAGAAGATGGAGAATATGGGGCTGGAAGAGAGAGGAAAATTCTGAGACATAGGTGAACAACATAGCATGACAGAAAAATGCGAATAGCTCACAATCGGGGAAGAACTGGCTAATGGCGTAGAAGAAGAAGTTGTAGATATTTGAAAGATGAACAACTTTGATGAAGACAACGTTTTGAGAAGAGGAACAGAAGGAGATGAAAAGGGACCACTTTCAGGACCACGCAGTGAGAGAGAGCCGATTGTTTGATGGAAGCCGGCCTAAATGGGCCGTAAGTCGACTTAGAAGCCAGAATTTGATAAGATAAGCTCAACGGCTCTAGGAAATCATAATCTCCAAGACTCAAAGGATAGGGAATGGTAAAAATGGGCTCAAAAGTCTATCCAAGGGAGCTCCAAAATAATGGCTAATTCGGGGCATCAAAAATGATGAATAAGAGAAATGACACAACTTGTGGGCTAAAACGGGTGTCAACACCGACCACCCGATTCCACGATCGGGGACCACCAGACATGTACCGCCCTAGCCACTCTACTAGGAAAACGCCACGATACCTCTGTAGCGAAGGCCTGCCCTCACGAAAAGGGCCCGAGCCAAAACCACACGGTCAGGGAACACGGTCACGACCTCACCATCGTGAACACAACGCTGTCTGGGGAAAGGCCCTCGGTGACGCTCACCGGAAACCCCAGACCTCAACTCCAGGAACACTCCCGAAACCACTCACGAAGTCCCGTCTCGCGGACGGAAACAGAACCCGGTGCACGACAACTCACGTCATGTGACAGAAGCACCACCCACTAGAAGAACGACCGGATGCGTCCCATGATGTCTTACACCGTGTCACAAGTGTCTAGCTACGATGCCCCGGGCGTGAGACTCATACATATAACAAGTACCACAACAAGGACTAGCTGGGGTCACGCTCGTCAGCGCGTGTCCTAAGCCCCCAACTACGTGTGCACACACAGACCATCTGCTCTAGGTCGGGTCCTCTAGCTGGTTTTCCCCCCCACCGGACTCTGGTGGCAAAGGCAAGGGGCCCTACGGAAACCAGCCTAAAAACCACCTCTCACAGGGTCTCGCTCTCCACCACTCCCAGGTGAGTCCGCACTCGCGTGCGCAGGAAGCTACGACTAGTGGACGCGTCACAGAACGTGAACACTGGAAACCACGCACGCACCCATTGCGAGTAACACGGAGTAACAGGTGGCTCAAAGCCACCCGACTCTGGATGGCCCACTAGACTTACTAAACCCAATGACCTTTGAGTCACAAGACTCGGGGTCAAGACCGTTGCACATGACAGCACTGAGCCATCAATCTGGCCTAATCCCTAGGTCCAAAATAACGATGGGAAGACTCACAAGGCAATTCACCACTACCGAGACCCATCCCTCGAGGAGGGAAACTTAAGCGACCTCCAGCCTCAGGCTGGGAGATTGGACTCACAGTCCAAGGCCACACACATGGCCCACTCCGAAGCCACCTTCCAGAGAAGCAACGACTTGCGGGGAAACCTCACTGCACTCACACCGATACACGGTGACTCGATCTAGCAAGAACATGGAAGCCCGGAACACCTGGGGTCACCCAGACCTGCCAAGCCCACGGGCACGCTTATCGAGGTAAACGGAACCTCCGGACACCTAAAGACACGGTCACAGAACTCCACGGGGTGTCCGGGACACACACGGCCCAAGGGGAGCACGATCAGCCGTAGACTGCCCGCCTTGGGCAGCCCGGCAGGCCACCCCAAGAACACGCTATCTTTGCATAGCGCGTTCAAACATAACGCGCTATAGGTCCATAGCGCGTTAAAACAGAACGTGCTAGGACCCTATAACGCGACAAGACTGAACACGCCAGGACCCATTAGCGCGACAGGAACCGCCTAACTGTTCATCTTCTCCGATGAACGTGCCCTATCGGGGCGGCGCGACCCTCAAGAACACGCTACCTGAGACTAGCACGTTCTCAGTCCGCGCCCAAAAATGGCAGAAACCGCAGAATAACCCATTCCACGCCCCGTTCACCCCCAGGTGAAGGGGAAACAAAATGGGAAACCTCCCCCAAGCCCCTAGGCATGCATCTAAGCCCCTGGAACGGTCAAAAACACCGTAAAACGGGAGATCCGGCTCACACCCAAAAACATGAGTTTTCCCCCAAATCCCTCGAATAAGCCCGCTCGGCTCACCACGGCCTACAAAACTTGCAGAAAATGAAGTACGCGGGTTGAGGGTCCATCTCCCTACCTCCACCGAAGATTCGACGCACCGTGGATGCCGATCCATGAAGAGAACGCCGTTGAAGCCTAGTCGTTCCACGAACCCACGGCCGAGCTTCACCGCGCCTCCACCGCCTCGATCCTCACCCATCCCCGCCCGTGCCTCACCCGCGCCGTCCCCACCTCGCCCACGCTCTACCCCATTGGCCGTCGGAGAGAGAGGGAGAGAGGAGAGAGCGTGAGAAGAGAGAGGGAGAGAAGAGAGAAATGAGAGGGGAGAGAGAAAAAGGTTATAAATATAGGAAAATCCGAAAAATCCAAAAAATACCAAAAATAGGAAAATCACGTTTTCGCGATCCTCGGAACACACCGATCATAATGGTACCACTCGCGCCCTAGTGAACGGCCCGGTTCACCTGCAACGAGGTTCCGAAGGAATTATCGAAACACACACCGGGAATCGAAAAACACCCACGGAAAAGCCGCGGAACGCTTTCGGGTCTTAGAAACAACTCCGGATCACGCCGATCCGAACACGAAAGATGTCCGAAACGAAATTTTGGACACAACAGAGTTGGATACTCTGAGAAACTAGATCTGGGACTCACGAACAAGGATCCGAAAAATCTGGGGCATTACACTCTATGTGTTCCTCTGCACAGAAAATGTGGGACAAACTACGCTTGATCTATGAAGGAACTTCAGAAGTGAAGGAGACAAAAGTAAATCTGTTGGTCCGAGATTATGAATTGTTTATGATGAAGCCAGAAGAATCCATTTCTGAAATGTTCGCGAGGCTGTTGGAAATTACAAATGGTTTGAAGGCTCTTGGCAAGGAGTATTCAAATCAAGATCTTGTAAGGAAAGTACTGAGATCTCTTTCACCACAGTGGCACACAAAGGCCACAGTGATTGAAGATTCAAAAGATCTCAGCACTCTAACTTTGGACGAGTTAGTTGGCTCCCTGATGATATATGAAATCAATATCAAAAGGAGTGAGGAGGACAACAAAACGAAGAAGACTGCCACAACATTGGCACTGAAAGTAAACCCACATGTGTCGGATGAAAGCGAGGAAGGATCCATGGCAAATACTGAAGATGAGGAGCTTGTTGCCATGATCACCAGAAGAGCAAGAAAATTTGTCAAGAATACCAGGAAGTTCGGTGGTCAGTTTAGAAAAGGACAAAGAAGGCAAGGTTCCAAGAAGGATGAAGTAATATGCTATGAATGCAAGAAACCCAGTCACATGCGGGGAGAATGCTCAGAGTTGGCGAAGAGATTCAAGAAAGGAAATTTTAAGAAGCCCAAAGCCATGGTCGCCACATGGAGCGACAAGGATGAGGAAGGATCTGGAAATGAAGATGACTTGGATGAACTAGTGCAGAACTTGTGTTTCATGGCAGATGGGGATAACACTAATGAGGTAGGCTCTGAATCTGAATCTCTTACCTGTGAACAATGGCAGATTGCATATGAATCATTATATGGAAAATGCAAAAAATTGAAATCTGAAAATAAACTTCTGAAAAAGAAAATGCAGCATGCTGAAAATCCTTGGGTGAATTGCAATGTCCTGAATTCAGAAAATGAGAATCTCAAACATGAGAATGAAAGTCTCTCATCTAAATGGAACTATTTGAAAAAGAGAGTTCATGCATGCGAGAGGATCAATTCACTTTTGTTAAAATGCATGAAGACTTGAAGAGGGAATTAAAACAAGAAAAGTTGGAAAAGATTACTTGCATTCAAACCAAGGAAACAGTTGAAAGGAAAATTGAGACACTAATGATTGAGTTAAATGAGTTGAAAAATGATATTGCCGTATTAGAAAAAGGGAAACAAGTGATGAACACGTGCGTGGGTCCACATGAAGGAAGCTCTCTACCCACTCCTAAGAAGAGAAATAATTTTCAGCCCAAAACATACATGACTCCATGGGTTTCAAGAAGCACATTTGCCTCATCATCTAACACAGATGCATAACTCATTTATGAATGTGAACGGGAGAAGAAACCGTGACAACAGAATCACTACTTGCTTTTATTGTGAAAGATTAGGCCATGCTTTGTATGAGTGCAGAACCATGAGATTTGATGATGAAAATTTTGCAAGAATGATGAATAGATCATACAAGCCTTTTCTGTCTAACCACCGAGGACCCAAGCTTGCTTGAGTACCAAAAACCCCATAAGTATTCTCTTTGTATTTGCAGATCTGCCTTGGAGCTCAAAAGAGAAATGGTACCTGGATAGTGGATGTTCAAGACATATGATGGGAAACAAGGAAATGTTTGCAGACCTGCAAGAAAAAGATGGTGGAGTGGTAGCTTTTGAAAGAAAAGACAAAGGAAAAATTGTTGGAAAAGGTAAGATAGGTAAGAACAAAACTCAAGTCATTGAAAATGTTTTGCTTGTCAAAGGCCTACATCACAATCTTCTAAGCATAAGTCAACTCTGTGACAAAGGGTGCAATGTGTCTTTTGATTCTACTCACTGCACTATGGTAGATAGAAACTCAAATGAAATCAAGTTCATAGGGTTAAGACACAACAATGTTTATATGATTGATCTTGATGATGTTTCACATAAAAATCTTTGCTTGGTTGCAAAAAATTCTGATGATGCATGGTTGTGGCATCGCCATCTTGGGCATGCTAGTTTCAATGTGATGATGAAGTTGTTCAAGAAAAATCTGGTTGTTGGCTTACCCAAGTTGAAGCTGGTCAATGAAGGAATATGTGGGGCATGCAGCAAGGGCAAATAGACAAGAACATCCTTTAAATGTAAAAGTGATGTAACCACCTCTAAGCCCCTTGAATTGATTCATATAGATCTTTTTGGACCAAGCCGAACACATAGCTTGGGTGGTAAGCTATATGGATTTGTGATTGTGGATGATTTTTCAAGATATAGTTGGGTGTATTTTCTCTCTAACAAAAGTGATGCTTTGATGGAGTTTGAGGCCTTTTGCAGGATGGTTCAGAATGAAAAAGGTTGGTGCATCAAGACCATGCGTAGTGATCATGGCAGAGAATTTGATAACCGTGAGTTCAGCAATTTCTGCAGGGCTCAAGGTTACATACACAATTTTTTCGCACCAAGGACCCCCGAGCAAAATGGAGTTGTTGAGAGGAAGAACAGGACGCTTGTTGAAATGGCTAGAACTGTGCTTAGTGAAAACAACATTCCGAGGTATTTCTGGGCTGAAGCTATGATACTGCGTGCTACATAATAAGTCGAGCCATGGTAAGACCATTGTTAAAGAAAACACCTTATGAGCTATATCGGGGTAAGAAACCAACGATCTCTTACTTCAAACCTTTTGGATCTATTTGTTACATCCATAATAACGGTAAGGTGGATTTAGCAAAGTTTGACCCCAAGAGTGACAAGGGAATATTTCTCGGATACTCCCTCAACTCAAGAGCCTATCGAGTGTATAACTTGAGAACTCTTGTAGTTGAGGAAAGTCCCCATGTTATTGTTGATGAATCATCATCCAAGGACACTAATGAAAAACATGTCTTGCAGGAAGAAGAATCAGAAGATGGTGCTACCAAAGAGTTGTCAAAGGAAGCAAACAAATCAGGAGGTGAAGAGCAACAAAAGGATGATGAAAATTAGCAAACTCAAAGTGAACTACAGTTGCCTAGATAATGGACTTTTGCAAAAGATCACCCACCGGAAGTCATCATTGGCAATGTAGAAGAAGGAATAAGAACGCGTTCCTCATTCAGGGAAGTTGAGAATCTGGGTTATATTGCATTGCTTTCACAATCTGAACCTTACTCCCTAGAAGATGCTTTAAAGATTGATTCTTGGATCTTGGCTATTCAAGAAGAATTACACCAGTTCCAAAGGAACAAAGTGTGGTTCCTCGTGCCTCGTCCTAAAGACCACTCAGTGATCGGAACCAAGTGGATCTTTCGTAACAAAACAAACGATCAAGGGGTGGTAACTAGAAACAAGGCAAGGCTTGTTGCCAAAGGTTATAGCCAGGAACTAGGAGTTGATTTTGATGAGTCATTTGCTCCTGTAGCAAGACTCGAGGCAGTGAGAATTCTTTTGGCATTTGCATGTTGTAATAATATTAAACTGTTTCAGATGGATGTGAAAAGTGCATTCTTAAATTGTTTTATTCAGGAGGACGTATACGTGGAGCAACCACCGGGGTTTGAGGACGCGAAGCATCCAGATCATGTGTACAAGTTACACAAGGCACTCTATGGCCTTAAACAAGCACCCCGAGCATGGTATGAAAGGTTGAATGATTTCCTCATTCAAAATGGATTCAAACGAGGTAATGTGAATCAAACCCTTTTCACAAGGTTGAACTGTAAGAAAATCTTAGTTGTTCAAGTCTATGTTGATGACATCATTTTTGGCTCCACTAAGGATACTCTCAACAAAGACTTTGCAAAATTGATGCAAAGTGAATTTGAAATGAGCCTTATGGGAGAGCTGACATTCTTCCTGAGATTACAGGTCACACAGACGGCCGATGGGATGTTCATACATCAGAAAAAATATGCAATGGAACTGCTGAAAAAGTTCAACTTGGCATCTACCAAACCACAACCAACACCTATGTCCACCTCTATAAAAATTGAACAAGATGAAACAGGTAAATCAGTGGACCAGAAACTTTTTAGAAGCATGATAGGTTCTTTGCTGTATTTAACTGCTAGTCGGCCCGATATTCAATTTGTTGTATGTTTGTGTGCTCGCTTTCAGTCAAATCCTAAAGAGTCACACTTGTCAGCCGTGAAAAGAATCTTTCGATATATTGCTGGCTCAGTGAACTTGGGTTTATGGTTTCTGCGTAATTCGAGCCTTGATCTAATTGCCTATTCCGATGCCGATTACGCGGGTTGCAAAGTGGATCGAAAAAGCACCAGCGGGTACTGCCAGTTCCTTGGAGCATGCATGGTTTCATGGGCCTCCAAGAAATAAAACTCAGTGGCTTTATCAACCGCCGAAGTCGAGTATGTGGCTGTATGTTGTTGTGTTGCCCAGGTGCTTTGGATCCAACAACAAATGATTGATTATGTCGAATCCTTCAAAAATACCGCAATTCTTTGTGATAACACTTCAGCCATAAATCTATCCAAGAACCCTGTCCATCATTCTCGCTCCAAGCATATTGAAATTAGACATCATTTCATTAGAGATCATGTTAGCAAGGGTGATGTAGAAATCAGCTTCATCGATACAGATCATCAAATTGCTGACATTTTAACAAAACCCCTATGTGAAGAGAAGTTCACATCTTTTAGAAGAGAATTAGGGGTACGTAGAATAGAAGAGTCTTCATCATGATTTTGTGTGTTATTGAGTGTACAGTCACTACATTGCGTCCATTTGCATTAGTCATATGCTAGTTTATATTTTCCTTCTCATACATGCGCATCAAGTTGTGTGAAAAATAAAAGAACAAAAACAAATTGCCTGATAAGTTATCCTTGTGTGTTCTTGCATGTCTTCTATATATATAATATTCACACATTCTTGTTGTCAATTCTATGGCCTATTATGACCTTGAATACACTCACATGCCATAAATGGAGCAAAACTATCTGAATCCTGAAATTCGGAGAATTGGATAAAAGCACGTCAAATTTTGATCTTAAAATTGTTGTGGTATTTCCCCAATTGTCTAAAACCTTATATATACTCTCATTTTTATTGATTCCAACATGTATGTGCATTGGGGACTTGAGCCTAACATCTCTTTTGGCCATCCGGTTACCTTTTCTATAATTTTGCTGAATTTCTTGAAAGGGGTCGACCCTTGGGGTCGACCCTCGCAAAACCAAATTCTGTTTGGGGTTGAGTTTACAGGGGTCGACCCAATGGGTCGACCCATTACGGCGGTGCGTTTCCACCGCGTTTGAGCTATTCGCGATTGGGGTCCTAACTCTAAGTTAGCCCCTCCCATGCCTATATAAAAGCTCATAACCCCCTCTAAGGACAGCCACCATCTCTTGCAAGCCCTAAAAACTCATTTTTGGTTCCAAAATCCTCCAAACCTAGCCGCGGATCTTCCGGCGGCTAACCGCGCAAGTTTCCTTCTACGGGTCCAAGGATCGTTCCTTGCTACTCCGATCTCTTGAGGTAAGTTCTTGGTGTTGGTGGACGATCATAGACTCTCTTTTATAGCTTTCAACTCCACGGTTAAACCATCTTGATCCATACCCCATCTTGCGGCCCTTTTTGATTTTTGCTTAGATGGCCCCAAAGAGACGTTCATCTCGCAGAGGAGCAGAATCAAGCAAGGCTCAAGAGATTCGTTATAAACAAGCCGCATACGTTGCATCTCTTCGCGGCCAATCTTCATCCAGCAAGGTGCTAGACAGAAAAGTTCTTCGTCCCCGGGCAGTGGACTTCGGTAATTTGAGCAACTATATTCCCAGTTTAGTTGATGTCAAATGTAGTCAGCCCAACTTGGACGTTTTCATGTCTGACCACCGACGGATGTATCCCAACTTAGTGCATCAATTCTATAGCAACCTATCATTGGCCGGTGACAATCCGATTTCTAAAGTCAATGGGGTTCAGATTATTCTCTCCCCACAGCTGCTAGGCGAAGCATTTCAGCTCCCTCCCGAGGGATATGCCTTTAGAGATATTCTTGTTCCTAAAGATAGAATTTATCTTTACATGACTTCTGAAGATCGAGCAGGCCGATCTGTTGCTGGGTTAAATGCAAACCGTTTCCCTCCTGTTCAACACATTCTTCATAGAATGATTACTACCATCTTGCTTCCGAGAGGGGGAGGACATGATAAAGTTACAGAAATTCATATGTTTCTAATTTACTGTCTCTTGGATGGCATCCGTATCAACTTTCCAGCACTTATTTTGGAGCATATGTGCACAAGCATAAAGCACAGGAATAGAACTTTACCTTATGCTGCTGCATTAACCGCCAGTTTCCAGTACATGGGAATAAATCTTTCAGCAGAATCTTCACACACTATGCGGGAGGCCGACATTTATACCATTCACTCTATTTGTCACAATATGGGTTATGTGTTGCGTGACGGTGAATTAGTCCGGCAACTGAAAACTGCAGTTCCTGCTGCTAGTTCTGATGTGGATAATGAGGATGAAGACGCCGAGTTTGATGAGGAACCACTCCCTACTCCTGCAATAGATATACCCTCTGAGGCGACCAGGCTAATCATAGATCGGTTGGATCGCATTGATGAGCAGTTAGACAAGTATGGGGAGACCTTGGAAGTCATTGAAAACGAGCTGCATGATCTGAAGCTTTCTCACCAAGAATGCACTCAAACTTTCACTGATGCCTTGGCTCATCACACCCAAATGTGCCACGAAATTTTGGATTATGTTCGGCGTGCTCCAGGTCCACAAAATACGGACGATGGTTAGGCTGTTGCCCTACATTTTCATGGCACACTACCTATACTGTTTCACCCCCTCTTTTTGATGATGCCAAAGGGGGAGAAGTTTTGACTACTACTACTACTTGTGTGCCACTACTTATAATCTATGCGTGATGTATGCTTGCATGCATGTGTGTTGCATTTTCATATTTGAAATTGCATTTCAATAGTGTTTTAGATGTTGCATTATCCTTGTAATCATGGCATGGCATTTTGTTGCATTGTACTTCACTTCCCCTTGTTTATGAAATCGGATTGTGGACTGTGGTTGTTTTCCAAGTAAGTAAGACATTGCTGGTTGTTGGAATATGCCTTTTTATCAATCGCATAGCTTTATGCTCCAATGGAATGATGTTTCTAAATTGGTTCTGATTGTGAGTTGGTTAACTCAAGTACTTTTTATATTGTTCCGACTCGGCTCCTTGTTATCATACAATTGGTATGGACTTTGAATTTTGTGTTTACAATTTCTGAATTTTGTCATCATCAAAAAGGGGGAGATTGTTGAACCCCCTCTATGTGGGTTATTGTAATGGATTTTGATGATGACTAAATCATTCCATATCTATTTGTTCTAACTTGAATGCCATGATAAATTCTGGAATTATTTTTCACTTGATGAGATAAGGAGCTTTGGAAGTTCAGGAATCACTTCTTCTGGTAAGAAGTTTAAATTCAATTTGCAATCGCCAAAGCTAACGCAGAATGTATGTCTTGACAGGGGCAAGAAGGCGGTTCATGAATTGAATGATACAAGGACATGTGGTGAGATCCATTCTAACTCTTTTAATGTCTATGTTCCATGTTGAAACTCATCCTTTGAGTTAAATGGATTACATAGCAACACTCTTGTCTAAGGTAAAATTTATTGGGTCTTCATTATTCATGCCTTAGATTCATGCATTTCAGTGGTATGATTTCTATTCCATAAAATACTAGGTTGGCACCACATTTTCATGGTTTTTATCTCTCTTCTGGTTGTTCTGGCACATGAGTCGACCCCAAGGGTCGACCCCGGTAGAGTATTCTATATAACAGAACACTCATTGGTTGCTACCAGCTCGAGGGTCGACCCCAAGGGTCGACCTCTGTAAAAATTCCTCTTTTCAGAATCTGTAAGAACGAGGGTCGACCCATTGGGTTGACCCATTGTTCCTGGGGTGGTTAAACCTCTTCGAGGGTCGACCCCTATAAAAATCCATCCCACCAGACTCTGGTAGAACGAGGGTCGACCCCAGGGGTCGACCCCTATAAAAATCCATCCCACCAGACTCTGGTAGAACGAGGGTCGACCCCAGGGGTCGACCCATTATTATTGGGGTGGCTAACCCTCTTCGAGGGTCACCCCCAAGGGTCGACCCATTCCGGTCGGACCTCCAGCCGTGTTTTTTGACCACCGTTTCTTTGTGCCTAAAGTCTTCCAATCCGAGTCAAACTTCCACAAATCACTCCACAAAATGTGGATCTG
Organism: Amorphophallus konjac; assembly: GCA_022559845.1. NCBI lineage: Eukaryota > Viridiplantae > Streptophyta > Magnoliopsida > Alismatales > Araceae > Amorphophallus > Amorphophallus konjac. Next base: position 365,954,902 of record CM040123.1, read on the forward strand.
GTTCCCAAGCTGTCTTTGACTGTCAAATCACTCCACAAAATGTGGATCTGGTTCCCAAGCTATCTTTGACTGTCTTAATCAATTAAATAAACCCTAGTGGCATTAGATAAAAAGGATGAGAGGTGAGATCTGGAAACAGTTTTGAAGAGGTTCTAATTTTTGTGTGCAGGTTCGTAGCTGTAGCTCCCAAGCCCTCTTCCACCTTGCTCTGAAGCTGAAATCGAAAGGAAGAAGCTTGAATCAAAGCCCAAGATCATATACAACTGAAAGCTGCATCTGAAATCAAGATCCAACCTCTGTTCGTGTTGCATTGCTTCACACTTGCTTCAAGTTCGTTCTACATCTTGCAGAAGCATCAAAGGACCTTCGAAGAAGAGAAAGGGGGAGTTCTATCTCTGAAAATCTTTTCTGCTCTAAACCCCTCAAGTACTTGTTGTTTATGTATTGAACATCTATTGTACTCTTAGAACTTCTTGAAACACATTCGTGTGTGTGTGCTCGTGATCTGTGACACGGGAGTGTGTGTGTGTGTGTAGTGGCCAAGATAGGCTACTGTGTGTGTGTTGGCTGTCTATTCAACGTGTGTGTTGCTCACGTCATAGTGGATCATTAATCCTCCGTGTGAGGGGTGGATGTAGGGGACACACTCGTGTACCCGAACCACCTAAAAATCTTGTGCTTCCATTGTGGTTTGGTTTATCGTTCTTTGCATCGAGTGGGCTACTCGCTTAGCTGAGTGATCTCTTGTAGTGCCTTACCTCACTCATGACTTCTTTCAGTTCTCACGAGAGAGAGATCTTGTTCCGGTGAGATTGAGTGCTTGTTTGCTTTAGAATTATTTCTATTCTCTAATTATTATTTTCTTTTGTGCATCTTTGGGTAAATAATTTTTATTGGCCAATCAATTCAACCCTCCCCTCTTGATTACCACAATTCGGGACCCAACACCTCCACCACCAGCTATCCAGAAAAAGACCCAATATACACCTATGCACAAGTCAGGTGGGTCTAAGGTGCATGGGAGACATGGTTCTTTTAGGGGTCAGACAAGTCGGTTTCACCGACCCAGTGTCCAGACCTATCACTATGCACAGCCACAACAGTTCAACAGGTCTAGATGGAATAGAGTTCAGGGGAGGTCTAGGTATCAGTCATATCCTACACAGTCTTATAGACCTCATATCAGAAACTGGGTTGGAGAGTCTAGGACCTGGATTCCTAGAAATCAACCTTACTTCTGTCAGCCTAGGACTAACTATGGCCACAATTCTCTGAATGTTCATTGGCCTAGGTACTGGCACAAAAATAATAAAGATGCTAATAACACTGGTGCCAGGACACAGTATAAGAAAAGAAAAGCTCATTCTGTTGGTGCTGAGAAGAAGAGAAGTAATAAGAAGAATGTTGAGAAATTCACTAAGCCAACCTTTCACAAACAAATGTGGATTCCAAAAATGTTGCTATCTTGTTTGAATTGTTCTGCATCTGTTTCGGAGCCCAAACACTATTGGGTTCCAAAATTTTCTCCCTGATTGTGTTTGCAGGTGATGCGGGATGGACCACAGACACGACAAGCTCACGATTGTCCCTTAACGAGGGAAGCGTCGGACGTGCGCGGTTGAGAAACCGGCAATGAGCTAGGGTGATCGGCTCTCTTTTGTGCCCGGATCGGGTCACGGGACGGTCACTCTCTCTCTCTCGCAGCAGCGGTAATAAACATCATATAGCGAGCTAGATATCCCTACACATACTCTCTAGCAGCGGCATAAAGATATATATACAAAAGAAAGCAAATGCCGAGAAGGGAGCGGAAACGATACCTCCACGCTACCGGGCGTGGGGAAGACGGACCCGGCCGATCTCGTACTCCCGGAACAAATATTACACAATAATGACAGCCATGAAATATCACCCACTCCACGCAGGGAGGTAAAGGGCTACACAAATGGGTCCGGGAGGACCGATTTCGGGTTGACGGGCGGCTTCTCGCGTCTCTTCGGCAGCACACGTACTTGCGACCATGGGGCCCGCGTGCTGGCTGGAGGGGCCGTGTGGGACCCGGTGGCACCGCTGTAGTGGGGATGCTTAGGGAAGCGCTCCCTGGGATGGCGGCACGCCGAATGTCGACCGGAGGCCGGGCGGCTCCGTTCGGCACCGGTCGGAATAACTGGCCACGGATCTGCCGGTTCTGTTTTCAGGCGCGCGCTCCGGCGAGAACGGACGCTGCGATCAGCCCCGATGTCGGATCGACACGAAACTGGCGTCGTTGGAAAGATAACTCGAAATACTTAAATCAAGGACTAGGGAGAAAAAATGGAGTGCTTTATATCTGGCCTTGACCGAATTTCCAAGCTGCTGTTGTACAGTGGCCGAAATCTCAGATCAGTAGAGGAGTTGTCTGAGAACTGCCGTTGACTGATGGGTAGACCTCCGAATCTGAAGTTGGGGTCTTCAGCAAAGTTGTAGAGAATTGAACAAGGAAGAAGGGAATAGTTTTTTTGAAAAGGTTTGTGGAAAATTGAATTTTATAGGAATTGTATACTGAACTGTGGTCAGATCTGGAAATAGACTGGCAGAACTGTAGATAAGAACTTGGATGAATTTTAGAAAATATGTGGAGGGTTGAACAAAAATCAATAAAATTTGTGGAGAAAGGGAAAGGTGGACAAAATCTCCAGTAAAATTGGGGAATCCTGGGAAAATCAAAAGATGGGTTGAATATTAGAAACTCAGGCGGACTGTTACAGTGAACAGACAGCTGACAAATCTGGAAGAGATTGAAAACCGAAAATGGGAAAATAGGAAAAAAAGGACTTTGGGCGTGAATTATTTTTGAGATGGGGATACAAGATAGGAACACACCCTGAAAGTTTAAGATCAAGAAGATGTTGGGGTGGAGAGCAGTAATTCTCGAAGTGGCCTTCTATCTAGCAGGACAGAACCTGGACAGAACTTCCGACGGTGGCTCGATGGCGGCACGAACGGCGGCGGCGGCACCAGAGATGAACTCAGAGATTGAGGGGTTCCACTCTAGAATTGGGGGTTGGGGATGAAGAAAACCAGAGGGAGAGAGAGGGGAGGTCGAAATTCTTACAAGGGGGGCTCTTGCACAATACTTTTTTCACTTTCATTAATTCTAGAATAATAGAAATACATGACTTATATAATAAATAAAAAAAGACCATGAATACGTTTAGATCTAGGATCTGGAGGGGCATTTAAGGGACTTCATATTTGATCCAAATAAAATAAAAAAATGAAATTCCTAATTAATTCTAATGGGGGGACAAGGTAGGTGAGGTAGGTAGCCTACCTTTGAATTTTTAATCCACTTGTCTCCCATGTGGTCAATTGGCATTCCAACCTTCTAGATGGCTTCCTAGATGGTTGACCAGCCCCACATGGTCTAGGTGAACCAATGGGAAAGGGGTGAGGGCCCCCTTGCTTGGGCCTACTAGAATTTTACATATAAACCCACTAAGACTTACAATTGCGTACCCATATAACATAAGGGTATACATACAAATATGAAAGGACATAAATGCAAATAAAATACGGACGGTCTTACCTCGATGTCCCCATCAGCAGGTATGCCTGGCAGCCAGGAACAACATGTGGTACCTGGATAGTGGCTGCTCCAGGCATATGACAGGAGACAAGGCCAAGTTTTGCTTGCTGACAGAGAAGAATGGAGGCCTTGTCACCTTCGGTGGCAACACAAAGGGTAAAATCATCGGATCAGGTAAGGTAGGTAAATGTACTACTTGTTGCATTGATGAAGTCCTACTGGTGGATGGTTTAGCATATAATCTACTTAGTATCAACCAGCTTTGTGATAAAGGACACAAGGTAGTATTTGATGCTCTTCATTGTAAAATTTTTGAACCTGATTCCGATGTTGTTAAATTTTCTCGAAAAAGAATGAATAACATTTACATGGTAGATCTAGATGATCTTGCACATTCTAACCTATGCCTCACTGCTAATAAAGAGAACTTAGCATTTTTGTGGCATCGTAGGTTAAGCCATACTAGCTACACTATTTTGCACAAATTAAATAAACATATCATGGTTAGAGGACTCCCTGACATATCTTTTAAGAAGGAAAATAAAGTCTATGATGCATGTACACATTCCAAGCAGACCAGAAAGTCATTCAAGTCTAGAACTGAAAACCTGTCTTCCAAACCTTATGAGCTGATACATATGGATCTCTTTGGACCCACAAGATCTGTCAGCTTATCAGGTAGGAGGTATGGGTATGTATTAGTGGATGACTTCTCTAGATTTACTTGGGTGTTTTTCTTGACTCACAAAAATGATGCATTCACAGAGTTTCAGGAGTTCTACTTAAAAATAAAATAGAAAAATAAAAATTTAATTGAGAATATTCTGTCTGATCATGGAGGTGAGTTTGAAAACTCACAATTTGCTAATTTTTGCAGGGACAATGGGATTACTCATCGGTTCTCCTCCCCAAGAACACCTGAGCAGAATGGAGTAGTGGAGAGGAGGAACCGGACACTTGTGGAGATGGCTCGTACACTTCTAGTTGAAGGTGGCTTACTAAGAAAATTCTGGGAAGAGGCAGTTAACATTGCATACCATGTAATCAACAGAGCTATGGTAAGGCCCTTTACTCAGAAAACTCCTTATGAGACTCTAAAAGGTAAGAAGCCTTCAATTGCTTATTTCAAGGTCTTTGGCTATAAGTGTTTCATTCATGTTAATGATAAAAGAGACCTTGATAAATTTGAACCTAAAAGTGATCCAGGAATTTTCCTTGGATATTCTGAAAACACTAGAGTATATAGAGTGTACAATCTTAATTCTAAAACTGTTGAGGAATCTCTACACATTATCTTTGATGAGTCCCCAAATAAGTCTGATGTTGGTCAATGTAGGAAGAAGATGATGGAGAAATTCTGAAGGAAGGACAGTCTGCAGACCAATCAAATAATGAAGAATAAGCTGAAGAGAACAATGCATAGGAGCCTGCTGTTCAGGGGGAGGTAAATGAAGATCCAGGTAACCAAATCATCAATGTTAGATTTCTTAGAGATCATCCTGTAGATAATATCATTGGTGACTTGCATGAACCCCCTAGGACTAGAGGCTACTTTAGAGCTCAGTGTGAATTAAATGCATATGCATTGGTTTCTCATGTAGAACCCAAGACCATTGACAGTGCTCTCAAAGATGTGCATTGGATCAATGCCATGCATGAGGAGCTTAATCAGTTTGACATGAATAAGGTGTGGCACCTGGTCCCACCTCCTGATCATGGGACTGTCATTGGAACAAAATGGGTCTTTAGAAATAAAACTGATGAGCTAGGTTATGTAGTGAAGAATAAGGCCAGACTTGTTGCTGAGGGGTACAACCAGAAATTCGGAATTGACTTTGAAGAGTCATTTGCCCATGTAGCCAGGTTAGAGGCAATTAGAATACTTTTGGCTTATGCATGCTCTTTGAAATAACTCTCCAGCAGATGGATGTAAAATCTGCTTTCCTCAATGGGGAAATAAAAGAGGATGTCCATGTCCGACAACCTCCTGGATTTGAATGCTCAGATTTCCCTTCTCATGTTTATAAATTGAATAAAGCTCTTTATGACTTGAAGCAAGCTCCTAGAGCTTGGTATGACAGGCTCAGCAGATTCTTTGCCGAGAAGAAATTCACAAGAGGTGAGGTAGACCAAACTTTGTTCACCAAGGTAAGTCATCTTGACATTCTCATTGTTCAGATTTATGTGGATGACATAGTTTTTGGTTCAACCAATCCTAAATTGAGTAAGGAGTTTTCTAAACTTATGACACAAGAATTTGAGATGAGCTCAATGGGTGAGCTAAAACTGTTTCTTGGACTGCAGGTGACACAAACCAAAGATGGAACCTTCATCACTCAGTCCAAATACATAAGGGACCTCCTGAAGAAGTACAAATTCGACAACCTCAAGGACATTGTAGCTCCAATGGGTACTTCAACAAGTCTTGATGAAGATACCAAAGGTAACCCTATGGATCAAAAGCTGGACAGAGGTATGATCGGATCTCTTTTGTATCTCACTGCATCTAGGCCTGATATTCAATTTGCAGTGTGTTTATGTGCTAGATTTCAGGCTAGTCCTAAGGCATCACACTTTAGTGCAGTGAAAAGGATCTTTAGATATTTTTCAGGCACCCAAGAACTTTGACTTTGGTATCCTGCTAGGTGTGAGCTAGAGCTTCTAGCCTCCACTGATGCAGACTATGCTGGGTGTCGAGTAGATAGGAAGTGCACTACTGGCTATTCCCAATTCCTAGGTGGTTGCCTAGTATCTTGGGCTTCTAAAAAGCAACACACAGTGGCACTTTCCACTGTAGAGGCAGAGTATGTTGCTGTAGGGAACTGTGCTGCCCAGGTACTATAGATTAAACACCAGCTTTCAGATTATCAGTTAAATCTGGGATGCATTCCACTTCTATGTGATAACACTAGTGCCATCTGCCTTACTACAAATCCTGTTCACCACTCTAGGACTAAGCACATCGAAATTAAACACCGCTTTCTTAGAGATGTAGTGAGCAAGAATGAAATTGAATTAGTGTTTGTTGAAACTGAAAAATAGATTGCTGATATCTTTACTAAACCCCTTGGAAATGGGAGATTTAAATATTTAAAAAGAGAATTGGGGCTTTGTAAATTTTAGCAGGAAAATGATGAATAATTTCATTCTTGAACTGTTTGTTGAAATGCTCTGAGATGTTTGTGTCAGCATGTTCTTTAAATTTTGAATAAAGAATGTTTGATGCTTGAATAATTATTTTGCACTGAGTACATTGGTTGTTTGATGTTTTGCATAGAATATTTTTGATGTTGGTGCATGAGTTGCACAAAGTCTTAGTTGATGCACGTCTTGCACCTAGTCGATGCATTGCGGAAGCATTTAACTTTCACAGTTGCATTGTGTGAGCATTCTAGTCATTGCATGTTTTACACCGAGCATAAGTCATTGTATGTCTTAGACATAGTCGATGCACTGCATGAGCATTCAGCATGTAGGTCGGTGCATATTATACTCAAGCCGCATGTAGGTCGGTGCACTTGCATACCGCACATATACATAGGTCAGTGCATTGTCTACATTCTGCACGTTAAGGTCGATGCACTGCATCTCTTATGCATGATAAGGTCGATGCATCATGTTGTCAGGGGGAGTTGAGTGATGTCTGATCAGAGTTTAATTCTTTCCAATCTCTCTCCTCAATCTCATAAGTTCCTATCTCATGACATCATTTTCATTCGACTTTTTCTTAAAAAATCCGTTGAGCTGCTCCTGCTCTTTCATGTTTATTTCTTTCACCCTGATTGAATACCAGTGTTGCTATCGGTTCATTACAGTAAGCTGCAGTTATCGCAACTCTTCATTTATAAGAATCACAATGTTGCTTCTTGACTGAATTGAATGTTTAACCTTAATAGACTGAAGAGTTTAGAGACTGTTCATTAGAAAATAAAGTGTTAGAAACTATTTATAGCTCTTAATCTTTTTTCTCATAGTTAGAATAGAAAAGGTCTTCACTGTACCTGAACATAACAGACTTTGTGAAGTCTAGATGGAGAAAACTAGAGTGTGTATTATCTTTAAATAGTCACTCTAAAAAGTTATAAGGGCAACAGAAATAAGATCATTCAAAGAAAAGAAATGAACAAAGTGGCAGAGCAATGGCTGAATTGCACTGAGAAACAGAGGCCTCCATCAAAGAAATGGAGAATACCTTAAGTCATGAAGTGCTTCAGGTCAACTCTGTTCATTTGGTCAAATATATAGGGGTGGTTTCACTGAGTAACTAAGGGTACTGGCCTCTGATCAAGGTGTACCCTTAATGTCAAAGGTGCAAACTATCTTTGTAGCTTTTGATCAGAAACAGATACAGTAGTTTATGCTTAGTAACTGGGGGTACTGGCCTCTGAGCAAGGTGTACACCTAATGTCAACGGCATAAATGACACTTGTCTGTTCAATGAGTTCAGATTCAGAAACCAGAAGTGAAAATGAACTGCTGTAACCCTTGGAAAATAAAAGTCATTGAGTGTCATCTGTTTAACTTCAATACAAATTCAAGTGACTCTCCTTGATATTCACTATTTCTGAAATCAGTAGGGTACTGTCCTGACTTAGTTTATTATGGCTATGTGTTTGGTTCATTGCTATAAACGAAGTCTATAGCCCTATTTCAGGAAGTCAGTTGCTTTACTCTACTTTCTATAACTGTTAAACCTGAATCTAATTAAGAATGCACATTGTTGACTCTTATATCCTAAGGGTTGTTTCATAATTTGCTCAGTTCCTGAACCATTGCATAGAATGTTATTCAGTCTCCTTCATCCTCCTTGATTTCCATATATCTCTTCTCTTCCATTCCTCCTATTTTGGGGATGTCAAAGGTGGAGAATTGTATATACTGCTTCAAAAGGGGAGAACTTAGGGGGATAGAGAGACATTAAGTCTCTTGGGGGAGAGTCATATTTTCAAGGGGAACATTTTAATTCAATCATTTCATGCATGTTTGTATTTCTCTCTCTCAAACTATTTTCTTTTTGCTGAAGTCAAATGGGGAAAATATTCATGAGTCAGTGTGACTCATAGTGTTGCCATCATCAAAAAGGGGGAGATTGTTGTGCCCCTCTGGTTTTGATGATAGCAAACACTATAAGTCACCATGGGTTTGCATAAAAGATTGAATGATTGGGTTTCAGGCACACATTTGCATATATCATATACTTGCATCTCATGTGTCATCTAGCATATAGGTCAGTGCATATGGGTGAAGTTCATGTCTTGCATCTCTGTGCAATCTTTGCATTAGGCAGACGCAAGTCGGTGCACGTTCTGTGTCCGTCTTATATTGCGTCTCTTGACGCCTAGGTCAGTGCATGTGTCCGTCTAACGTTGCGCTTAATATGGCTTAGACTTGGTGCATATCCAGCGTCCTATTTGCGTCTCACTTTGCGTCTCGGTGCAAGTATTGCCTTGGTGCAATGTCTTCATTAGGTCAGTGCAACTCTTGCCGCGAGCGCTTAAGGTCCGTGCATATGCTAGGTTAGTGCACGTTTTCACTTCATGCACAAGCACACATAGTCGGTGCAATCTTTTCGTCTAAGCACTAGCATGATCGGTGCAACTCTTTCATCGGTGCAAGCCTCTTGCTTGATCTTGTGCACATGAGCTTCTAAGTTGGTGCATTTGTTGCTTGTGGTGTGTCGGTGCAATACTTGCATCGAGCACATTAAGTCTGTGCAACTCTTATCTTCGCACTGTCATAGTCTAAGCAAGGCCACTCACGAGTTGTTCAGGTCTGTGCAACACTTGCACATTGCATATACATAGTCAGTGCATCCGTAGGCCTTGTGTTAAAGTCAAGTCTATGCATATATGATGAGTCTGTGCATGTGTGTGTGTGAATGCCATATTGAGTCTGTGCACTTCAGCTCTATCAGAATATTTACTTCGTGTAATCTCTTTATAACTCGTATAACTGTCTGAAGGTGACTTTATGTCTGATGCCTTGATAGATGCCTTTTCATGAAGATTAAGAATGGCACGTGATCCAAGACTAGAGGAGGTGCAAGGATCGTGACACGTGTAAAGCAGTAAGCTGGCATGATGCCACATGACCAAGGTGTATGGGTGGGAATCGTGGAGAGCACACGCCCTACCTCTATGCTGTTACGATAAATAAGAAGCTTTTCCTTCAAGAGAAGACTGATCGTGCCTGAAGAGTGGATTGAGTAATTGAGAGCTGAAGTAGAGAGAGCTAGCGTTTGTACGATCCAGAGAGAAAAAGAAGACAGAGAGAGCAGAAAAGAAGGAGAGTTCTGAGAGAAGTGTTTTGAGAGAATTGAGAGAGAAAGGTTGTTCTTCAGTCTCCAGGTTCAAAACCAGAGCTGAATTTGCTCAGTGTTGAGCTATATTCCTTCGTGGATTCTTATTTCTCCGCATGTTTTCTTTTCATTTTAGAAACTATTTTTCAAGCTGTTTGTCAGCAGAGTAAGTTGTGACGCTCAGCGTGCAAAGGTGTGGTATCCTTTGGATGGGTAAAGCTGTAAGCCCCAGCGGTTGCAGAGGTGTGGTATCCTTTGGATCGGTAAAGTTGTAAGCCCCATCGGTTGTGGAGGTGTGGTATCCTCTGGTCGGTGTAAGCTGTAAGGCCCAGCGGTTGTAGGGTTTTTACCCCGAAGCTGTGGATCAGCGGAAGCTGTGTATCAGCAGTTAAGCCACACTCGAGTTTGAGTGTGGGGTGGACGTAGACCTCGGGTTTGAGGTCGAACCACCTTAAAATTCCACTGTCCACTGTGCGATTGATTGTGGTTTACATTTGTCCTTTATTTCTGTTCATCGCTCAGTAGATGATTATTTAGGATTACGTGATAGCCGATCTGTTCGATCTGTTTTCTTCTGGTTGTGATCAAGTGCCTTCCAGCCGTCCTACAGCAGTTTGATTATATTCCGCAATTGTTTCTATTGTAGCAAGTTTTTATTGGGTGACCGATCTATTAACCCCCCTTTAGATCGTCTATAGATACTCCATATGTGGGTATCAGTACGTCCATCTATTCTATCATCCAGCTCCCCCCAACCTGACCTTGCTGTAGTAGCAGAGCTGTATCAAAAGCTTCAAGAGATTCGTATGGTGACATTCAGCCATTCGGTACTAAGAAGAAAATTAAGCAGAATGGGTTTGCACTTGGCTATACATGGGCGGGCTAGATCATCTTCCGAGGCTTTGTATGGCGACATTCAGCCATTCAGAACCTTACCACGACCAACTAGGCCCCAAATTGCACATGATGACATAGGGGTAACCCTGTGACAACCCGGACTCCGGATACCGGATATACCCGGTAGGATTACCGAGTAGACTCGATACCACTTGGAACCCGTGAAGCCTCCCAAGAGCTGTAAAGCTCCGAAGGGATGAAAGGATTGTTGTGTAGTACATTGAAGCCTCAGATATAACAGTAAGCAATAATATTTCATTAATCAAGTTTGCTAAAGTAGCAGAAATAAAAAAATACTTTTTAATTAACAGTTAAAATTAACAATGATACTAGAGTCCAGTCCAAGGGAAAGACAAGTACAGTCTAACAAGAAGAAAAACGTACTCTGAGGTCGGGGGAAGCCGGACGTAGGTACCGCTGGCAACTACGAACACGCCACACCAGGAACTGCGAAGGAAGAAGAGCGCCACACCTGAAAAGTAGGGGTGAGCCTCGTGTCACTGGCTAAGTAGGGGTCACACGGATCCCCACTGAAAAATAACGCAGTAACATGGAACAACAGCTAAAACAGTAAGAGTAGTAAAGTAGGAAAAGCTAAACTACGACTAGAAAGCTGTAAAAGAAAGCCATAACAACAGGAGTAGAACAACTAAAAGAAAAGGAAAAAATAAATCCGTAAAGGGTGAGAACATGGCTACTGAGCAAAGCACGGCTCCCTAACCTACTCCAAACAGCGACAGAAAGGTGAATGCTGATCTCATAAAGTCAGGAGTTATCGATCCATCGACAGACATAAGGCCCAAAGCGAAGGTCCTACACAACTAGGCAAAAGCCTTCATAAGACCCAGATAGACACCGACACTAACGCTTACATGACTAGATCGTCATGCATGCAATGGAGGCAACCTCGGGTAAAGTCAAGAACAGACTAACCCGAAAAAGGTCACGACCCGAAGAATGAAAACCACGGGAGTCACGTGTCACGTGATGGAAGCACCTCCTCACTAGAAGAAGAGCAAGATGTGTCCACTGACATCTTACACTGTGCCACAAGTATCTCCCACACGTCTGGAACGACGGTAACTGAGACACTCAAAGAACCGAGTACGCGGAACAACAGTACCAAGTACAAGCGGAAATGGTACCACATGACTAGGAACAAGGTATCCCAGAAACGAGTGACTAGTCAGGGTCACACCCGTCGGTGTTCATCCTAAACGCCCCTGACCACGTGTGCACACACAAGCTCAGTACCTTTAGCCAGGCCTCTAGCTAGTTTTCCACCCAGTAGGACGCTACTGTGAAGCAGGGGCCCACGGAAACTAGCTTACGAACCGTTTATCGGGAACTACCCCGCCACCACTCCTAGGTGGGCCGACACACAGGAACGCGTGAGTCGTCAGGCTACGACTAGTGGCGGCTCACAAGACACACATACTCCAAAACACCAGTGCCAGAGTATAGACAGGCTAAGCACGCACTGTCACACGTACCACGAAGCACCAAACACAAGGTAGCAAAGCAGACTACCACCGGACTCAGGATAGTCAACTAGACCTATAAACACAACGATCCTTGAGTCAAGAGACTCGGGGTCAAGATCGTCGTACATAGCGATACAAGTCACCAATCGGTCTAATCCTATGCCACATCATGATAAAACATCGATAAGAAATGACATAGGGGTAGATGCCTAATTTCAGACATCCCGCGGACCCTTGTCTAGCCATCATAGAATTGACACCTTTTCCTTGGTTGATTGGTTGTGTGGAGTCTCATCCTTGTTAGGTAGGCTCCACCCTGTCCCTTCGCGGATCCAACTTCGCAGTAAGTTGGTGGGGGGTTGTAGGGGGCAGCGCCCCCCCACCCGTAAGGTCGGGGGTTCGGGGGCGTGAGCCCCCAAGGCGATTTATTTAAGGTTCTATGTATGATTCTCTACATTTTCCATCGTTTCCTCAAGAAGGCCAAAGTCTTGGCCGCCCATACCCCTGGGCGGCTAGACGCCTGGTCGCCCAGCCCATCCCAGGGCGGCCAGAGAGCTGGCCGCCCACATCCTTAGGTGGCCAAATAGTTGGCCGCCCACCATCCTAGGTGGCCAGACTACTGGCCGCCCAGCTTCTTCAAGAAGGCCATCGATTTGGCCACCCAGCCCCTTGGGCGGCCAGAACCTTGGCCGCCTCCTGTCAACTGCCTGTCAAACCCACGATCCACCCACTCTTGGCACGTCCATCGCAACTGCTCCCACTCGGGAGGTTCGAGACCCACGTAGCCTCACACGTAATCTATTTTTGAATGTTTTTTTTTTTTAGGGAAATGCCCCACATACAAAACATCTCTTCGAAACAATCTCACGGGGGGTTTGGGAACATTTTCTCACGGAGGGGTTTGGAACATTTTCTCACGGACGAGTTGGACATTTCGGAGGAGGAGAGGTTGCTAGTTTCAGAGAGAGAGCTGTGAGCATGAGAGCGCCTTCCCAGACCTTCCCCTAGAAGCAGAACATTCCATTGATGAGCTCCATGACCGGAGAGTCCAGCTTGCAGGGGGCGGCCATCGACATGGCCGCCCACCTCCTCTGAGCGGCCACGCATGTGGCCGCCCTCTGTTTGGTTGACGGGCAAACCCCATCTTTCTTCCTTGTTCTCCATTTTGCTATACTTCATTCCATTTTACTACATTCATGCATGATAGATCTTCCTAGATCACTTTTTAAAGAGTTTTTTCAACCCAAAACATAGGGAAGGCGGATGGTCGAAAGTCTCGGCCATCCCCCTTTCCGCCCCCATCCTACGATCACCCCCAATTGCATGTTTTTTCCTTTACTTTGAGCATATATTACACTATCACAGTCTAATGGGTTTGTTCTCTTTGTTTGCTGGTTAATTTTGCAGGAGCTTCATCATCGACGCACAGGGCTCCTTGTTCTTGGCCGGCCGAGAGCGAGGACAGAAGAACCCACCATCTCCCAATTCCTAAGGCGTTCACTATCATTCTACCCCTGTGAGGCCCAAGTCAGTCTCTGGCGATCACATTATTTCTTTATTTCTAATATGTGCACTGTAGGTAGGAGTAGCAGCACAAGTTCGAGAGGCCATAGCATCGCGCACCTACGCGGATGCCGCCACCCTTCGGCACCTACAACCTTCTGGCGATCACGATGGGACCCTGATTGCTCACTGTGAGTCTTTAGATTGAAGTCTACTACATTCGCTTTCCAGCAAATAGTCTTTTCCCATTTCCATTTTCCATTTTTTAGTTGCTTGTTTCGTCTGTTTTGCATTTGTTGCACCTCCGGGACCAAAGCAGGTGGCAGACAGGCTTCTAGCCGCCCAGGTCCCAGGGCTGCCAAAGACCTGGCCACCCACCACATCCTAGGTGGCCGAAGACTTGGCCGCCTAGGTCCTTCGAGTGGCCATCATCTTGGCCGCCTTCTGTTCGTGTTTCTGCTTCCATCTGAGTCATGTCTGCGTAGTTTAGCTTCTATTTTTCATATCTTAGCTTCTATTTTGTGTAGTTTTGCTTCTGCGTGTTCTAACCTTTCAGGTTTGAGTTTGAGGTGGGCTTAGGAAGAGCTGGCATCACACATATTAGGAACACCCTCCCGTTGATTTGGACTGTTCACCTGGGGATTCCCACTCGGGTGTAACTAGTCCTTTTCAATTGGGAACCTCCATGAGTCCCCGCGAACCGTGGATTCCCACACGGTCGCCAGGCAGGTTGTATCTTTGAAGTCCTATTAGATTTCCTAAAAGGTTTGAGTGAGATTCATCCTAGGATTATCCCGGAGTTTGGCCTTTGATTCCCCTAGAAAATTTCATTCTCATCTAAGAGGGACACAAATTCAAATCGAACAAATCACGGGATTAACCTTATTAAAAATTGTTGGGACGCATTTGTTTGAATACATGCTTGCTGTTAGATACCACTAACTCAATCCTAATTTGCCTTAAGAATTCCACTTCATTTTCTAAAATTGGTTAGGTTGAGTTATGATGGCTCAATGTTATTCTAACATGCATGCCAACGATGAGGATGATCTTGAATTTTATGACACACAAACCCGGCTTGATGCCGAGGAAGATGCACCCAATGCTTTCATTGGCATGTGTCAAAATTCAACAATTGATATAAGTCAAAGCACAACTAGTGAAGAATCATCCTCCCAAAGTGAAGAATCAATCAATGTCAAAACTCCATCAATCTCCCCAAAGGAAGACCAAGAGTTAGCTAGGGTGCTATCTCGATATTGCCCTAACTATTTCATCACCCTAGCTTCCCAAAGAAGATCACATCTCACTCCTCAATCCATTTCTAGGAGATCCACCACTCCAATTCCAATGTCAAGCTCATTTAATAGGACTCCCTCCCGTGTTCCTAATCAACCTAACCATCCTCTTCACCCTCAAGGGGTGGCATCCTCTCCGATTTCTCATGCTATGCCAAATGTCAATGCACCCCTTAAGCAATCCAATCTCATATCCCGACAAGAGGTGGAAAGGTATGTACGGCAAGTGGTTGCCGAAAGCCTCCCCAAACCTCAACCTCATTCCTTCACTAGCTATTGCAAACTTCCGAATGTTCATTTTTCCCCGGGTTTCAAAGCCCCCAAATATCAGAAGTATTATGGTTCCACGGATCCACATGAACTCCTCTCCTGCTTTCTAATGGATTCTCACCAATGGCTTTATGATCGGGTTCTCCTAGTTCACCTCTTTCAAAAATCACTAGAAGGAGAGGCCTTTAGGTGGTTCTCTTCACTCCCGGCCATTGATCTCATCAACTTTGATGTTGTGTCCGAGCGTTTCATCGCTCATTTCGGCCACATGGCTAGTGTAGCTCCCACTCTCATGGATCTTATCATGGAAAAGATGAAGCCTGATGAGGACTTCACTCAATTTGCTAATCAGTGAAGAGCTATGGCTTTTAGGTCCGGGATTGCCATCCTGGAATCTCAAGCCATCACTGTTCTAGTCAACAATTCAACTCCTTAGCTCCGTGCTATCTTGATGCTTAGCAAAGTTCACGCATTCGCTCAACTCTACAAACGAGCTCATGTTGTTCAAACTCAACTCAAGAATTCCTCATTTCCATTCCATCTAGATGATTGTGATGTCCCGACATCAGAAGGGGCAACTTCCTATGATCACATCAATCCCTTCCATCAATCTTTTAATCTCACCAACCATGAGGTTGCCATTGCAAGCCGCGGGGCGCCTATGAAGGGGCTAGGGAATGCCCCTTATTCTTTTCCTTTCCAACAATCACCTCATGTTCCATCCTACACCCGGGAAAGGATAGCCATGGTTAGGGGCAATCAAGAATCTAGGTTAATGGAAAGAGGACAACATTGGCAATATGATGAGGAAGAAGTGGTGAATGATCAACCCATAGTGAGCTCGGACACATGGAATATGAGTGGGCATGGACAAGGGGCAAGACCTTTGGTCTTGATCCGACCCAAGGGTGAACCACCCCAACAAAGCCAAGACATTCCTCCTTCCACTCCAACTCCACCTCAGGGGGCAAGACCCTTAGTTCTCATTATGCCTAAGGGCTCATCTACTCGACAGTTAAATCAAGGTGTCTCTCCTCTGCTCATGGCAGAGGATCACTCAACTTTACACACTTTTCACCAAGATACCTCGCAGGAGGAGCTACTATCATTTATTGATCTAACCAAACCAGCTCCAACCCCAACTTTGCTGCCAACTCAGGTTGAACCAACCCCATTGTTGATGACTCTTCTGCGACCCCTACCCCAATTAATCTAGCTCCGATTCAACTTCCCCAACATGAATCCATTCCTTTTTATGAATCAGATGCTAAACTCGCTCTCCCAAATCAAGATGGCATTCAAACTTTCCAATCAAGCTCTCTACATACCCCCAACCCTCAGATTGCTCCTCCTTTAGAAATTTTGGCTGACATCTCCACGGTGTTTGACCCAGCCACGATCATGTCATCAAAAGGCAAGGAACCCATTATCTCCACTCTGAATGTCCATCAACCTACTCCATCCTCCGAATCCTTAGAGTCATCCGTACCTAGGGAGAAACCTCAGGATGTAAGATGGCACATAATGTCCAAGATGGGTTATACATCTGGCGCAGAGTTAGGAAAGGAAGAACAAGGAATTAAAGAGCCGATTGAGTAAAATGGAACATTTAAGAGATTTGGATTAGGGTGTTAACCAACTAAGGTTAGCAAAGACAAATCAACAAGGTGGAATTTGCACAATCCTTTTGTAAAGGAATCATGTCCATTGGAAGAGAGAATTACGAATGTGGAAATATTGCATGAAGGTGAACATGTGAATCCAAAAGAAAAGCTAGATGATGTAAACATAGAGGATTTGGGTTTATCAAAACAATTATCTGAAGACTCCTTCTCCTACTCGATAACCCAAGAAGAAATCCATGAAGCAAAAGGAGAACCGACTCTGTTAGTCCTCCTCTCTTTTCTATTCCTCTTGTTCACATCATTCAAAAGTGGTTCCATCTCCAAAATTGATCAATCTCAAAGAGAAAAGTCTCAAGCGATCATTGAGAAGTCCACTCTAGGAGCAAGACTTTCAATCCGAGATTCCCCAGCTCGGGAACTTTCATCCTCCATCTTTAATCACACAGTTCTAATCAACAGCCCTGCCAGGGGCATTTGCTTTGTACATAATAGGCCAGGTTTAGAAGAGTCCAAACCTTTAGCTACACCACACAAGAAGGTTAGGGGCACCCAAATTCCCTACAAACTTTGGTCAGGTCTAGCTGAAAGTTACAATCTGTTAACTCAGATCTTAATGCTTTATTTAATGAATTCAATAAACATGTTACAAGATGAAGAATGGTCTAACCCGCCTCCTATGGTCAAACATATTCAAGTCAGAGAGCCCATTAATCCTAGTAGGTATAGGGGTCATGTCCACGGCCACGTACTTGCTTCCCATTCACTTGAACTTTGTTTTCGGCCTACCAAGGAGGTGGACTGCTCCTCTTCTTCCATCCAGCAGTCCCCAGAGTGCCCAGACGATACCGTCCGCTCTGTAGGAACCCTTGTACATACTTAATAATCCAAAATCTGAAACAAAATAGAAAATTTCAAACCTAAAATCTCAAAAAAACCAGAAATCAAAGAAAATCAACTGTCTGGCAGCTGCCATGCATTTCAATCTACATTCCTTCATGCATGATAAGGTTAGGTTGCATTAAAGCCTTGATGGTTTAAGACTTTGATCTATAGAAATCGAGGAGAATTCTACCCAGCTAAGCTGATGCTCCAAGGTGCTCCAAGGGGCAGGCAATATCCACACGCTCACATGCTTTCAAAATATGGCAACAACATAAAACGGGTGACTATCCCGAAGATTTCTGGAAGACTCCAAAATCCTCCTTTTCCTCTCTACTCGACCGATCAAGACAGTCAGCGCTCTTAAGGCCTTGAGCTCAGCAGCTGAAACATGATGCCCTCCAGTGAGAGTAGGACTCACCTTCTCTTTAAAAATGAGACCAGAGCACGTGAAGAGGGTAGTGTCCCTGCAGGCAAATGAAAAATTCAAAGTCAAAAGGGTGCAAAACCCAAAATTTCAAAATTCCAAGCAAAGGAAAAAAGAATGAAAGAAAGAAAAATCCCAAAAGGGAACAAATGAAAAGCCTGGTCGTGACCGTGCCTGGTCAAGATAAAAGCCCTACAAGTCAAGTCCAAATTCAAGGTGCAACACAAACAAGCATAACGTCTCGAAGGTGGTCCGAAATCACCGAAAGGGTGGAGTGAATTAAGCTCGCTCATTGCCCATCGTTTTAACGGCTTTGCCGATCCTCTTGTGAAGTTTATCCCCTACATTCTTCTTTTATTTTAAGGACTCGGAATCCGAGGGAAACTCCGAAGTATATAACTCTGTCAAAGGCTTGTAGCCATTTTTCAAAAAAAAACACACTATATGATTGTCTACCCCGAAAGAACAAAACCCCCTGCTACAAAGAAATCTCTATGTTTCTGGTACGTCAATGTTCTCATCAGTTTAGTGTTTTCTTTCATCAACCTCTGGCTTAGGTCAATGCAAGCGCGTCACATGTCGATGCGATGGCGTCTGATTCCGGGTCAGCATCGCGAGGTTGGGCATTAGGGTTCCAAGGTGTTCCATCATATATCATCTAGAGTTGTGAGGAAATAGACCCGGGTCAGGCAAATCATTTACCTCAAACACTTTTTGGGTGTATCTCCGCGGTCGGAAGCAACCAGGAGCCTAAGCTTGGCATGACGGCATTGTCATCAGGATAAGTCTTAACCAGCGAGACCATCATTCGAGGAGTCTAGAGGCCCAAATCAACCTAGATGTGCGCTAGGATACCTGGGAGGTTGTAGAAAGAGCCTATCCTTTCCTCATTGTTGTGATGTCTCATGGGCAGCTGCCAAACGTTGGCCAAAAACATCAAAAATGTGTCAAAAATCCACAAAAAAGTCAAAATATTTAATTTCACCAAAAAATTGAAATATGTGGAAGTCCCAAAACATGGAGAGGAATCTCCCCGAAACATGTATCACACCCACTACACGATCTCCTTTCCTTCATCACTACCCTACAACTGTGAACCCCAAAGGCTGCTCCCCTTTCTTCATTCCATCCCACTAGGGGATTTATACTTGCACTGCTATCAACACCCAAACTAGGGGTAAATTGCACTCCCATCTGCCCATCCAAGCTAGCCAAACCCCTGGCTACCCTGTCGGGAGGTAGAAGCATTCATCTCTCCTTTGTTTTCCATGAATCTTAATGGCATTCGAATTCTGCCAGCTCGGCGCTTCAACTTGAGTCCTAAGCAAATGAAACCTTCATATCACTTGATTTTCAGCAGATGCCTGGTTGCATTACCAATACCTTTTCCTTACTCTTTCTACTCCATATCCCCCTGATTGGACAAACGTCCTACCTATGTCAGCGGGTCCAGGACGGACTTCGACTATGGAGCTTGAATTATTATTTTGTTAGTCTTCCTCCAACCAGACACCTTGCTGGAGTTAATTGATGTGCTAGGTGATGTTAGCATAGACTCCCTTATCATCGGGAGTGATCACCTCTGGGGACATACTTACGCCCTGGTGACCATCCCCGCGGAATTCATTATGTCCATTAGGCTCACTGTTGTAGATATATTTTCTTGCTCCTGAATATGTTTCTTCTTCCAAATGTCTTCCTGAACGTCTATCCTACCACCTCCACATGAGGAACAAGTAAAGGCAGAGGAAAAGGGGAAGTGTAACAAACCGTGATCGCCACCAAAGCGCTGAACGCGATGAACGCACCGTGCTTTGGAAAGAAGAGGGAGACACTCACCTGGCTGCAGCGCTGGTAAGATGAGTGGTTGATGGAGAACCGCCTATAGGATGTACGGTCTTACGATAGACCGCCTAAGGACGCTACAGGAGATGCGGGATGAAGGACCTCTGGGCGTTGAACAGCTCTGTAGCGACCGCAGGAAGAAGATCGACGGCCTAGCCTGCACCGCACATCTCCTTGAACGGACCGTGTAGAACCGCGCAAGACATCCAAGTCAGAAGTCGCAAAGGGGTCCAACCTCCACCCTCTCTAGCCGGCCAGAGGGGATGGGCCTCGTGCTAGGGATTGCTGACCTGCAAAAAAATAATGTAAAAACACATAGAAACAACCTAGATTAGAACTAGATGGTGTAGTAAATGTCAAAATAACAAGGAATGAACGAAACTAAGTGGAAAGGGGGATACCTGGGGGATTTTAAACCCCTAGGGTGGCAAAAACGCAGGTGGATGTGTGCATGGTGATGAGAATGAAGGAGAACATGGAGAGAAAGTAATGCATGCAACGAAAACGTGATGAAATCTATGAAACACAAAGACTCAAGACTCGACTACTCCCTGAACCGGAGGCTTATATGGACGTGGAAAGCCTCCCTCCTTGGTGCTAGGTTGCTCAAGAGTGCGGCATGGCTTCACCGTCAACCAAAAATATCTCCCTTTTCAAGTCCGGCCTTTAGGGTCTATTTATAGAGCCTAGAAAGCCCCAGCTCGAAATTAGGGTTTACATTCATTTTTAGGACGAGATAATCAAAGGAAAATTGTAGATAAATGAATTATCTTTTATCCAATCAAAACGGCACCTAAAATGGTTGATTATCCGCGGAGAAATTGATGGGAAAAGTTGGGGATAAAACCACGGATAAAAAGGGATAAAACCTGTTAAAATTCAACAATCGACGGGATGAACGGTCTTACGATAGACCGCTCAACTTGATGGGCGGTCGTGTCCTCGTCGTCCAAGCCCGTCGGTGGAAATTCAAAATAATCCCAATTATCCGTTGAAGTGACCGAAACGTTCGCCGTTGGACTCTTAGAGATAAACGGCTCAGATGATACCGTTCAAGCGAAGAGCGGCCAAAGACAAACCGTTCTAGCCCTGTCGGTGATAAATAGATTAATTAGATAATTATCTGAGGAAAACCTTGAAGCGCAGGACTCTGAGAGATGAGCGGTCTCTAACGGTCCGTTCATTAAGTTGAACGGTCAGATTAAAGCCGCCTAAAAGCTTATCGGTGGAAATTCAGAAAATGACCCAAAATACTCCAAAATGTATGGACGGTCCACGTTTGACCGCTCATTAATTGAGCGGCCAGGGAGGAACCGTTCATGAACATGGGCGTTGAAACTCATAGAAAAGCCCTAACCAACCAAAATCAAGTCCCGATAAGCCCTGAATCAATTTGGACCTAACCAAGGAGGGAGGCAACCCATAAAATTGGCCCAAAACATGCCTGAAAACAGCCCCGACGAGTGGTGGTCAACTTGAGGCATCAATAAATGGGAGTAAGAGAAACGACTCAACTTATCGGCATAAAATGGGTGTCAACAGATGCCCCTCCTTAACGTCCTCTTTGCAGGGGAGCGAGCGGAGGTGAAGCGGAAGTAACATGGAACATGGAGATGAAGCAGAAATGCAGCGGAGTGGACCAAAAAAGCGGGCGTTAAGGCAAAATGACACCCATTTTTATCAAGAAGTGATAGAAATCTTCCGAAAAACTCTGAACTAAACGCAAGGAATGATTAAACCAAAAGCGACACCAGTCTGGAGGATCTAAACTAAAATGAAATAAATCGACAAGACCAACCACATGGGGGACACAATCCCGCGGTCTAATAAGGAGGCCAAAAGTAGGCAGTAAAAGTAAAGGAAACAGGCTAAAGCTCCAGACGGGGACCTCTCAATCAACCAAATCACGCGAATTGACCAGAGAGAACCTTCCAACTTAGAGTGGAATTAGTTCCTCTTACTCAGACATCAAACGCACAGCTAACCATCACGGGTGGGGACATTATTCAAGCAAATCCAATGGGTCATGAAAGCTCAAAAGATGCGTATGATGCATGTTGGGCTAAAATAAAAGAAATCGTGAAAACGAGTGCAAAGAAAGATTAAAATATAAAATACTCGAGAATAATATTGCTAAGCTGGGAAAATCAGAGTCAAGATACCATTTGCAACCACAGCGTGCAGGATTAGAACCATCCTCCCCATGACATCCCAACCTAACGGCCTATCCGAAGATTAAACACGTGAACCTGGATCATCATCATTTTTGTTGAAGGGGAACATCAGATCCTGGAACACGTAGATAAACAATTGGTTCTCGAGATAACGTAATATAGTACCATATAGTAATGCAATAAGGGTGATAAAGATAGAAGGCCATACCTCAATGTGGCTGCTCCATCGGCTTTTCCAGCGTTGGCTTCGTCTTCCCTCAATGTTTCTTCTGCAAACCATCTCCCTGGCTGTAGTCGTTCCTTTGCCGAAGTTCTTGCTTCTTCAATCTCGCCACCGATTGTTCCAGGCTTGGTCCACGAACCTGCTGTTACAGATGGCGGTGAACCGGCTGTCTTCTTTAATGCTGAGGAAATAGCGGCGTCTCTTAAGCCTTTTGACTTTACTCTGGTGGCTCGGACGCCTCAAGGCAGGCCTGTGTTTCCTGAGATTAGATCTCATCTGTCCAACCGTTGTAGATTCAAACAAGATTTTGTTCTCAGTGCTTTGGATTCCAAACACCTTCTACTGCGTTTTCGCAATCAGGAGGATTATTTGCAGTTGCTTTTGAGAGAACACCTATATGTCCATGGACGGCTATTCAGATTTTTTAAATGGATGATGCATTTCTCTCCTTATGAGGACTCTTCCATTCTGCCGGTATGGATTTCTTTCCCTGGATTGCCTGTGAATTTATTTGTGGAACCAATGTTGCGCTCTATTGCCGGGAACATTAGGAAGGTATTAAAGATCGATCCCTCAACCCTGAACCTTTCCAATACGGTGGTAGCTCGTGTTTGTGTTGAGTTGGATATTTTGAAGTCGCACCCACATAGACTGTGGATTGGTTTTCCTGGGGGAGGGGCGTGGCAAGATATTTTGTACCCTGTGTTTCCGCAATTTTGTTCGGTTTGTTCTAGGCTAGGCCATTGCTCGGTTGAATGCAAAGGTAAATCAGTTCAGCCTTCAGTCAATCCTGATATTTCTCAGGGTCCTTCTCGACCGAATCCAAAGGTCAAAAATGTCTTGAAATCGGTGGCTTCTTGGAATGCTGTTATTCATAAGAATGATAACTCTGATGTGCCTCCTCACGATAAGATGTCCGAATCTCATGATAATTCGGCTATGATTGTTGTGGGGGCTTCTCCTAAATCTAGGTCACTTAATGAAGATGGGGTGGTGCCTCCCCCAAAGATTGCGGTGGATAGTGCAATTGTCAAAAATGATACTTTGACTGTTGATCAAGATATGATGAAAACTGCTCATATGGATGTCATTGTCGTGGAGACTAATGCTGGATCTGATTCACAACCTGAAGATGATATGGCCGGAACTTCATCTCTCCTGCTTCCTGTGGACCCAAAATGTCGGATTGAAGTGCTACCTCCGAAAAAGTATATTGCTCCTTCTCTTATGGAGCTCCCTTTAGGCCAAAAGTTTGATGGAAATGGCATCATTGTCCCTGTTCCAGAGTTAACTATTGTCGATTCACAAAATGTGTACCCACAATAGGTTATTTCGTCCTTCTCAGGCTTTCAGCCAGCATCATCTAATTCTTCTCAGAATCAGAAGCAGATTGTAGATTTGGCATCTAGAAGACAGGATATTGCTAATGCAGCTGCTATTGATAATGCCAGGGTTTTACTAAATGATCACTCAGGTGTCATAACTAGATCCATGACCAGATCTGGATCCTCAGGCAATCTTCATGTATCAAAATCAGCATGAATTTTATCATCTGGAATATAAGAGGTATAGGTAATGATGTTTCAGTCGGGAGGGTTAAGCTTTTCATTAAAGCTCATAAAATTGACTGTATTGTTGTGCTGGAACCCAAAATTCATGTCAGTAAAATGAATGGTATCTGCAGAAAGTTGGGTATGGGTAATTGTATTGCTAATTGTGATGATATGGCTCATATATGGGTCTTATGGAGGGATACCCTGGATTTCTCAATTGTCAGTACAGATGAGCAGCAACTCACTCTTATTCAATCTGGTTCTGTCTGGCCAATGTTTCACCTATCTTTTGTATATGCTAAATGTTCTTCTTTGGAGAGACAAACTTTGTGGGCATCTCTATCTTTGGTGCATTCACAAATATCAGGACCTTGGTTAGTAGCTGGAGACTTTAATTGTATTCTGAATGTAGACGAAAAACTAGGTGGAAACCCACCTAATTTGGGTGCAATCTCTGATTTTAATGAGTGTGTTTCAGACTGTGCTCTAATTGATGCAGGCTACATGGGTTCTAAATATACATGGCATAACAATCAATCCGGCTGTAATGGTATTTGGGCAAGGCTGGACAGGGTCCTGTTTAGTTCAAACTGGTTAAAATTGCTCCCCGTTTCAGTTGAGCATTTATCAAGGGAAGCATCTGACCATGCTCCCTTATTGGTGAAAATGTTACTCCATGACAAATTCAAGAGTAGATTTTGTTTCCAAAAAATGTGGACTATGCATGAAAAATTTCTTATGGATGTTAAAACTTGCTGGAGTACTAGTCCACTGGCCTCCTCTTCTATGACGACTCTGCATTTGAAGCTCAAGTACTTGAGGAGCATGCTTCGCAACTGGAACAAGCAGACCTTTGGTCATGTCCATTTAAATTTGATGGATGCAGAAGATTCAGTGCTCAAAGCAGAACTATCTTATGATTTACACCCCACTATGGAAAATCACAAAAATTTAGAGGAAGCCAAATCCCTTCAATCTGAAAGACTACTACAGGAGGAATGTTTTTGGAGGCAGAAGTCTGGGATTAGATGGTTAAAGGAGGGGGACAGGAATACAAGATTGTTTCATACTTCGACCAAGGCTAAAAGAAATAAGCAGTGTATAACTCAGCTCCGAAATTCTGCTGGTATGCTAACCTCAGATCATGAAGAAATGAAGGACATTGCAGCTAATCATTTCCACAAAGCTTTTTCTTCTCAGCACCATTTTATTGAGGAATCTTCCTTGAACTATATTCCAACTTTAGTCAACCAGCAAGATAATGTTATGCTGTGTGCTATTCCCACTGAAAAGGAAATTCAAGATGCTGTCTTTGCTCTCTCTACTGATAGTGCACCAGGGCCTGATGGATTCACTGGAGCTTTTTACCAAAAGGCTTGGACAATTATTGCTGGTGTGGTAGTTAGTGCTGTACAAGAGGCTTTTACTACTCCACAGATTCTTCCAAGAACTGTTACTTCCACTTTAATTGCTTTTATACCAAAAAAGCCAAATGCTGTGGATATCTCGGACTACAGACCTATTAGTTTATGCAATTTTTTCTACAAGATTATTTCATCCATTGTAAATAAAAGGCTGGCTTCTATTCTTCCAAACATAATATCTAAGGAACAGACTGCATTTGTCAAGGGGAGGCATATAACAGAAAATATTGCTCTTGCATAAGAAATGACTCAGGAATTGGGCAAAAAAACCAGAGGCAATAATGTCATGTTTAAATTAGACATGGCCAAGGCCTATGATCGGTTAGAGTGGGATTTCTTGTTTGCTGTTCTACATAGGTTTGGTTTCAGTCTGTCTTTCATTCAACTGATTGGAAAGATGGTCAAGAATTGCTGGTTTTCAGTTTTATTGAATGGAGATGTAGCTGGTTTTTTTAAATCTTCAAGGGGTGTTCGGCAAGGTGGCCCAATTGCCCCTTCTTTATTTATCATTGCTGAGGAAAGCTTGAGCAGATCCTTAAAGGAAGCTCATTTAAGTAGACAGATTGAGTGTTTCCAAGGGCCTCGGAGGTGTCCCCGAATATCTCATCTTTTATTTGCAGATGACACCTTGATTTTTAGTAAGGCCAGCCTTGTCTCTGTCAGGAACTTATTTGTAACGACCCGAGAATCCGATTACCGGGAAGGCCCGATAACCCGAGACTCGCACCGCCGCCCACGAGCCGGGAGGGCTAAAAGGAGTGTGGAGGCACAAAGAAATAGGAAATAAAGCAGGACAATACAACAATTAACAGAAATAAATAAACAACTACAACATAGTCCAGTCCAACAGAAAGTATAGTCTAAAGCAGTAAAACGTACCACATGCCAAGTGAACAATCGGCCCGGCAAGCTGGCAACTGAGAACCTCCGCTCCGCACCCTCGAACCTCGAGGAAGAACCGCCACACCTGAAAAGCAGGTAATGAGTCTCCAAAACAGAGACTCAGCAGGGATCCCACGGAACCCCAACCGGAAACAACGGCGGTAGCGGAAAGGAGAGCTACAACTACAGCAGGAACAGCAAACCGGTGGCCGGTCAAAAATTTGGCACTACAGCTACTCCTACTGTACCGGAAGGTACACCTCGATCACACAGACGAAGCTACCAAACCACGCTAGTACCGCCTACCGAAGTAACAACACACGGCAACTATGCCGCAGAGGCCTGTCCCCCGGATACAGCCGACCTGGACACGCTGTCCAAGGTGCAACCCCGACCATCCGATCGCGGGTACCGCACCACAAGACGGAACCTCGGTAAAGCCACTAGCTCTAGACTCACGACGCGAAGACCAACACACGCGCCACGGCAAAACAGCCGAAGGACTCAACGGTCGACACGACCGAAAACCCGAAGGTCAAAGCCACGAAAACTGGTAGTCTGCCACTCCCAACTCGACAGGAGTACTGCCCACTAGAAGCACGGCCGGTAGCATCCCCTGACGTCTTACACCGCGCCGCAGGTGAACCGCCTGACGTGGTAGCTGCTACCAAAGGCGCAGACACCGTACAAGTAACCACAAACAAGTGACTAGCTGGGGTCACGCCCGTCGACGTGCGTCCACAGTCCCCAACCACGTGTGCACACACAGACCACACGTCCTAGGTCTGGCCCTCTGACTGGTTTTCCCCCGCAGTCGGACTCTGGCTACGACGAGGGGCCCTGACGGAAACCAGTCTAAAACCGCCCTCTGGGTAAGCCCGTACACCACTCCCTGGTGCGACCAGCACCGCGTACTGGTAGGCTACGACTAGTGGAGGGTCACTGAAGGAGTAGACTCTCAACGGAAAACAACGTCCGCATCCGACGACGTACGGGGGACACCCCACGTACCGGCCCCGTCACACGGTGACCACAGTCGGAGAAGACACAGGACTCGCAGTCCACGGTCACGCACGCACCGTGCGCGAGAGTCGATAAAACTCAAGTGACGCTAAGCCACTGGACTCTGGTTAGTCCTCTAAACGCACTACACCCAACGGTCCTTGAGTCACAAGACTCGGGGTCAAGACCGTTGCACGTGACAGCACAAGGCCGTCAATCTAGTCCAATCTCTAGGTCTAAAACCACGGTAGCACGAGTACCGGGACAACACACGAGTCGCCAAGACCACTCCCTCGGGAAGGGAACGCAAGGGACTAAGGCCACTCACACGGGCCACACGGAAAAACACAGAAGCACGATTCCCAAGGTAGCACACAAGCCGCCACGACGATTTCCCATCTTGAAACAAGCGGGAAACCTCCAGCCCCAGGCCGGACAACTGGACTTGCAGTCCAAGGCCAAACACATGGCCCACACGGGAATCACCTTCCAAAGGAACCCACGATATGCGGGGGGGAGGAAACCCCACCGCACACACACCGACACACGGTGACTCGATTAAGCGTAACACGAAAGCCCGAAATACATGGGGTCACCCGGACCCACCACACCTACGGGCACGGTAATCGAGGTAACACGGTCCCTCCCGACACCCCAAAAACAAGGACACGGAACCCATGGGGTGTCCAGGATACTCACAAGGCCGGAGGTCGACCACTGGGTCCCAACCGGGTCGACCGGAGACCAACACAATGCGAACGGACGCTAAAAGGTCACCCGGACCCTTAAGCGCATGAGCACGTAAAACGAGGTAAACGGAACCTCCAGACACCCCAAAACACGGTCACGGAACTCCACTGGGTGTCCAAGGCACACACGGCCCAAGGGGAGCACAATCAGCGGCAGACCGCCCGCCCCGGGCAGCCCGGCTGGTCCCTCCAAGAACGCGCTACACGTGCATAGCGCGTTCAGCCAGAACGCGCTATACGTGCCTAGCGCGTTCAACACGAACGCGCTACATAACCATAGCGCGACCAGGCCAGGTCGCGCTATGATCCTATAGCGCGACAACCAGAACGCGCTGGGGCCGTAAGGCGCGACCCGAACCGCCTTACTGTTCATCTTCTCCGATGAACGCGCCCTATCGAGGCAGCGCGGCCTTCAAGAACGCGCTACTGAAGTATAGCGCGTTCTCAGTCCGCGCCCGAAAATGGTAGAAACCGCGGGAAAAGCCATGCCACGCCCCGCTCACCCCCAGGTGAAGGGGAAACAAAAGGGGAAACCTTCCCCAAGCCCCTAGGCTTGCATCTAAACCCCTGGATCGCCCAAAAACACCATAAAACGGGAGATCCGGCTCACACCCCAAAAACATGCATTTTCCCCAAAACATCCCGTTTGGCCCGCTCGGCTCACCACGGCCTACGAAACTCACGGGAAAGGAAGTACACGGGCTGAGGGTCCATCACCCTACCTCCACCGAAGATTACGCGCACCGTGGACGCCGATCCACGAAGAAAACGCCGTTGAAGCCTCGTCGTTCCACGAACTCACGACCGAGCTTCCACGCGCCTCCACCGCCTCGATCCTCATCCATCCTCACCCGTGCCTCGCCCGCGCCATCCCCACCTCGCTCGTACTCCGCCCCGTCGACCGCCGGAGAGAGAGGGAGAGAGGAGAGAGCGTGAGAAGAGAGAGGGGGAGAAAAGAGAAATGAGAGGGGGAGAGAGAAAAGGCTTATATATAGGAAAATCCGGAAATTCGAAAAAATCCAGAAAAATAGAAAATTACACCCTCGCGATCCTCGGAGCGCACCGATCGCAACGGTACCACTCGCGCCCTGGTGAACGGCCCGGTTCACCCGCAACGAGATTCCGAAGGGAAAGCCGAAACTCACGCCGGGAATCGGAAAACACACGCGGAAAAAGCCGCGGAACGCCTCCGGGCCTCCGAAACGACTCCGGATCGCGCCGATCCGAACACGAAAGATGTCCGAAACGAAATTTCGGACACAACGGAGTCGGACGCTCCGAGAAACCAGATCCGGGACCCTCGGAGAAGGATCCGAAAAACCCGGGGCATTACAGCCCTCCCCCCTTAAAGAAATTTCATCCTCGAAATTCAGGACCTAGCGCAAAGTCACAGGGGAAGAACACTGAACCAACTGACAACGCTGTCAGAGCCCCAGCACAGAAAACCTCGATTCTCATGAAAAACTGATCCTGAGGGACACCGCCAGACTTACAATCACAAGCAACACCTCGCTCCTCGCGCCGAGCACACAGGCCAACAGAGCAGGCATATAGCAAAGGACACAGTCCGGCATCACCTCAGACAACGCGAGAATCCACCATGGCACCGCAGCCACAATCTCGCTCACCGAGGAATCACAACCCTCGACACGAGCAACAGCTACTGATCCACCCAATGGTCAGCAGACAAAACACACATCAGCTTCGCAACCAGCTGACAGGTCACACACCCTCCTCAAGGGAGCAACCAAAACAGAGCCTCCACCAGCTCAAGCAGCCATCTCAACAGACCACAACCAGCACATCGGCTCAACACCAAGAAACACCCCACACATGGCAAGCCGAAAGCCGGACATAACACTGTGCCAACTCTTGTCAGAAGACAACCTTTGACAAAGCCCAGATCCCATCCAGAAAGGCACATCACAGAAACGACCACCAAAGGTCTCGCTGGCACGCGGCTCTCGCCACGCTCGAGCCCCAACAACCAGCATCTTCTGTCTCTGAAAAGACCATCCACTGGTCACCAACTACTCGCCAACTCGGCCCTCTCGGGGAGCACGACGAAACCAAATGACAGAACCTGGCGTCTTCAGTCATCACCTCACGGGACTCAGACTTATAGGGAACCACCCCATGCTAGTCACCAAACCAGGGATAACCTTGCGACACCAATGTCCTATCAGGGACCACCAAGCCGACGCCAACCTCACAGGAGGCCTCCGCCCTAAGGCATCACTCTCCCATCTGGTCTCATCAAATCCTTCGATCAATCCAAGTGGACACCTGTCAATCCCGATTCCGCCCTTACCACAGAGCCACGGGAGACCACCTGAACAGAGCTCACGGGTCCCAAAGCAACATACATCTCATCGTGGTCGGCTACGAGACTAGCCTTACTAGTCATCCGCAGCTACCAACAGGAACCCACAACCTGCCAGAGATCACTTCCTCGAAAGATGATCTCATCCGAGGACACGACTGGGAACACAAGTCAGGCGCCAAGCCACCGACTCTGACCAACACGTCCTCGACCTCCGTCAGGCGACATCCTCAACAACCTCATCCAGGTCCAACACCGACGCCTGACACGGCTTCCATCACAGGAACATGGTACTCATGCGGCGCGCTAGCCAGCACTTTTCCCCAACACTCCACCGGCCAGTGCCAAGAACCACGACTTCTCGGGCAACGGCACGGCAACAACACGTTTCACACCAAGGAACCAATCCTCCGATGCTCAACGCAAACTCAGGAATCCGCCCGTAGCAACCAATGCTTCGATCCTGAACCAATGGGTTATGGGCCCACCAAGCTTCCGCTGCGCACTCAGATCCACGCGCACAGTCGGGAAAGCAAAACACCGCCCAACCAGCACTCGTCCTTCCGGAAAAGCGCCAGCACACCCTCACACAACAAGGGAATGGGCACAGCTTCTCACAGGCAACCACCCTGCCAAGACAAGGAGCACGTCTCGCACGGACTTCATGGCACACAAGGCCAACCAATCCGAACACACAACGCAAGACGACGAACCTTAGCCCAACACAATCTCTC
Source organism: Amorphophallus konjac (assembly GCA_022559845.1). Classification (NCBI taxonomy): domain Eukaryota; kingdom Viridiplantae; phylum Streptophyta; class Magnoliopsida; order Alismatales; family Araceae; genus Amorphophallus; species Amorphophallus konjac. The sequence goes on from CM040123.1 coordinate 365,986,060, forward strand.
CAACCAAAGGAGAAACCAGCACACTTCCGACCAACGGAAGAACTCCATGCTCGACCTGACCTCGAACCCCGCGCTTGCTGGAAACAACACCATCCAGCACCAAGGAAAAACCATCGCTCCTATCAGGTCAGAGCCTCCGACACACTCGGCGAGTGTTACATCGGACCACAATCACAACATCTCTCGATGCACCACCGCTGCAATTCCTCGAACTGCAACACGGCATGCCAAGAGCCGTAACACGAGCCACAACGACAACCGCCGATGCTCATCCTCGAGTCCCGAACTCGCCGCGGAGCCTTCACATCTCAAGCCAACTCCAGAGCGAACACAACCCATCCACTGACATAAGCGCAGGAGCAAAGACTTAACGGGACATCTCTGCCAAATCCTGCCTCAAAATCAGCAGAACAATCAGGACCGACACGTCATTTCTGACGCCACAGAGCGCGACAAGAACATCAGGCTCGACGAAACAGTAGCTCACTCAGAAGATCCTCCGCTCACCCGAGCACACTTCTCGATCAGAACACCTCAGGAGCTAGACAAACCTCAAGCTGGAGTGGCCAAAACCGACAGCAGCTCCCTCGAAGCACGCTCACGGCCACTTAACCACGAAAAATCCGTACCAGCCACCTGACCACGCTGCAAGTTCCTCGAATGCAGCACCGGGAGCTCACGCCTGCCAGCAACCTCTGCCCAACGCAGCACAACCAGGGCCACCACCGATGAGGGAGAAGGCTCTCGACCTCGATCCTTAGACCCCATGCTGGCACGAAAGCCGCGGACAGCAACCACCTTCACAGCGCAGCACAGCGCACTCAAGCTCTCAAGCGAGAAACAAGGCGGAAAGCGGACACAAAACCCTAAGCCAGCTGCTGACTATACTGGACCTTATGGACTCTGATCACTACAATATCTCGAATTCCTATGTATGTCCACAAACACCGCTCTGATACCAGCTGTAACGACCCGAGAATCCGATTACCGGGAAGGCCCGATAACCCGAGACTCGCACCGCCGCCCACGAGCCGGGAGGGCTCGGAAGGGCTAAAAGGAGTGTGGAGGCACAAAGAAATAGGAAATAAAGCAGGACACAATACAACAATTAACAGAAATAAATAAACATCTACAACAGAGTCCAGTCCAACAGAAAGTACAGTCTAAAGCAGTAAAACGTACCACATGCCAAGTGAACACTCGGCCCGGCAAGCTGACAACTGAGAACCTCCGCTCCGCACCCTCGAACCTCGAGGAAGAACCGCCACACCTGAAAAGCAGGGAATGAGTCTCCAAAACAGAGACTCAGCAGGGATCCCGCGGAACCCCAACCGGAAACAACGGCGGTAGCGGAAAGGAGAGCTACAACTACAGCAGGAACAGCAAACCGGTGGCCGGTCAAAAATTCGGCACTACAGCTACTCCTACTGTACCGGAAGGTACACCTCGATCACGCAGACGAAGCTACCAAACCACGCTAGTACCTCCTACCGAAGTAACAACACACGGCAACTGTGCCGCAGAGGCCTGTCCCCCGGACACAGCCGACCTGGACACGCTGTCCAAGGTGCAACCCCGACCATCCGATCGCGGGTACCGCACCACAAGACGGAACCTCGGTAAAGCCACTAGCGCTAGACTCACGACGCGAAGACCAACACACGCGCCACGGTAAAACAGCCGAAGGACTCAACGGTCAACACGACCGAAAACCCGAAGGTCAAAGCCACGAAAACTGGTAGTCTGCCACTCCCAACTCGACTGGAGTACCGCCCACTAGAAGCACGGCCGGTAGCGTCCCCTGACGTCTTACACCGCGCCGCAGGTGAACCGCCTGACGTGGTAGCTGCTACCAAAGGCGCAGACACCGTACAAGTAACCACAAACAAGTGACTAGCTGGGGTCACGCCCGTCGACGTGCGTCCACATTCCCCAACCACGTGTGCACACACAGACCACGCGTCCTAGGTCTGGCCCTCTGACTGGTTTTCCCCCGCAGCTGGACTCTGGCTACGATGAGGGGCCCTGACGGAAACCAGTCTAAAACTGCCCTCTGGGTAAGCCCGTACACCACTCCCTGGTGCGACCAGCACCGCGTACTGGTAGGCTACGACTAGTGGAGGGTCACTGAAGGAGTAGAACGGAAAACAACGTCCGCATCCGACGACGTACGGGGGACACCCCACGTACCGGCCCCGTCACACGGTGACCACAGTCGGAGAAGACACAGGACTCGCAGTCCACGGTCACGCACGCACCGTGCGCGAGAGTCGAGAAAACTCAAGTGACGCTAAGCCACTGGACTCTGGAGAGTCCTCTAAACGCACTACACCCAACGGTCCTTGAGTCACAAGACTCGGGGTCAAGACCGTTGCACGTGACAGCACAAGGCCGTCAATCTAGTCCAATCTCTAGGTCTAAAACCACGGTAGCACGAGTACCGGGACAACACACGAGTCGCCAAGACCACTCCCTCGGGAAGGGAACGCAAGGGACTAAGGCCACTCACACGGGCCACACGGAAAAACACAGAAGCACGATTCCCAAGGCAGCACACAAGCCGCCACGATGATTTCCCATCTTGAAACAAGCGGGAAACCTCCAGCCCCAGGCCGGACAACTGGACTCGCAGTCCAAGGCCAAACACATGGCCCACACGGGAATCGCCTTCCAAAGGAACCCACGATATGCGGGGGGGAGGAAGACCCCACCGCACACACACCGACACACGGTGACTCGATCAAGCGTAACACGAAAGCCCGGAATACATGGGGTCACCCGGACCCACCACACCTACGGGCACAGTAATCGAGGTAACACGGTCCCTCCCGACACCCCAAAAACAAGGACACGGAACCCATGGGGTGTCCAGGATACTCACAAGGCCGGAGGTTGACCACTGGGTCCCAACCGGGTCGACCGGAGACCAACACAATGCGAACGGACGCTAAAAGGTCACCCGGACCCTTAAGCGCACGGGCACGTAAAATGAGGTAAACGGAACCTCCAGACACCCCAAAACACGGTCACGGAACTCCACTGGGTGTCCAAGGCACACACGGCCCAAGGGGAGCACGATCAGCGGCAGACCGCCTGCCCCGGGCAGCCCGGCTGGTCCCTCCAAGAACGCGCTACACGTGCATAGCGCGTTCAGCCAGAACGCGCTATACGTGCCTAGCGCGTTCAACACGAACGCGCTACATAACCATAGCGCGACCAGGCCAGGTCGCGCTATGATCCTATAGCGCGACAACCAGAACACGCTGGGGCCGTAAGGCGCGACCCGAACCGCCTTACTGTTCATCTTCTCCGATGAACGCGCCCTATCGAGGCAGCGCGACCTTCAAGAACGCGCTACTGGAGTATAGCGCGTTCTCAGTCCGCGCCCGAAAATGGTAGAAACCACGGGAAAAGCCATGCCACGCCCTGCTCACCCCCAGGTGAAGGGGAAACAAAAGGGGAAACCTTCCCCAAGCCCCTAGGCATGCATCTAAACCCCTGGATCGCCCAAAAACACCATAAAACGGGAGATCCGGCTCACACCCCAAAAACATGCATTTTCCCCAAAACGCCCCGTTTGGCCCGCTCGGCTCACCACGGCCTACGAAACTCATGGGAAAGAAAGTACACGGGCTGAGGGTCCATCACCCTACCTCCACCGAAGATTACGCGGACCGTGGACGCCGATCCACGAAGAAAACGCCGTTGAAGCCTCGCCGTTCCACGAACTCACGGCCGAGCTTCCACGCGCCTCCACCGCCTCGATCCACATCCATCCTCACCCGTGCCTCGCCCGCGCCGTCCCCACCTCGCCCGTATTCCGCCCCGTCGGCCGCCGGAGAGAGAGGGAGAGAGGAGAGAGCGTGAGAAGAGAGAGGGGGAGAAAAGAGAAATGAGAGGGGGAGAGAGAAAAGGCTTATATATAGGAAAATCCAGAAATTCAAAAAAATAGACAATTACACCCTCGCGATCCTCGGAGCGCACCGATCGCAACGGTACCACTCGCGCCCTGGTGAACGGCCCGGTTCACCCGCAACGAGGTTCCGAAGGGAAAGCCGAAACCCACGCCGGGAATCAGAAAACACACGCGGAAAAAGCCGCGGAACGCCTCCGGGCCTCCGAAACCACTCCGGATCGCGCCGATCCGAACACGAAAGATGTCCGAAATTAAATTTCGGACACAACGGAGTCAGACGCTCCGAGAAACCGGATCCGGGACCCTCGGAGAAGGATCCGAAAAACCCGGGGCATTACATTATTGAAAGTTCTCAAAACTTATGAAATGGGATCAGGTCAGCTCATTAATGTTAGTAAGAGTGGCTTCTTTTTGCATCCAAAGACAAATGACTCCATTACCACTCAGATTTCCACTCTTACTGGTTTCACCAGACATAGCTTTCCTCACAAGTATCTTGGCTACCCTCTGGTTCTTGGCCGAAATAAAAAAGTGCATTTTGCTGGTATTATTCAATCCATTCAAAAGAGAATATCTAGTTGGAAATCCAACTTGCTTTCTCAAGGTGCAAAGCTGATTTTGATAAAGCATGTGCTCACTTCAATTCCAATATATTCCCTTTCCACTTCACCCCTTTACTCAGGAACACATCTTTTGCTTGAGAAGTCATTTGCCAATTTCTTTTGGGGTTCTTCCCCTAATGAGAACAAAAGGCACTAGAGATCATGGGACTTGATTTGCAAACCTATCTCTCAGGGCGGCCTAGGCATTATGTCACTTAGGCAAATGGACATTGCATTAAGAGTTAAGATGTTATGGCAGGCAATGCACTCCAAATCCTTATGGGCCACCTATTTCAGAGCTAAGTATATTGGTCAGAGACACTTGAGAGATGTTCATTTCAAAAATATGAGTGGACTTGCTAGAAGAAGCTGGATTAAGGCTAAAAATCTTGTTCTCCAATTTAACAAGGTCATCGTCGGGGATAGCAAGCTCACCAATTTCTGGTATGATAATTGGATTGGAAACCAATGTTTGGCTGATTTTGTTCCTCCTAATAGCATTACAAACTCCAACATCACAGTAAATGATTTCCTGCTGCATGCATCAAGAGACAAAATGGAATTAATGGACACTTTCGTGCCAGCACAAATAAAAACAGCTGTCATTAATACAACTCTCACCCTAGATGATGATTACCAGGCATGGAGTTTATCCTCCTCAGGAAGATGTTCAGTGGCATCTACTTATCAGGTTCTGTCCGAAAGTGTCTCCACCCAAACAACTATAAATTGGGCTAGGCTTTGGTCACAATGGCTCCCAACGAAAATATCTGTACATCTGTGGAAAATTCTTCAAAACTGCCTCCCTGTTGACTCTAATGTCCAGCGTCTGGGTGTGTAAATGTGCTCTATTTGTTCCTGCTGTCAGGTACACCATGGGGAAAACATACTCATCTTTTGTTACACAGTGAGCTAGCTTCTCATATCTGGTCGTATTTCAAATCAGTGGGGCTGCAACTGGAGGAAACTCTGTTACATCATTTATTTCGAATGCTCCTAGCAAAATTCATCTGAAATCTGCTTATGGCCACCTAATTCTAGCAGTCATAGCCTATGGTTTCTGGGATATTTGGAGAGCTCGAAATACTGTGAGATATGAAGGCAAAACTATTTCCAAAAACAGTGTTCTCCACCAAATCATTAATCATGTGAAACAGGTTTGTGTTAGTGCTAACTTAAAGGAATCAGACATTTGCAATCAGAAGATACTGGTAAAGTTTGGTATTATAACTTAACTCTCAAATGGTGCTCAGCTGAAAATCATCAAATGGATATGCCCCCCTTGGCCCTTTCTTAAATTAAATTCTGATGGTGCTTGCAAACCCAATGGAATATCTGGAGGAGGAGGTGTTATCAGAGATCACAGTGGTAATGTTATTCTTGCCTATTCCCACTATTATGGCCAGACCAACAGTCTTGTAGCAGAAGCAAGGGCTTTAATTGATGGCATCAAATACCTTCATACAGTCTCAAATCACCCAGCTCATATTGAATGTGACTCACAAGTCCTTGTTCGGGTAATTAAACAGGAATATCAATGCCCATGGTCTATCCTTCCATATGCCAGAGAGATATGGAGATCTATTACACAGTATGATAAGATTGATCATATTTACAGAGAAGGAAATAAAGTAGCGGATTCTTTGGCCTCCATAGCTTGCTCATCCAAATGTAATGCTTTTTTCTATTACAATGAGTTACCCTCAATTATAAAGGGAGAGGCTCGTTTGGATAAGCTGGGTTTACCCAGCATCAGACTGATGTAATCTTTTTATCATTTTCTTTCGCAATAAAATTCACCTTCTAGTGGGCTGATGGTGGAGTGTCACGCATTCCCTCATCTGTCCCTAGGCAGGGCTTTTTGGAAAAAAAAATAGAAGCCCATACCTGACTTACCAGTGCAGGCGAAACTGCAAGTGAATTTTTTGGCTGTACATGAATTTGTTAACAAGATTTTCAATAATTCATCAAAATTCACCAATTGAACATCAAATGCAGATATAGGGAGTCAAACAACTTCAAACATGAACGGTCATGGACCAACCGCCCAGCGAAGAACGGTTATGGGAGAACCGTATATATCATAGAATTTGAACTAACTTAAAAACTTACCGTTGAAGATAAACGGTCAAATGCCAACCACACAAACCAAGGACGGTCTATCGCTAGACCGCACATCCTCTGCAACTTCGAAAAAAACAAACCTTTCATCTCCCTCCACCGTAACCGACGGTGGAGGAGAACGAAGGGGGAAAACAAACCCATTCTCACCCTCCCACTCTCTCTCGATCTCTCCCCAAGCTCTCCCCATCTCTCTCAAGACCACCATGATGCAGACAAAGCACCAAGCCTCCCGCCTGGGGGTGAGCGGAGGCAACGACGACCCACCACCGCCGGCGACGACGGCGGCCATGGAAGCAGAGGTGATGGCGACGGCCACCACCGGGACACCGTCGACGGCTACAACCGGCGAGGAGATGATCGCGATAGTCGTGGCAGAGGCACAGGAGGAGGAAGAGGCCGAGGCACCACTGGCGGCGGCAAGGGCGGCGAGGCCAGCAAGGGACCCCAAGGTAGGTTCCCCCCACCCTTAACCCATTCCATTTTCTTCAATTCTAAGCCATGCATGCTAATCCTAGGGCGGTTTTAGGAGAGATTAGAGGCTTAGGGGTCGGTTTGGGGGGCCATGGTGGCCTCCCCGCCGGTGGGGAACCGCCACCGTCGTCGGGGAAGACGACGGTGGAGCGGTTGAACAGAAACTGCAGAAACCATAACATGGGGCCCACATGGGACCGCCCAAACTCATACGGCCCAGGAACGGCCATTCAAACAAACGAAATATTAGGACCGAGGCAAACAAAGACGGTAAGGAGAAGACCGCCCAAATGATGAACGGGCCACATTGGTCCGTTCAAACACAGAACAATACGGTCCACATGAGACCGTTCTCATTGGTACGGCCCATGGGTGACCGTTCATACCCAGAAACTGATAGAGAATACACGGTGGTCCATTCACCGCACAAAATAAGAACAGGCCCAATCTGGCCGTTCAAAACCTGAACCCCAGAAAACTATACGGTCCATATCAGACCGTCCAAACCTTAAGCGGGCCAGGGCTGGCCGAATAAATATAAGAACAGTAAGGATTCAGTCACAGGACCTGATAAGTTGGGCGGCCCACATGGAAACCGTCCATTAGGATAAATGGTCCATTGAGGACCATTCAAATCACAGACAAGACGAATGATGATTCTGTTTTATTGATGAGATGAAATTATCTAAATGAATTGTCTAAATGCTTAAAAATGATTTACTAAATGAATGGATGAAAATGAATGAATGCAGGGGAAGCGCAGGACCCGCACCTCCTGGCTACAGGTCCGCGCAGTGTACTCAGCACTGTCGGACTTCCAGAGGGAGCAGTTACCTGACATGGGGTTCGCCCCATTCCTGAGCATTGAGGTGTGTCGATTCGACGCAGCTCTGCTCTATGCCCTGCACGACCACTGGGACCCAGTGAGTTGGACGTTCCTTTTCCCGTGGGGGCATATGGTCCCCATGTTGGAGGACGTGGCTAGGCTCACTGGCCTTCGGGTGCACGGGTCACCGGTTAGCGGGACTACCTTTCCCGACTACCGGGTGATGGCTCGGGAGTTGCTGGGCCTTGAGCTACGGCGCCCCGAGAGGCAGTCGACTCTCCTTCCCCGGGCTGGTCTCCAAGACAGCTTGGGCTTGTGGCGGGCAGGTGTTGCAGTCGGGGAGCGACCGGAGGAGCACTTGTAGCGGTTGATAGAGCTGGCGTGGCCGAGAGTTGCAGCAGGATCGGGAGCGGAGGCAGACCGAGTTTTACGGCGGTTCCTGATGTTGCTGTTTGGACGGCTTCTCTTCTCTACATGAGTAGACGTGATGAGCCGCCGCTTCCTCCCCTTCTTTCAAGAGCTCGAGCATGTTGGGGACTACGCCTGGGGAGCAGCAGTCCTTGCCTTCCTCTTCGACACCCTCAGTTCGACAACGCGTCGGACGATGCTCGGGGGCTTCTCCCCCTTACTCCAGGTACGACTTCTACCTTAGGCTTAATTATGCAATTCTACATGCTTGCTAGATGCTGACACGATGCTGTGATGCAGGTGTGGGCCAACGTGCGCCTACGTGGGCTCGGCCGAGGCGAGGAGACCCGTCCTGGGCTCCTCCCTATTGCACGGAGGTGGACAGCACCTCTGGAGATGGTGGCTCTCCGGAGACAGATCCGGGAGCTACAGGATGACCTCGACTCCCTACCCTTCGCCTCGGTATGCTTCTAAACTTAGACTCTTTAATTAAATGCAATTCTACATGATCATGATGCTGATGTGACTTTTTATTTCTTGTAGGTACGGTGGACACCTTACGCAGAGGTGGGCCAGGAGGACCAGCCGTGGGTGGTCGGTGCCCTTGCCTTTGCCGGACGAGATGTGTGGCTTCACTGCGTGAATGTGGTGGAGCCACTACATCACAGGTTGGTGATGAGAACCATCGGGGTCCATCAGCCCGCGGTGGAGTTTCCAGCGCGCCTGAGAGGCGGGGGAGCGAGTGACGAGGACTACCCGGGGCCTAGTGGCAGCTTTTGATTGGTCGAAGAGGAACGCTGCGCAGGTGGCCGACTGGACAGCTCTTGGGCGAGTGGTGACCGCCCGAGCGGAAAGCGATTCGGCGTACTACACCGCGTACGCCAGACACTACCGGGACCAGGTGTTCCGGGGTGCCCACCGACCGGTACTACTTCTGAACTCAAACTCTGTCTATTATGCTCATGATTCCTATATGATGTACTAACACATGAACTTCTAAATGCAGATCGACCCTGCGGGACGACTAGTGGAGCTACAGGGGCTCCTGCACTCTACCATCAGGGAGCGGGACGAGGCTCGGGAGGCCCTGGCCTTATTGGTGAGTTTTCTAAACCCTAAACTCTTTAAATTATTTAAATGATTATGATTATGCATGTGACTGACCTGTAGTTTTGAATGCAGCGCATTGAGGGGGCCCAGAGACAGGGGGCTGATGCTCCTTCTTCTTCCACGACCCAGACTCCTACAGACCGAGCCGAGCGGGAGGCTGACTTCACTCGGATGGTAGCGCGGTCCAAGGCGGCCGAGGTGGCGCTCACCGAGAGGGTACGCAACTCACTACACTCTCCCTTTGCTATTTATGCTTATGATATGTATGAAATGCAATTGACTGACCATGGTATGTGCATGCAGACATCCGAGCTGACCCAGCTCAGGGCCGAGCTAAAGTAGAGCCGGGCAGCTGCTCGGGAGGAGTTGGCCCGTGTGCGGGAGGAGGCAGCATAGAGCTGACCAGAAGACGCGCTGGAGATGGCACTTCTGTGGGCTGAGCTGGAGCGACTACGAGCCAGCATGGCCGAGGCGGACCGCTACCCGGCTGAGACGGAGCATTACCGGGCCGAGGCGGAGTGTTACCGGGCCGAGGTGGAGCGTTACCGGGCTGAGGCGGAGCAAGCCCGGGTACAGGCTGCCAGACTGGAGGGCATGGTGGCGGGCATGAGAGAGGTGAGTCGGGAGCGCAGCCGAGCGACTCCGAGCGGCAGCCAAGCCACTCACGGCTCTGTCAGGAGTTACTTCACCGGTTCCTCCGGTCACCGAAGGAATGAGAAGGAGGAGAGACGCCGGTGACGTCAGCGCGACGAGGCGGTTTCAGCGATGCCTCAACCAAAGAGGCATGAGGGAGCCGGAGACAGCGACAAGGGCCAAGGAGAGGGAGAGGCTTGACTTTGTACTTGGCCCGACTTTGTACAAGATATGATATGATAATGATATGCATGTTTTTATTTTGATTTTGTATGTGTAAAGGAATGAATGATTGAATGAATATATGAATGCGACTTGAGTGCGTGAGTGAGAGATGACGACTACGGGTGTGACGCGACACGACCATGAGTGAGATAGAGGGACGCCGACTCCGAGTGAGAGGGAGAGCGTGAGGAGTGACGTCAAAGGAGTGAGATGAGTGCATTAAATGAGTGAGATGAGTGCGCCAAACGAGTGGGACGAGAGCGCCAAATGAGTGAAATGAGAGCGCCAAATGAGCGAAATGAGAGCGCCAAATGAGTGAGACGAGGGACGCCAAATGAGTGAAAGGGAAATGCATATGAGTGAAATGAGAGGACGTGAGACGAGAGATGCAAATGAGTGAAAGGGAAATGCTTATGAGTGAAATGAGAGGGCGTGAGGCGAGAGATGCAAACAAGTGAGACGACGCCAAATGAGTGAAAGGAAGGACGCCAACTGAGTGAAATGAGAGATGAAAATGAGTGAGATGAGGGGTAGCACAACTTACTAATTGGACAGGTTGACAAAGTGCTCCAGATTAGATGAGCGGTTCTCAGTGAGCCGCTCAAAGCAATACATGGTCCATAATAGACCGTTCCAAGGAGAATTGAACAGTTGAATATTAACCGCTCTGAATGATGAATGATTTATCATGAACCGCGTGAGAATAAGAACGGTCAAGTTCAGGCCGCCTAAAGTCTAGCCCTCGGGTTCTTTGGAGGGTGATGAACGGTCAGTTACAGACCGCGCAAGAGGATGGGTGGTCTATCGTAAGACCGTCCAAGTGGGTACCCTGCGAACTCAAAGGGGACTCTACTGGAGAGTCCTCAACCCGAGGGTAAATCACCTTAAACCTATCCAAACCTCATCTTAACCCGTCCTAGACTTATACAACCCCAATCTCAAGAGGCCTAGGCTTCCTAACAGGCCATATAAGTAGGAGGGGAGCCTAAATTCATGATTCACACATCCTTCTCCTTCTAAGCCTTGAAATTTTTGATATCTGCCACCAAATCATCATGAAGAGGGCCCTAGAGGGGAGTTCTATGGAGGGAGCATCTTTTGAAGGGCCAAAGCCAGCCAGGAAAGAGCGGGAAGTGCTCCAACGGCTAACTGCGATCCCGCGACATCTGAGCTCGAGCCCTATGAGAGAGGTAAGTTAATCATGAGTTTATTCAATTCAATTCTCTTTCATTTACTTACATGCTTTTCCTTCCTCTCTTTCTTCCAACCTCAGCTTCTTCCTGGCGCGAGGCGGTATTCCACCTTGAAGTGGCTGGCTCCCATGGTCCGCGCCTTGCCCCTAGGAGTGACATCCATCTTGAGATCTTGGCACTTGCAACCTTTCCTAGTGTTAGGTCAGAACTACCCAAAGCTTTCTCTTGATTGGCACAGCATCTCGGCCCTAGTTGAAATTTGGCATCCTCAAACCCATACATTAATCTTTCCATCATTCGAGGCCACTATCCTATTAGAGGAGGTAGAGACCTACTTCTCTTTACCCAGGTCCCAGGTGGGAGGGGAAGACTTAGTGTGTCACACCGTTGCCCCTATAGATCCTAGGCTCATCTTAGGGGGGTTCATACTAGATAGCAGGGATGTCCATACCTTCGTAGGCCCACGTCAGATTCACCTTCTTCCTCTTAGATAGAGGGTAGTGGAGCATTGCAAGAACAAATGTCGATGGGATGAAGCCATAGCTAAGGCTGCGTCCATTTGCTTGTGCGGTGCCATATTGTTTCCTTCAGTTGACCACGTTCTAGAGATGCCCCTTCTTAGTACCATTAGTGGCCTATGGCAGGGACTTTCCATCTCCCAGGCCATCCTTGCTTACTTGTACGAGGGCCTTACTTCAGCAGCCTTAGGAGATCCTCTATTTGGCTCTATGATGCTTCTAGAGTGTTGGATGGGTGCTAGGATGAAATTCATTTATAGGGAGGATGTCACTTCGGCTAGCAGGATCTTCGGGAGCCACCCCCTCTTCTTCATAGGTGGCGCGTTCGGATTCTCTCCGCAGGTAGAGTGCAGGACAACTGAGATGAAGACAAGGGATGAGTGGCGACTGTACATCAATAGAATGCCCCTAGATCAGTTCGTGATGCGCCCGGGCTTCCTCCGTGACACCACCGTCAGAGTTCCCAGGAGGCCAGGCTTGGACTTGAGGCTCATGAGCGACACCGCGCTGGCGATGTACAGCCCGCACCGGTGCTACCTACAGGTTGGACTACCCCGAACTGCTCTACCAGCGCTACCCCATCTTCCCGTACTACAGGCGAGGAGGATTGGCACAGAGGAGGACGAGCAGGCGGTCAGGAGTGCCTTGATCATGTAGGAGGTGAGCAGGGTGCTTACCCTACTGGCAGAGGTTGCAGAGATCCCGGCGACGTGCCAGGCCTATGTTAGAGAGCTGAGAGAGATACGTCCGCGCGGGGATGCCCATCGGAGGACTGAGTGATTTTTATTTTATTTTCATGATGATGATGTTGGATAGGACTTATGCTTAGAAAATTTGATATATGAGATGAATAAAATTGATGATTGGATTGAGTTTGAGCTTTTGTTTGGTTCATGATGTGATTGCATAGGTCGGAATAGGATCTTTACCATTCACATGGTCACGAGCCAACTGCACCTTTCAGCTTCAACCTGCCCCTGCACACACACAAATACAGAAAACAGATTAAATCTATTTTAGGCTTAACCCCTTGCCTATAGCAAGTTAGGAAATGACCAGCTCTTGATTTTTGGTCAAGGGGGTAAGCCTTATTAAATAGGCAAATAACAAATGTCAAATGAATGTAATGGATGCTATGAATGCAAATGAAGAAAATCTTTTTTGAAGTTTTGAAAATATCTGATTTTTGTTTCGATTTCAAAATTTTTGATTTTGTCTTGGGTTTTGAACATATTTAAATTTCTTTTGGATTTTGAAGTATTGGATTTTTTTGTGTTTTGAACATATTTGATTTTTTTTTAAGTTTTGGGAATATCTGATGTTTTTGAGTTTTGCAATATCTGATTTTTTGAGTTTTGAAATATCTAACTTTTTTGAGTTTTGAAATATCTGATTTTTTTGAGTTTTGAAATATCTGATTTTTTTGAGTTTTGAATTATCTGATTTTTTTTGAGTTTTGACACCAGCTTAGACCTGACGACAGGGAACCTCCCATCTCACCAGGGGCCCCCCGGGCTTAACGTGTAATATAAAGGACCGCCCGTGGCCGGTGCTAACCTTGCTTTGACGGTACCTCTACCGAGGCCATACCCGGGGTAGGATCCATTCCTTGGAAAATAAAATAGACTTAGCAGGAAAGCTGGCGGTAGGTAAAGAGGTTTTTAGGGCTTGAGTTCTTCTCACGACACCCCTTTTTCAAAGAATTTGGTCTGTTGTGCCGGGGCTTTATGTCCATTCTCGAACCTACTTCCGTTCTAGGCACGCATACGACCGGGCTCATAACGTCCCATGGGGAAACTGTATTGCCACTCTTGTCATGCCTAGTTTTGTTATTTGGGGACTTTCAAACCCCTTTTAGAGCTGTGAGCTTTGAGTGAGCTTTTAGCCTTGATTTTTGTCCCTTTTTTCTCATTCCTTTCTTTCTTTTATTTTTTTGTTCTTTTACGGAATAAGGCCATAATGGACTGCCCCTATTTGAGACCTCTTTTATTGGGGGGGTCTAGATCGGTTCTCGCCCCCTTATTCACCCTTTGCCCCTATTTTTAGCCGAGAGAGAAGGAAAAACAAGGACTTTCACCCTTCCTGAAGCATGGCCAAGGGAGAAACGGCGTTTATGCAAAAGAAAGAAACCGACCCACGAGGGGTTGTGTAGTGTGTGAAATGTTGAACCGGGGATTTCCTTTCGTGATCAAGTGAAGGCGCACCCCACCACCAAGTCGTTGCTGGTTTGACTCTATGGATAAAAGCGTTTTAAATATAGCCCATTCCATGGATTTGGTAATTCTTCACCCTCCGCGTTGATTAAACGATACGCGTTACCCGGATAGACTTCCTTAATTACAAATGGCCCTTCCCAGTTGGGTTGCAGTTTAGACCTGGGACTTGCTGACCTGATAAATTTATATTTCAAAACCATATTACCCACTTAAAATTTTCGCTTGATAACCTTCTTTTGAAAATACCGCGAGACACATTTTTGATAAACCGAAACATGATTGGCCGCGTTAAGCCTCTTCTCATCTAAGAGTTCCAGTTGGACTAGCAATGCCTCTCTACGTTCATCGAGATTAAGTTCTTTGTCCAGCTGCACCCTTAGGGAAGGGATCAGGATCTCATACGGGAGTACCACCTCCATCCCATAGGTGAGAGCAAAAGGAGTTTGCCCCGTGGGAGTACGGACGGAGGTGCGATAAGCTCATAGAGCCTCTACCAGTTTATCGGCCCAATCAACAAATTTGTGTGATTCGCATGTTTTCTTGATAATTTTAAGAAGAGTTTTGTTCATGGCCTCAGCCTGGTCATTGCCTTGGGGGTAGTATGGTGATGAATGATGCAATGATATATTAAACTTCTTACAGAGGTCCCGGAGTTCTTGAGAAACGAATTGAGGTCCGTTGTCGGTGACGATATTGTAGATGTGGAAAATGTGGAGCGTGGTGTATATGCGTGTCGACCCCACAAATCACATGAATAAGCATGAAGGCATAGGTGCACCAATCAAGTGAATAACATGAATATGTGGCTATGTAAACAT
This sequence comes from Amorphophallus konjac, assembly GCA_022559845.1. NCBI lineage: Eukaryota > Viridiplantae > Streptophyta > Magnoliopsida > Alismatales > Araceae > Amorphophallus > Amorphophallus konjac. The sequence continues at coordinate 366,001,120 of CM040123.1, forward strand.
GGTAGCATGATCATACAATCAAGACAAAGGTGATAAAAGATGTAAAAGAATACCGTGATCGCCACCAAGGAATGACAACGCCAAAAGAATATAAAATACTAAGTGTGTTGTGTACCTTGAAAAAAGAGGATGATCTCGCTCAATATCAAGATGCGGGGACTATGTGGATTACCTCTCCTTGCCTTCCAGCCGGCTAGAAGGTAAGGGCCTCACTTTCCATGCTTTCCTGCGAAACAAACACAAAACAAAAGGCAAAACCCATTAGAAAATGCTAAGTGTAGAAATCTGCCCAAGTGTATAAAGCAGCATGAAAGATTGAGGGTAAACTTACCCGGGGAGGGTTTTTGACCGCTATGGAAGGGTGCAAACAATAGGTGTGTATATTGTGATAGGATTAGAGTGAATAAATCGATTTAATATGCCATGATTAACAAAGATAAACAAGGTGTAAAAGTGCTTGCCACAAGAAAAACTGTGCAAACAGTGTAAAGTGGGTGCAAAGACTGATGCAAATAGTAGAGTAAACGAAGTTCAAATGTGGAGAAATTTGAGATGACAGCAGACTTGAGTGTTGTAAAGAAGCAGGAACAAGAATCACTCCAAAAGGAGGTCGGGACAGAAAGTTATGACACCGGAGATTTGGCGAAAAATGCGGACTGTGCAGAAAATGCATAACAGTGCACAAAGTAGACTCAAAGAGTGATGAATATCTCGCAAGATAGAACACCAAAAGATGAAAGAGTGGATGCTATGGAAAGGTGGGAGTGTTGTGGGGAAACTAGGGTAGAAAGGAGAGTTTAAAACGGGGAAGACAGTAGTGAAAAAAGGGGTGGAAAACTCAAGAAAATAGAAGGGTGCAGAACAAGGGAGAAAAATGACTAAGTGTAAAAACAGAATGAAAGTGATAAACTCATAGACAAAAATATGAAGGAAGATGATGAGGTAATGAGTCCAAAACCAAGGAACACAAAGATTATACTTCCCTCTAGAGCCTGGAGTTGAAAGGATGGATCAAGAGTGCCCCACGGCCTCGCACCGCCGACACAAATATGTCCCCGTCGCAAGAAATCTGAGTTTTAGCAAAGTGCAGAACAGTGTGGTGAAACCTCAAAAGTAGGGGCTTGGAAGAGGGGGAAAAGATATGATAAATAAGGCAAACATATAATCAACGTGAGGCTAATACTCCCCTCTTCAAGATGGAGTTGAGGGAGGACAAAAAGGATGAAGCATGACTCCGCACCGGCTTGATGAACAGGCCCCCGTCGTGGACTTTGTAGCAGAAATCAGCAAACTATGATGATTTACCAAAAGTAGGGGTAAAGTTGAGAGGGCAAACGTTGATGAAATAGAGCAAACAAGGAACCAAAATGAAGCTTATACTTCCCTCTTCAGGCTAGGGTCGAAGGGTTGAGTCAACAATCCAGCATGGCTTCGCCGTCGTCTTGGAAACGCACCCCCGTCGCACAGGAAATCTGGGCAGGTTTATATAGAAAAAGTTGTGAAACCCCCAACTTTCCCCCACGATTCCAGAAGATAGAGTCCACCAAATCTCGAGATCTCTGGATCATTCTCGAGATAATAGTCAAGATAAGGCGTAGGAACAAACGAGACTCTTTTTGGTTGAAGATTGTGGAAGTTATGGCTCTTGGAAGAAGCCTCTGGAACCTAATCTGCAGGGTTTTTTGGTTGCACGAAAAGTAGAAAAACTTGATATTGTGGCCACAATTCCAAGAGATATAGCCCATCAAAATTTGATTTCTATGAACCAAATTAAAGATAATACAAAGGGCTAAAAGTAGGAAAAAATGGGGATCAATTTGGATAAGTAGTCTAGAAGTTATGGCCGCCGCAAGATAGGCACATCGCCCAGGTTCGTGGAGATTTGAGTCTAGAGCAGGCTGAACTCTTATTGGATAAACGGTCGTACGATCGACTATTAAGGGTTAAACGGTCGTCAACCAATCGTTTGCAACAATGAACGGCCATTAGCACGACTGTTTAAGGTAGACCTTGCGTGACTTTGGAAATTGGATCATATCTCCCAAATGGTGCAGAATTAGCAAAAGTGGTAGAAGACAAAATTATAGATAACGAAAAAATGAACAACTTTTATGAAGAAAGTAAGATGAGAAAATGATTAGAAGAGAGAGAAAATAGGGCTATAAGAGAGAGAAAGAATATCGGGACATAGGTGAACAGTGCAGTCCGCCAAAAAATTGTAAATAACTTGAAATCGGTGCAGAACTGGCCAATGACATAGAAGAAGAAATTGTAGGGATTTGAAAGATGAACAATTTTAGTGAAGGACACATTTTTAAAAGAGGAAAGGAAGAGGGTGCAAAAGGACCGTTTTCAAGACTATGCAACGAAAGGGGGCTGAATGCTTGAGGGAAGCCGGCCTAAATGGGCCGGAAGGTGACAAGATAGGCTCCAGGGATCTATGAAATAATGATCTCCAAGGTTCAAAGGGAATGGAATAATGAAATGGGCTCGAAATCCATCCAAGAAAGGCTTGGGTAATTCGAGACATCAAAATGATGAATAAGAGAAATGACTCAACTTGCAGGCTAAAAACGGGTGTCAACAGATATCACTTGGCACTCCAGACCGCGAGATGATGTTTTTCATGATGAAGCGGCATACTGTGGTGGCTTTGATTTCGGCGTAGGCTTCAACTTCCGCCCACTTGGTGAAGTACTCCATAGCCGTCAGGATGAAGGACTTCTGCTTTACTGCGGAATTCGGGTCACCGAGAGGTCCGATGATATCAAAGGCCCACATGGAAAATGGCCAAGGAGCAGAAAGAGGATGGAGAGAAGAAGCAGGAGCATGGATCTTGTCAGCATGGAGCTGGCATTGAAGACACCTACGGATATAGGTGGAACAATCTTCTTCTAGGGTTGGCCAGTAATAACCCTGCCTAAGAATCTTCTTCGCCAACGCCTGCCCATTAACGTGCCCTCCACACTCACTGGAGTGAGCCGCTTCTACTACCTTCCAAGTATCATCGTCATCTAGACACCTCATTAGAACTCCATTGAGGGCTCACCTATACAATTCTCCAGCAACAATCGTGTATCTCGCGGCGACTCTTCTAATGGCCTTTCGCTACTCGGCATTTGCCGTCTCCGGGAATGAACCATCCTTACAATATTGCTCAATCTCATAATACCACGGCAATTCTTCTTCTTCTATGATCTCCTCAAGCTCAGTTAACGAAACTTCTTTCACCTCTTCCCTTTCTGCCTTCCTTTCTACAGACTTCCTAAGGTTATCGAACCAGGGATCCTGAAGAGAGGGAATGTCTAATCACTGGACCACAATGGTCTCAGTGGCACGACTGAGGGAAAATGAATGAGAAGAAGCTAGTGATGCAAGGGCATCAGCCAGAATGTTCTGAGAACGAGGAGTGTGAATATAGATAAGCTTCCGAAATTACCTAGCCAAGAGCGTGACCAGATCTTGATAGGGCTTAAGCTTAGGGTCACAGGGGTGCGGTAAGTTGCCAGAACTTGACGCAGCACCAACTAAGAGTCTCCTATGATGTTAAGGTATCGCGCGCCCATGATGTAGGCGTGCTTCAGACTGGCAAGGAGAGCCTCATAGTCGGCTATATTGTTCGTGGCAGGAAATGAGAGTTGATAAGCAACAGGGATGGTCACCCCTTTCGGAGTAAGGAGAACGGCGCCAATTCCACTGCCCTGGGAATTGAGAGCACCATCAAAATGGAGAGACCAAAAAGGAAGAAGAGTGATTACTGCCAAGTGTTCATCAGGGAACTCGTCCTGGATTGAATCAGTGCGAGGGATGGGAGAATGAGCGAGGTGCTCAGCAATGGCGTATCCCTTGATCGCTTTCTAGACGACGAAGGTGATGTCGAATTGGGAAAGAAAGTTTTGCCAGCGAGCTAATCGGCTAGAAAGGATAGGTTTTTCTAAAAGATAACAAATGGGGTCCATTCTAGAGATCAACCTAACATCGTGGGCAAGAAAATAGTGTTTGAACTTCTGAGCTATCCACACTAGCACTGCACAGGTCTTCTCCATGGCAGTATACTTAGATTCAGCGGGATTAAACAATCTCGAAAGGTAGTATGATGCCCTTTCGCTTCCTTCATCATCTACCTGAGCCAAGAGAGCTCCTAGGGAGTCCACAATCACAGAAATGTATAGGATTAAGGGTTTCCCAGGGACGGGTGGTTGCAGAACCGGGGGATTACAAAGATAGACCTTAAGCTCCTCATAGGCCTTTTGGCATTACTCATTCCATTCAAACTCCGCGCCTGAGTTCAACAATTCATAGAATGCGCGGCATCTCTGCGAGTGTTGAGATATGAATCTCCTGATGAATTGTAAATGCCCAATCAAACCTCGAAGTTCAGTGATGTTCTTAGGCGGTGGCATTTCCATGACGGCCTTTGCTTTGTTCGGATCGATCTGAATCCCCCGTTTACTAACTATAAACCCGAGTAGCTTCCCAGATGCAACTCCGAACACGCATTTCTTGGGATTCATCTTTAACTTATACTCCCTAGCTTGCAACACCTTGGCTAGAATGGCGGGGCGTTCTTCTTGAGACCTTGATTTTACCAAAATATCATCCACGTAAGCCTCTAAATAGACATGCATCATGTCGTGGAAGATAGCCATCATTGCCCTCTGATAAGTGGCACTTGCATTCTTCAATCCAAACGGCATAACAACATAGCAGTACGTGCCCCAGGGCGTGGTGAACGAGGTCTTCTCTTGGTCCTCAGGAGCCAGACGGATTTGGTTATATCTAGAGTAACCATCCATAAATGAGAGGGCTTCATACCCAGCTGTATTATCAACTAATACATTAATGTGAGGAAGCGGGAAATCGTCTTTCGGACATGCCTTATTCAAGTCCCTGAAATCGATACAAATCCGGATTTTGCCATCCTTCTTCATTACCGGGACTATGTTGGCCACCCACTGCGGATATAAAACAACTCTAATAAACCTAGCCTTATGTAATTTGTCAACTTCTTCCTTAATCCTCAAGGCCATCTGTGGGTGGAATCTTCTTGCTTTCTGTTTAACGGGTGTTGCCCCTGGTTTAAAAATCAATCGATGTTCAACCAGTGTGAGGTCAAGACCCGGCATGTCCTCGTAGGACCAGGCAAATGAATCGCTATACTCTCTCAAAATCTTGATGAGCTTCTCTTCAACCTGAGAAGGGAGATTAGTAGAAATAAGTATGGGCCTGGGGTCCTCTTCGGTTACAAGATTAACTTCCTTAGTGGGTTCATCCACTATTGAGGATGGTTCGTCAAATCTCTTCAAACCTTGTGCGTACAGATCAGCAGTGTCATCCACCTCGCTTTCCTCATCATCAACTGGATCCTTCTCATTCACAATTTCGTATACTCCTAATCCGTCATTGCTCCATACCCCATCTGATTCCTCATCATCTTCCAAAACAATAGCTGTCTCTACAAATTCCGGGCACCTAAGGAGGGCATGGCATCTCTCGGCCAAGTCTTGCAGAAACCTATCAGGGATGGACTTAGGATGACGCATCACAGGGTGCGCCGCAGATGAGGATGGGCTGACTAGACTTGAACTAGACTCTACCCCAACTGACTCGACTAACCTAGGAGACTCTACACACTGTACATCTAACCTAGGAGAGAGGAAATCTACCGAAAAAGGAACAGGGGTCTCACACCCCTTGGAATCTGAGCAGAACACAGCGTAATCTTCCACTGAAACCTCCGTTTTGAAATTGGCATTTTTTTTGGAGGCCGGAGGAGATCACGCAACACGAGGAAGAGGATGAAGGAGGAGGGAGTTGCATAGGGAATAATTCAGGGAATATGCAATCAAAGAATGGATCAGAGGAGGAAAACCACATCTCATGGAGTTGAGCACTGGGGGGAGGAGGAGTAAATAAGGGTGAAAGATCAATAGGCGGGCAGCGCCCGCAAGCACAGGGAACAAATAAAATCTCAGGTGGTCTCTTCGTGAAGTACGGGTCGACCAAGATTGGAGGGGAACGGGGTACAAGATCCAACTGTTGGAACCAAGAGGCAAGACGGGATGGGGACAGAGAATAGGTAGTGATAGAGCTCCCCACATCCTGTGGCCCCTGGCAGGCCAGCTGCATCGGAGGACGCTTCACCAGCTACGTCTCCTTCTTCTTCAGACAGTCTTCTCTCTTGCTGAACAGCTTTTCAAAACAACCAGCAAAATCTTCCATGTCACCCACCAACCCCTTCAGCGGCGGCGGTGGGTCAGAATCACCATCTGCGGCATCAATCTTCACATCAGGACTAGGTGGCGGCTTCTTTAAAGTGCCAGGCTGCAATGGGCCTTTCACAAAATATTATCGATAGTCCCACGTTAACGGCCCGGAGTCTCCAAGTATCGACATTGCGGAATCACGGTAGCCGAGGCCTCGGCGGCCCATCTTCCTGTCTTTAGGGACGGGGTTGGTCCGGCCCTGTAATTGTGCGCCGAGACCCAGGCCCGGCTGATAGCCCAGTTGCAGGATCATGTGCACCCTTTAGAGTCCCTCATGTTGGACTTGATCTTGACATTTGTTGGTGCAGTAGCGGGCTTGCGTGACGCATATGCCCATCAATAATTCAAGTCCATAACTGACAGAACTGGCCTATTGCTCGGCCATAATGTAGGAAGAATCTTGGCCGCTATCGCATCAACATTCTGGACTGTGGAAATGCTTTTCACCTTGACCACCCGCCCCTGGAATGGGAATTTCAAACACTGGTGGGCAGTCGAGGGCACGGCATTCAGGCTGTTTATCCATGGACTACCTAGAATAGCTTTGAACATTGGGTCTATGTCCAGTACATAAAATTCCACGTCCATAACCAAAGGCCCTAGCTCGGCCTGTACGGTCACGACCCCGTGACAAGCACGCCTGGAGTTGTCATATGCCGCTATGGTGGTGGGTGTTGGCTTGAGCATATCCTCTGAAATGTTGCAGGCACGAAGGGTACTAAATGGACACACATTTATTGATGCTCCCGTGTCCACAAGGGCAGACTCCACGGCCACTTTGTTCAAAGAGATGGTAATACACAGCGGCATCTGTCGTGCCTCACGGGGTGCTAGCTCTGACTCGGAGAATGAAATGGAAGGCCCCTTTGTAATGGATGCCAACACCATCGGCAAGCTATCTACTGCCACATCCTCGCTCACCATAACCTTAGGTAGAAACGTTCTCAATGCATCCTGGTGTAGCGGTGACCTTTTGATCAACTCAAGAACTGAAATCTTGGCCGGCATCCGATCCAAGTGCTGCAAGAGGTCATACTTCGTGCCTGGCACGGGGTCTACTTCTTATGTTTCTATTGTAGGGGAGGGAACTTGGAGGTTGGGTGCAGACGCACCAGAGGAAGAAAAAACTCTTTGGAAAGGACGCCCACTCCGAAGGGCTCAATGTGGTGCCGGCACGGCCTGAGATAATGCGTAGAAATGGGGGTGATGATGGTGTAAGTTGGTCTAATGGGCCCTGGTGAAGGGGAGATGGGCGAATGGTTAAGCGGAGGGGTGACAATGGAGGGTATGGTGGGTGGTGGCGAAAGGGCTAGTGGTGTGGAGGGGAATGCGGTGGGCCTGAGGGGTGATGCGGAGGGTATAATGGGTGGAGTAGTGGTCAGAATGGCAGGCCTGAGAATGGTGGGGTAACAAGTGCGGGGGAATGGTGGTGGTGAAAGGCCAAAAGGTGTGCGGGGGTCTCATCATCAAAAGTCCACCCAGGGTTGGGGGCTGGGTGTTGAACAATGTTTACCTGGGCCGGAGCCGACGGCTGCTGTTGTTGTTGAGAAGCGGGTTGATGGATTGGCATGGGATTTTGATGGATCCCAAGGTCCTATTGTTGCTGCTGTTGCTGGGGTTGCTGTTGCTGCGGGGGTTGCTGTTGCTGCTGTTGCTGGGGCGCCGCCTGCTACGGCCTGGCTTGTCTCTGCCTCTACTTGATGTCTTCGATCAGCTGGTGCATCTGGGCCCAATCAATCCTCTGGCCCTCGTGCAAATCATACACCATATCTCTGAACGGATAGCACCGCTCTATTGTGTGCCCAGGCTGCCGATGATAGATGCAATATCGAGACTGATCGGTGGCCGGATTCCAATTTTGACGCTCCGGAGGTAGTTGAATATCACCAGTATACATTAAAGCAGAGAAAATATCAGGCAATGTCTCAGGAAGAGGGGGGTAATGGGTCCTCTTTGGGCTCATTCGAGCAGGTCCATAAGCGGCAGGTGGAGGAACATTGTTATACTGCGGTGGCCGCTGAGGCTGTTGGGGTGGTGCTGGTTGTTGTTGCGGGTATTGAGGAACCTGGAAAGTGGGTTGGGGAGCTTGTGGAGTGACGAATTGGGGGTTACGTGGGGGCTGCGGGAAGCGAGGTGGAGCGGCTTGGTGGGGGAACTGAACAGCCTGGACCTACTCATTGATCTGTACTCCCTCAGTGACAGGGCCTTGGGATTTTCTGGCGGTTTTGGGTTTCTAGGCCTCAAATAGGGAATGAATAGGGGAGTCTTTGAACTGGGTTTGTATGAATCGAGCTCTACTGTATAACTGGTGCATATTCGAGATGTCATTCATTGCCAAGATATTTCTGAATGTTGGCGTAGCATTGGAGATCAACAATTTAACTTTTTCTTCTTCAGGGATTTGCCCGGGCACACGTGAGGCCATCTGCCTCCATCGATCTGCATAGGTTGCAAAGTCCTCTTCCTGCTTCATCTTTTCTGCTACCAAGTCGGAGAAGGAATACTTGGGGCCGACCCGATCTTGGAGTCTCTGAATGAACCTCTCCTTGACGGTCTTGAAATTCTTGGCCTCCTCCATAGGCAAAGTATAAAACCATTCCAGGGTGACCCCTTCTAATGATCGGTGAAACAAATAAGCCATAAGGCGATCGTCATGCTGGAATTGTGCTGACTCGTAAAGAAACTCCCGAACATGAATGAACGGGTTGCCATTCCCGTCGTATTTTCGGTACACGGGGAGCTTGGATTGAGGAGGAAAACGAATGTCCCTGAAGTTAAGAATAGGGACGTCAGCCAAAGATTGCGGGCCAACCCGCTTGTGGAGGAGGTCAATTTATTGCTGCATAGCAGCCCATTTATCAAGAATTTCCCGTTCCCGGGATGGAGGAGAAGGAGCTGGAGGAGCAGTACCTGGATACGTAGCCAAAGTAAAAGCTGACTGAGGAGGGGGCATCCCGTAAGATGGATAATGGGCCAGGGAAGGGCCCACATCCGCATGAGCCAGCTGGGCGGCCCCTGGTTGCAATCGAGTGAAGTCTGCCGGGGCTAGAAGGGCCTACGGCGATGGAGAAACAGTGACATAAGGATCAATGTAAGGAACAAAGGGGATTTGGGACTTCCCCTTATCGAGCGACTGATGGGCCGAGGTGGAAGCCTGGCCTATTTCCATACGGGAATAGCGAAGGATCTGAGGACGGGTAGGAGTAAGGTCAATAGGGGCCACAGAGGTGGTCCCAGCAACAGAGGATGTGGTGGCAGTAGCATTCATGCTACGAGAAGGAACTGAGGTCGGGGCATCGGCCCCCTGCAAGGCTTGCCGGATGAGATGGAGCTGGGTAGGGTCCAGCTGGGCCATCATATTGAGAATCTGATTGGCCGGATTCTGATTGGACGGATTTGAAAGAGAGGGTTGGGAACCCTCGCCAAGAATGGTCAGGAGTGGAGGGGCAGTCCCCTCTCCTCCCTGCAGATGGGTGACCCGAGGTGGGTCCTCAAGAAGGCCGCGAGGAAGAGAATCCTCGTGAGACGGAGAGAAATCATATGATGACATGGGAGATGATGAATCAAACAAAGGGTTGAAGTATGAATGGAAATGAGAACTGGCCCTAGGAGATGATCCTGAGGGAAAGAGACAACCCCACATACACTAAACAACTAAGACTAGGGCAAACAATCATGACTAACCAAATCAACAAATCAAACAACAAACATGCAATGGGAGGAAGAGATGAGAGGAGAATTACCCAATCAGACAATCAAGTTGTTAAATGATGCCCGTGAAATTCTTATGAGTTCCTTTTTGAACCTTAGTGGCTTGATTAAAATGTAGATTCACTCAACACCTAGGTGCATAACTAGGGTAAGAAATGAGGTACTGTGTGACTCTATAGGGATCTCTCACTCGCGGATGCAAACCCTAGACTGGGGGTGGATACGGTACAACCTGCCCGGCGTCCGTGTGGGAATCCATGGCTCACGGGGGCTTACGGAGATCCTCGGCAAGGTCCCTAGTCGGCTCCAAGGAATATGGAGACGAGAGGAAACCCTACCTCGGTAGGAATGCAACTACTATGAAAATAGATGGATGCTCCTATGCGCACCGGAGTGCATGCAAAATCTAGCCTATCAACTATCAAACAATGATCAATCAAATATATGGGCAATAAAAACAATCATGCAACAATGATGTGGGAGCAGGGGGAGATCAATAACTAGCACCAAAGCTGAGAAATGTCATGGAACATGGCAATCAAAATGAATAATGAATGCATTGCGGCACCAGAAGGACGGTCTGTATGCGATCGCTCAAAAGGACAGACGGTCTGTAGGGGACCGTATAAGCCAGGGAGCAACAGAGGGACAAAATGACTGTAGAAGTAATCACAGAATGCTGGAAATATAGGATAGCAGAGATGAGGAACGTACCAGAAGAACGGTCTGTAACCAGCCGCGTAATCTATGGGACGGACCTCCAGCAGCCGCGCACCTATAGTCAGAACACACAGAAGCGTACCTGTGCCAGAGCGATAAACGGCCAGAGACAGGCCGTGCAGAAGGATGGACGGTCGATAGAACGTCGTCTACGACAAGACGCTGGAGGAGAACTGGCACTGTTCGCAGGGGAAGGACGATGGATGATCAGCCGCCTCAGAGGATGGACGGCTCTGGGAGAACCGCTCACGTCCCAGAACGTAGAAAAGGCTCCCGACCTGCAATCACTCCAAGAAGGAAACTAAACAACAAAAAAGGGGGGTCAGCAACTTACAAGCACGATGGGTACTAGGTGTCCCACCGTGATAGCCACAAAATAAGGGTGTAGATATATTTTCTTGCTCCCGAATCCGTTTATTCTTCCAAATGTCTTCCCAAACGTCTATCCTACCACCTCCACATGAAGAACAAGTAAAGGCAGAGGAAAAGGGGAAGTGTAACAAACCGTGATCGCCACCAAAGCGCCGAACGCGATGAACGCGCCGTGCTTTGGAATGAAGAGGGAGACATTCACCTGGCTGCAGCGCTGGTAAGATGAGCGGTTGATGGAGAACCGCCTATAGGATGTACGGTGTTACGATAGACCGCCTAAGGATGTTGCAGGAGATGCGGGATGAAGGAACTCTGGGCGTTGAACGGCTCTGTAGCGACCGCAGGAAGAAGATGGACGGCCTAGCCTGCACCGCACGTCTCCTTGAATGGACCGTGTAGAACCGCGCAAGACAACCAAGTCAGAAGTCAGAAAGGGGTCCAACCTCCACCCTCTCTAGCCGGCCAGAGGGGATTGGCCTCATGCTAGGGATTGCTGGCCTGCAAAAAAAACAATGTAAAAATACACAGAAACAACCTAGATTTGAACTGGATGGTGTAGTAAATGTCAAAATAACAAGGAATGAATGTAACTAAGTGGAAAGGGGGATACCTGGGGGATTTTAAACCCCTAGGGTGGCAAAAACGCAGGTGGATGTGTGCATGGTGATGAGAATGAAGGAGAACATGGAGAGAAAGTAATGCATGCAACGAAAACGTGACAAAATCTATGAAACACAAAGACTCAAGACTTGACTACTCCCTGAACCGGAGGCTTATATGGACGTGGAAAGCCTCCCTCCTTGGTGCTAGGTCGCTCAAGAGTGCGGCAGGGCTTCGCCGTCGACCAAAAATCTCTCTCTTTTAAAGTCCGGCCTTTAGGGTCTATTTATAGAGCCTAGAAAGCCTTAGCTCAAAATTAGGGTTTACATTCATTTTTAGGACGAGATAATCAAAGGAAAATCGTAGATAAATGAATTATCTTTTATCCAGTCGAAACGACACCTAAAATGGTTAATTATCCGCGGAGAAATTGATGGGAAAAGTTGGGGATAAAACCACGGATAAAAAGGGATAAAACCTGTTAAAATTCAACAATCGACGGGATGAACGTTCTTACGATAGACCGCTCAACTGGATGGGCGGTCGTGTCCTGGCCGTCCAAGCCCGTCGATGGAAATTCAAAATAATCAGAAAATAATCCCAATTATCCGTTGAAGTGACCGAAACGTTCGCCGTTGGACTCTCAGAGATAAACGGCTCAGATGAGACCGTTCAAGCGAAGAGCGGCCAAAGACAAACCGTTCTAGCCCTGTCGGTGATAAATAGATTAATTGGATAATTATATGAGGAAAACTTTGAAGCGCAGGACTCTGAGAGATGAGCGGTCTCTAACGGCCCGTTCATTAAGTTGAACGGTCAGATTAGAGCCGCATAAAAGCTTGTCGGTGGAAATTCAAAAAATGACCCAAAATACTTCAAAATGTATGGACGGTCCACGTTCGACCGCTCATTAATTGAGCGGCCATGGAGGAATCGTTCATGAACATGGGCGTTGAAACTCATAGAAAAGCCCTAACCAACCAAAATCAAGGCCCGATAAGCCCTGAATCAATTTGGACCTAACCAAGGAGGTAGGCAACCCATAAAATTGGCCCAAAACATGCCTGAAAATAGCCCTGGCGAGTGGTGGTCAACTTGAGGCATCAATAAATAGGAGTAAGAGAAACGACTCAACTTATCGGCATAAAACGGGTGTCAACAACTGTAAAGCTGAAGGATGATGTTTGCTTTCCTCACTTACTTACCTTAGTGAATGCTTCCTCTTTAAATGCTTATTTATTTGTGAACTTCACTAATGTGTGTTTATGCAGCTGCAGGTCACATAGCATCGGGGTTCACTCTTCATCGCCTTCTCCTACTATTATATATAATATATTATATAGAGCCCGGAGGCTAATAACTTCGGGCGCATAAACTCTGAGTTCCCCTCTAATAAAAACAATGAGGGGTTTATGTTCCCTAAGTTATTCGATGGCCGTTTGGTTTCATGATTGATCTCGGGATGACGGACTCATCGGACTCTCGACCGACGTCTTTCCCGGAGCCAGATAGTACTACCTCTGGATATGCATTAGATAGGTTTTTTCCCTTTTAAACCCAGCATACATCATATAGGTCACTTTTTATCCCACCATCAACATAAAAAAAATCAAATAAACAATGCATTTCGAAAAGCATGGCATTCATGCGGCAAGAAGGAGACAAGGGTCGGGAGAAGGGCTTGCCCTTAGTCTGCCCTAGACTCTATCCCTCTCTTTTGTCAATCATCCAAGTTCTCCAATTTCATCACTTTTTTGTTGTCTACCTTATTCCACTCCGATTCGACAAGTCGAGAGTGTGTTTTGCATGCGATCGTCATGAGTATTCTGAGATCTGAAGGTCGTTTTCCCCTTATCTTGATTTTGTTACTTACTCCTGTTTTAGGTGTCTTGTATCTCCTTGAGCTTGGATTGCATTCCTCCCCTCAAGTCCCGCAGCGCCATGCTAGGGGGTCCCACTGGACTGTAGATACAAGCCCTCTAAGATTACTTTTGCTTCCTTCCTCCCTTTTGAATGACCTCCTGGTCCCATTATGCTTGTTCGTTCTTATGCTCAAGTCAAGAATCTCCTTGAGCTGGATGTCCTTATTAGGCTTGTTTCTTTGTCGAAACATCCATTTATCAGTCCGATGGGCTCCCCTGCAAAACGGGCGTTCCAGAGGGGCATTTGTAGATGCCTAATTTCGGACATCCTGCGGACCCTTGTCTAGCCATCATAGAAGTGACACCTTTTCCTTGGTTGATTGGTTGTGTGGAGTCTCATCCTTGTTAGGTAGGCTCCACCCTGTCCCTTCGCGGATCCAACTTCGCGGTAAGTTGGCGGGGGGTTGCAGGGGGATAGCGCCCCCTGCCTGTAAGGTCGGGGGTTCGGGGGTGTGAGCCCCCAAGGTGATTTCTTTGAGGTTCTATATATGATTCTCTACATTTTCCATCGTTTCCTCAATAAGGCCAAAGTCTTGGCCGCCCATACCCCTGCGCGGCCAGATGCCTGGTCGCCCAGCCCATCCCAGGGCGGCCAGAGAGCTGGCGGCCCACATCCTTAGGCGGCCAAATAGTTGGCCGCCCACCATCCTAGGTGGCCAGACTGCTGGCCGCCCAGCTCCTTCAAGAAGGCCATCGATTTGGCCGCCCAGCCCCTTGGGCGGCCAGAACCTTGGCCGCCTCCTGTCAACTGCCTGTCAAACACACGATCCACCCACTCCAGGCACGTCCTCCGCAACTGCTCCCACTCCGAGAGGTTCGAGACCCACGTAGCCTCAGACGTAGTCTATTTTTGAAAAAAAAAATTTGGAGTGAAATGCCCCACATACAAAACGTCCATTTGAAACCATCTCACATGGGGTTTTGGAACATTTTCTCACAGAGGGGTTTGGAACATTTTCTCACGGACGGGTTGGACATTTCGGAGGAGTAGAGGTTGCTAGTTTCAGAGAGAGAGCTGTGAGCATGAGAGCGCCTTCCCCGACCTTCCCCTAGAAGTAGAACTTGCCGTTGAAGAGCTCCATGACCGGAGAGTCCAGCTTGCAGGGGGCGGCCATCGACATGGCCGCCCACCTCCTCTGAGCGGCCACACATGTGGCCACCCTCTGTTTGGTTGACGGGCAAACCCCGTCTTTCTTCCTTGTTCTCCATTTTTCTATACTTCATTCTATTTTAATGCATTCATGCATGATAGATCTTTCTAGATCCCTTTTTAAAGAGGTTTTTCAACCCAAAACATAGGGAAGGCGAATGGTCGAAAGTCTCGGCCATCCCCCTTTCCGCGCCCCTTCCTGGTACGATCACCCCCAATTGCATGTTTTTTCCTTTGGTTTGAGCATATATTACACTATCATAGTCTAATGGGTTTGCTCTCTTTGTTTGCTGGTTAATTTTGCAGGAGCTTCATCATCGACGCACAGGGCTCCTTGTTCTTGGCCAGCCGAGAGCGAGGACAGAAGAACCCACTATCTCCCAATTCATAAGGCGTTCATGATCATTCTACCTCTGTGAGGCCTAGGTATAGGTCTCTGGCGATCACATTATTTCTTTGTTTCTAATCTTTGCACTATAGATAGCAGCAGCAGCACAAGTTCGGGAGGCCACAACATCGCGCACCTACGTGGATGCCGCCACCTTCCGACACCTACAATAGGATCACCCGATCCACGCCTCCGCTTAACATGAGTCACAGAGACCAGAGAGATCACCAAGACCCTCAAAGCACATGGACACATAAACCGAGGTAAGATAGCACCTTAAGGCATCCAACAGCATCTCTCGATCCATACAAAATCATCGAGACAATCACAATGTCATACGTCAACCATTGGATCACACCGGGTTGACCAGACACCAATAATGACTCTAAAAGTAGCACAGAACACCACAGAATACAATGGCACTCCTCGGTCACCTCACAACATGGTCATATCCCTCACAGGACATCCAAGACATCCACGGGACTACGGGCAAACCATGAGGTCAAGCCAAGACGATCGGAAGCTAAAACAACAGAAAGCACCCCTCTGGGACGTAGACGGTCTATACCTCGGCCGCTAGATGATGTAAGCAGTCAAAGAAAGGGCTGCTACACTACCTAGAGGCGAAGACTATGGCGGTCATGGGATGGGCCGCGTGAACACTAGAGCGGTCAAGGGAATGGCCGCTAAAGCCAGTCAACGCCGAATCGACATGCCCAGTCAAACCACCATGCGGTCCAATACTGAGCCGCCACACGGACCTACGCGGTCTACCAATAGGCCGCGAGAGACACCGCCCTAACTGACTTAAAAATTTGACTCTTGGTCAAACGGGACATAGCGGTCTACAGAAGGGCCGCTAGAACAAGGAGGCGGTCTAAGGATAGGCCGCTAACCTCAACTGACTTAAAGCATTGACTCGGTCAAATGGCAAGTAGCTTTTGACCAAAGGGCCGCTAAAAAGAAGAAGCCGGTCGGAGCTAGAACCGCTAGCTCGAACCGATCTAATATTCGTACGAACTTTAGCGGTCTACCATAGGGCTGCTAGAGTAGGCTTCATGGTCCACTAATGGGCCGTTGGACAAGGTATAGCGGTCCAACGATGGGCCGCTAACCCAAAGAAATGGTCTATCGCGAGATCGCGATGACCCAAACTGACTCAAGACTAACCGACACATTATAGAATGTTGCGGTCTATCGTGGGGCCGCCAGAGATATGAAACGGTCTCTGAAATGACCGCTAACATGATACGGCGGGAAAAATAGGGGAATGGACAGATCCGGCCGTTCCATGCCCCATTCGTGTCTAAACGAAGGGGAAACAGTCCTAATCGATGAAAAACACCTTCCACAGCCAGGAAGGGACACATGCAACAACTTAATCGCACGAAACGGGTGATTCCACCAAATCAACCCTAATTGAGTCACCAGGGTTCCCGGGCTCATACCGGCCCCGAATGATGACCAATCGTGATGAAATCAGCGGATCTGGAATGCTAACATGCTGGGGGTCACAATGAAACTAATCTAGTCAAAAAATGTCGCCATTTTCCAAAGCATGCTTTTTCTGAAACTGAACGAAACCCACTCATATGCGCACCGTTCGGCATAAAACTTTGAGGGAACGTAGAGGAGAAGTAGGTGATCCATTTCCCTACCTCCACCAAAGATTTCACGGGCCGAAATGGCCAAACCACGCCAAAAACCACCTCGCGAGCTCAACCGTCGACTTTGAATCCACCGAACGCGATCGCGCCAACCATGCTCCCATCC
Source organism: Amorphophallus konjac (assembly GCA_022559845.1). Taxonomy (NCBI): domain Eukaryota; kingdom Viridiplantae; phylum Streptophyta; class Magnoliopsida; order Alismatales; family Araceae; genus Amorphophallus; species Amorphophallus konjac. The sequence goes on from CM040123.1 coordinate 366,018,022, forward strand.
TCACACCAGCGCGCTCCGGATCACGTCCACGACATCTCCACAGCATTCCTGAGCCTCCTCCATCTGCAGTCGGAAGTAAGAGGGTGAGAAGAGAGAGAACGGGAGAGAGAGGGACGTACGTGCGAATGAGGAGAGAGGAAGGAGAAAAGAAGAATAAAAAGAAAAGAAATTAGGAATTTTCCTAATTTCTGTAAATTCTGATTTTTGACCCGAAAATGTACTAATTCAGAAAAATACGAAAAAATAGTCAAAACGATCCTCTTAAAGAGTACATCGCAACTGTAGCGTCCTCGAGTTGATGAACTGAATGATAGACTCACCACAGGGTTCCGTAACTTGTATGAGAGAAAAACCCATGTGGATCGTAAAACTCAACTCAGGACCCACAAAAGCGATCCGAAACCACTCCGATAAGAATCCGAAAGACGCAGGGTCTTACAGTCCTCCCCTCCTTACAGGAATTTCATCCTCGAAATTCAAGGATCTAGTAAGAAGAAGCAGGGAAGAACAAACCCAACACTGGCTACGCTCGCCAAGCATCAGCCAACTCCAACGCCTAGAATTCGACAACATAAATCTTGAAAAACACATTTCAGAGGAACACTGTCAGACCACAATTACAAGCACATGCTCTGGATCTCTAGGCAAACAAATCCACAGAACGAGCACGGCACACAAGTGAACAGAACTTTGACACCTCCAAAACAAGGCAACGTCGTTTACTTCTCACAAGAAAGGAGACACGACCCATGCCACAACAACAGACACCGAGAAAACAAAATGACAAACACAACGAGCATCAGCTTAAACAAGGAAGCATAGTCCTCTTAGCTGACAGCTCGACATCATCGGCTCCAGTGCCAAAGGCAACAACAAAATCCTGGCACACAAGACGCCAACGACAGCACCGGACCACAAGCACAATCAGGTCAGTCCTTACTCAGATGTTACATCTGATTCGAGTCACATGCCAACTCTATTAGGGAAGAAGAGTGCATCACAACTAACTAACAAGACCTGGTCCACACAGCACCAAGGCAGATTCACAGGGAAACAACGACAAAACGATAACAACGACAACATCAGCACTTGTAGGATCCCGGCTCCGTACTGAACATAGAACCACGGAACACGACTGCAAGCTGGGTCACATCAAGGCATATTAACAGCTGAACACACGACTATAAGGTACTAGTCATGCATCGAGCAGCTTACCAAGAAAGACTCGCGACAACAAGAATAACAATCTTGGGAAACGCATCTCAAGGACCACGATCACGTCTCGAGAGCACAACACCCAAGAAAGAAATACAGAGGAGCAGAGGGTACTCAACTAGCAGAAATGTCGACAGATTCCCCAATACTCACAAATGCCAGTGCCAACACCATAATGCCTCCAAGAACAACACGGCAACAACAATGTCAAGGCACAGGAAGCCAAGACAAAGTCACATCGAGAAAAACAATTCCCTCGACCAGCCAGAATCTTACAATCAACGATCCTCGACCCGCGGGTTATCAGCCCACACGCTTCCGCTGCACACTCAAATAACACACACATGCATCAGAAATACCTCGGTATCCGTATCTCAATACACACAAGGCACCATTACGATTCATTAAAATTGCAATATAACACGCCACGAGTGTTTATCCTGCGAACAACCGATCACAAGTAGCCTAAGTGCAAATGAAGGAGAGTACCAGCTTTAGAACAAAGCACAAAGAAAGACTAATCTTAGCTTATCCTCACGTCCTGGAAACAATTACTGAACCTTTACAACGCATCAGTCGTTAGACATGGCATGACGAACATGGTGCACAACGGCTTTTAACACAGAATTACGTCCAAAGCCAAGCAACCGTCGAACAAGAAGTAGATCAGGTTCAGAAAAACACAGTTTACACTTAAGCAGACACAAGACAAAGGTCTCACTAAGACAGCACTTCTAAGGCCTACCTCGAAAAGACGCCACCAAACAGAATGAGAAGAATCAAGCTCACTAACAACAGCTCACCAGGAAGGAAAATCCTACGTTCACCTGAGCATCTTCTCCATCGAGGCAATAAAGCAACCACTTCAACAGAAGTGAGACACCTCAGGAGCTGAACAGACTCAAGCTGGGATGACCAAAACAATATAAGAATGTGCATGGTCATCGCACCAACCAGAAAAGTCACCAGCCACCTGAACAAGCCACAGAAAAATCTCGAACAATGTACTACAGATTAAAGCCTATCGGCGAACTCTGTCGAGTACATCATGATCGAGATAAACACCAGGACGAAAAAGAGCGTCTCGTCACATCCCGACGAGAGCAAAAACTAACTTGCACAGTGCTGACACAGCACGCACAAGACCACACACAGAAATAAAATGATAAAGATTCGTGAAACCTAAGCCAGCTAAAGACTGTACTGGACTTTCAGGACTCTAGACACTGTAATATCTCAGATTCCCATGTACTTTCACACAACAATGCTCTGATACCACCTGTGACGACCCGGACTCCGGATACCGGATATACCCGATAGGATTACCGAGTAGACCCGATACCACTTGGAACCCGTGAAGCCTCCCAAGAGCTGTAAAGCTCCGAAAGGATAAAAGGATTGTTGTGTAGTACATTGAAGCCTCAAATATAACAGTAAGCAATAATATTTCATTAATCAGGTTTGCTAAAGTAGCAGAAATAAAATTAATTTTTAATTAACAGTTACAATTAACAATTATACCAGAGTCTAGTCCAAGGAAAAGACAAGTACAGTCTAACAGGAAGAAAAATGTACTCTGAGGTCGGGGGAAGCCCGACGCAGGTACCGCTGGCAACTATGAACACGCCACACCAGGAACTGCGAAGGAAGAAGAGCGCTACACCTGAAAAGCAGGGGTGAGCCTCGTGTTACTGGCTCAGTAGGGGTCACGCAAATCCCCACTGAAAAATAATGCAGTAATACGGAACAACAGCTAAAACAACAAGAGTAGTAAAGTAGGAAAAGCTAAACTACGACTAGAAAGCTGTAAAAGAAAGCCGTAACAGCAGGAGTAGAACAGCTAAAAGAAAAGGGAAAAACAAAGTCGTAAAGAGCGAGAACACGGCTATCGAGCAAAGCACAGCTCCCTAAGCTACTCCAAATAGCGACAGAAAGGTGAACCCTGATCTCATAAAGTCAGGAGTTACCGATCCGTCGGCAGGCATAAGGCCCAAAGGGAAGGTCCTACACAACTAGATAAAAGCCCTAATAAGACCTAGACAGACACCGACACTAACGCTTACATGACTAGATCGTCATGCATGCAACAGAGCCGACCTTGGGTAAAGTCAAGAACAGACTAACCCGGAAAAGGTCACGACCCGAAGAATGAAAACCACGGGAGTCACGTGTCACGTGACAGAAGCACCTCCTCAATAGAAGAATAGCCAGATGCATCCACTGACGTCTTACACTGCGCCACAAGTATCTCCCACACATCTGGAAAGACGGTAACTGAGATACTCAAAGAACCGAGTACGGGGAACGATAGTACCAAGTACAAGGGGAAACGGTACCACAGGACTAGGAACAAGGTACCCCAGAAATGAGTGACTAGTCAGGGTAACGCCCGTCGGCGTTCATCCTAAATGCCCATGACCACATGGGCACACACAAGCTCAGTGCCTTGAGCCAGGCCTCTAGCTAGTTTTTCCCCCAGTAGGAAGCTACTGTAAAGCAGGGGCCCACAGAAACTAGCTTACGAACCGTATATCGGGAACTGCCCTGCCACCACTCCTAGGTAGGCCGACACACTGGAACGCGTGTGTAGACACGCCATTCTTGACGTCTCCTGAGAAAGTCTCATATTACTATACAACGCCCCGCGACGGCTTACGCGTTTTAACTCACTTGAGTGCTTCCTTTTCTTGAGTCTTCTTCCGCCCTTTTCGGCATCCGGAATCGTCTCATCACGGCATTCGGACGGCATCAACACCAGTCAAACGCGTCAGGAGTTCCGGAACCAAGAAGGGTGTCTACCGGGCGGCGGCCGACTGAGGACCCGGGTGGGTCTTAATGGGGGCGTCCAGGCCCCTGGACGCCCACATTCTTTAAATTTATTTTATTTTTCTTTTTCTTTTTTAAAAAGCCCAAAAATAAATAAAAAATATATATTAATGGAGGCGTCCAGGCCCCTGGACGCCTCCATAAAAACAAAAATAAAAAATATATAATGCCAACCTTGGCATAAAAGACAAAATAAAAATAAAAATAATATATTACTGGAGGCGTCCATGCCCCTGGATGCCTCCATCAACTCCCTCACGGGCGCCGGCCACCGAACGACGATTTGTCGTGTGTGAAAAAATCCAAATTATAGAGACGTCCAGCCACCTGGACGCGCCCATTTCTGAATCACGAGACGCCGCTCACAAAACCACGCGTTGTGCCAAACCGCGTGCGGCCGTCGTCGATTTTCGGTGGACCTGTTGGAGGCGTCCGGGGCCCTGGACGCCTCCACAAAAATATTCTAAAAAAATTAATAATAATAGAATAAAATATTAGTTCGGCCCTGATGGAGGTGTCTAGGCCCCTGGACGCCTCCACCCTCCGGAGCCCTATAAATAGAGGCCCACCCCCTCAGTTCTGGGGGAGCTTCGAAGAGATCCGATAGGCCACCGGAGCCCAGAGGCTACCGGAGTCATTTTCTAACCCGTGGGGTCTTTTGTAGGTGGAGGTTCTGTCGGCTTCTCGGGTGCCCACGCTCGCGAGAGGGAGGTCGTCTTCATCCACCGCGCTTCCACGCCATCCCTACGCTGCCGGAGCTCCGCCGGATTTCACCATCGGCACATCCAATAAGCCAATCCTTTCTTTTTCTTCTTAGTTCTTTTGCATTCATCATCTCGCATCATCTACCCCCCTTCATAAGGGTGTCTCTTCTTATATACTTCTTGCATCCATCATCTCATTTTCCTCTTACTCGAGTCCGAGAGGGGTTTAAAAGACAACACCAACCAGGTGTGTGTCTTACCATCATTTCGTTATTTTTATCGCAAGGATTTGAATACTACACCTTCATCTTTCTAATCCACTCGTTACTTGTTTGTCGTTGTTTTGCAAGGGTACCCAAGTAAAGCCCTCTCCGTCGGCCGACCGAAGGGGGAGGAAGAAGCAACCCGCCATCTCCCGCTCTTGAGGTAGGCGCGATCACTTTCTTCATTTTAGGGTCTTTCGGCCCCTGGCGATCACATCTTGTTCTCGAGGCCGCGGCGAGTCACTTCCCCAATGGCCGTTTAAATTTTCATTCTTATATTCTCTTTATATTCTGTTATATTCTGCTCATATGCTCGAGGCCGCGGCGAGTCACTTCCCCAATGGCCGTTTAAATTCCCGTTCTTATATGTTATATTCTTATCTATTCATGTTCTCGAGGCCGCGGCGAGTCACTTCCCCAATGGCCGTTTAAATTCTCTTTATATCCTGTCATATTCTTATCTATTCATATTCTCGAGGCCGCGGCGAGTCACTTCCCCAATGGCCGTTTAAATTCCCGCTCTTTATATTCTCTTTATATTCTGCTATCTTCTTATCTGCTCATATTCTCGAGGCCGCGGCGAGTCACTTCCCCAATGGCCGTTTCAATTCCTGCTATTTAATTTCTGCACCATTCCCGTCCCCCGAGGTCGCGGCGAGTCACTTCCCGCTATGGCCATTTAACCCCCATATCTTGCTATATCACATTTGTCACGCTCGCCTCGCCGGAGCAATCTCCCGTGGTGGCCCCTTCTCTTTTCTCTTATTTCTGTGTTGTAGCAAACAAAAAAAAGGAGCCCGCGCTCCGCGTCCTCTCCGCTCACCCGAACCGCGTGACGTCGCTCACAGATTGGCGATCACGGTGGGACCTCTACTGCTTCCTTTCGGCTACCCTTGCAAGTTCGGCACCATCCGTGCCTCTCCACCTTGGCGCCCGCGCGCGCCCCCGTTGTGCTCACGGCAGCACTGTCAGTTTTGATTGGTTGTTTATTTATTACATGTCTGTTATTTCTGTTGTTTTCCCACTCCATATCTCTGTCAGCATTTCATTGCATGCATCCATCCCTCTTTTCTATCCTTTTTTTCATTTTTTTGAGGATCACCCTTTCCCGGTGAAGGAAGGACTCTCCGTTTGAGAATTCCTCTCAACAGACTAGAATCTCCTCCACTGGGACCTCCGTAAGTCCCCGACATCGAAGAATCTCCTCTTCGTTCACTGGGCTGGTTGTACCATTGAAGTTTCCCGAAGTTAGTCATTTCATTCGTGGTGAGACGAGAGACCCTAGCTGACACGGCGTTGAAACAAAAATAAACTAGGGTCCCCATTTTGTGTGAACTTCGGATCTCGCTAAAAACACAAAAAAATCATCAAAATCAAAACACAAAAAAGGCGTAAAGGCATCCACTTGTTTGATAATCTGTGCTACCTGCTTGCTAGTGTATGTTTTTACGTTCTGGGAAAACTGTGAGCATGGCTCACGAGTCTTTTGAGGAAAACCATCCTAGTCGTGGTTTGTCAGCCGACCCGCGAGTCTATGCTATGGACTCGGGTCCTTCTCATGAGCTCTCGCATGAGGTGCAGGTTATTGCCGGGGACACGTCCCCACCACAGGATATCTCTTCCTTACTGGGCGTCCTCGCCAACACGGAGCTTATCTCTGAACAGCTCTGGGCCTTCCAGGCCATTATGAAGGGGAAATATGTTTCCCCCACGCCCCAGGAATCAACTCTGGCCATCGCACCCCTCCAAGAGTCCGTGCAGGCCATTCCATCTCCTTCATTGGCACAAGCCATCCAGTCTCCCTCGCTTCAAGGACAAGCGAGCCAACAACCGCCCTCATTCCAGTTCCCATCACAATCTCAAACTCCCGTTGTTCCCCACACACCGCTTCAGCCAGGGCCAACTGTCGGCGGTCCGACAGCTCCCTCTCATTCCGGGTTCCCCCCTCAAGTCTCCGGGAGACAGTTTCTTCCCCAGTGGCAAGTGCCACCTTCACCTCCAGAGGAGCTCGCCCAATCGCTCCTCAATAGGTTCAATCGCATGGACGAGCAGTTTCAAAATCTAAGAAGGATGGTGGACGTTGTTAGGATCGGTGCAAGTATTCAGAGGGGGGGGGTGAATGAATATTTCCTCTTAAAAAACCTTTTCGCCCAGTTAAAATTTCGCTTACTAAAAATGCTCGTTCGCAAACCAAATATACTTGAAGGCAAATTGGCAGTAGTGAAACAACCAAACACAAAGTGAGGTCACTAGGGGGCTAACCAGATAGATTTACTCAAACTGAAAACTAATTAACTCTTCTGCTCAACCAGAAGGCAAACACAAGGAGCGCCCCTATGCAATCACCTAGCGGAAGCACAAAAAGACAATCACACCACTGCACAGTAGATTTTTAGGTGGTTCGGTCCAGCAGACCTACATCCACCCCACACTCAACCCGAGTGTGGCTTCCACTAGCTCACGCTAGAAACCGCAGACTCAGTCTGCAACAGGTGCTGCCACACAGCTTGACCAGGGGAACAACCTCCCCTCTTCCTCCCAACCGGAGGGACACCCCAAGTGACTCTCAGCCACTTGGAAACCAGAGACTGAAGACTCTCTTCCTCCAGACCAGGAGGGAACCAACCGGTGACTTCCAGTCACCAGTAAACCAGAGGTCGAAGACCTCTCTTCCTCCAGACCGGAGGGACCCCTGGACTTGCAATCCACAAGCCCAGAACCGGAGATCAGATCTCCCTTCCTCCAAACCGGAGGGAACCCACAAGTATCACCCAGCTACTTGCAACCGGAGATATCAATCTCCCTTCTCCTGAACAAACAGGAGGAACCCCAACCTCTCTACAGAGTATCGGAAATGCAGCAACCCAGAAAACAAAGGAAAAAATAATAAACGAAAATAACTTCAGCAAAACAGAAAGCTGAAAAATGAAATGCACAATGTGGCTCTCAACGGAGCTGACTGGCCTGGATTTGATTCACGGTCCAGTAGACAGATCTTTAGGTAAGTTTTTCTTCCTCTTCTCTTCTCTTCTTCTTCTTCTCTTTCACTCTCTCGATCTCTGCTCCCCTATTCTCTTCGGCTCACACTTCTATCTCTCTCTTTCTCTTTTTCTCCTTCTGCTCTTCTTCTTCTTCACTCTTTCTTCTCTTTTCACACGAGCACTATCTCTCTCTCTTTTTCTTCTTCTGCTCTCTTCTTTTCTTTCTTTTCTTCCTTTTTCTGGATCGAAGGCCTTTCTGCGCTACAGGCTTCTTCTTCGATCACCTTCATCTGAGGACGAAGGGTTCTATTTATAGCAGCAACAACAGGTGGATAGGGCACAAAACGCGTGTGCCTCCCACGCTTGATCCAGAATCTTCCTGCCACGTGCCTTTATCAGATTGGTTTCTCTTGTCTCGGATCACGTGCAGCCCTGGTGTGTGGAATGTTCTTCCTCGGACCTGTAATGAGATTAAAACTATTAATACGCTGTATGGCCATTAACAATAGAGCTGCATGAGGTATATAGAAACAACAAGAGGTGCACTGTACTGAGGACAACACGAGATACAAATACTAAGGCAACATGGAAACATGAATACAACTCGAGTACAAAGCTGTTCGAACATTCGAACGACTCGAAGATGACAACAGAAACAGCATGAAGTGGTTGCAAATCAGGAAAGACACGAGGTCTAGGAAAAGCAACACGAAGTCAGAAATAACAAGGAAACGACTCGAACTAAGGACAACACTTAGAGAAGGCTGCACGAAGTGAAAACAACACTAAGACAGAAGATGACGCGGCTATCACGACACGTGATGAAGCAGTGACACCAAAGATAAAGGAAACGACTCGAGGAACAACAGTAAGTGACACGATGTTAAACAAGCAGACATAAAAGATGACACGAGATGCAACTAGAGGACAGAGAGAAGCGACACGAGGTTCACACAGAAACGACACGAGGTGGCACAGAAAGCAACACGAGGTGCTGCAATGTTCTGCACGCAGTGGAACAAAAATGACACGAAGACACAACAAGGAGAACGACACGAAGTCACTGTAACAAAACAAACACTACGAAGAGAACGACACGAAGTACAAAACGACACGGGCTGACCACGACATGAAGACAAATAACAGAACCCGTCACGAGTTGAAAACAACACGAAGATGAAAACAGAAATTGACACGGAGTGTGGTCAAGGCGAGAAGGACACGAAGTCTAAAGAGAAAAACAGCACGAAGACAGCGAAAACGACACGAAGTTCATAAACTCAACACGAAGACATAACTACTGAAATAATACGAAAGACACGGACACATCACGAAGATCAACACAGAAACCGACACGAGGTGTGGTTTCAAAACAAACGAAATTGACACGAGAGGAACAACTAAAAATAAAGGAAACGACACGAAATATAGTGGAAACAACACGAACACACGACCTGAAGGACAGTAAACATAAACAACACGAAGTATGACAGAAACAGTACGGACATACAATGTGCTACCTCATAGCAGATTTCCTGTTAATCAATATGCATCAGACGACTATGTATGGACTCAAAGACCCTTAGCCAATGTATAGACTTCAAGTGGAGGCCAATGTGTAGACTTCACGTGAAAGCCCAATGTATAGACTTCACGCTGTACAGACTTTGAAGATGGAAGCCAGTGTACAGACTTTCCACCGACCAGAGTATGGACTTCAATAGTGAACGGCTGTACAGACTAGGCCAATGCTTGAAGCACAGTCCACTGTATAGACATGATGCCTTGAAGGCGATGTGAGTAACAATCCAATGTATGGACTTCCATGAGACGCTCAATGTTCAGACTTACTGCCAATCAATGTATAGACTCTGTAAATGCATATGAAAGCTTTATGCAGCAGATAAACAGTATGAAACTTCAATTGCAATGATGCACATTGCAATGATGCACAGTGTAAGCAGATAAACTGACTGAACATATGAAAGCCTGAATGAACATTTCAGCAAGATGACTCACAGTGACTCACATCAAAGACCAATCATCAAAACCAAATCAATCATCAAAACAGAACATCAATGCATGGTGAACATCAATGCATGGTGACTCACAGTGATTAGGTCACATTAAACCCAATCATCACAAACTCCTAAAGCCAATCATCAAAACCACAAACCACAGGGGCCAGGGGCACAACAGACGTGAAAGCCACCCCGGAGGTTGCTTTGCCAATCCTTCCCGTCATTCATCTTCCTCCCTCCGAAATGCCCACGTACTGCAGATACAATGGTACCGGTAACCCCTTCATTCACCTCAAGGATTTCATGTATGAATCCTTTTATTGGCAAAACGATCAGAGGTCCCTGGCATACCTCTTTCGGAGATCATTGGATGGTCCCGCGCTTGAGTGGTTCTATTCCTTGGAGCCCCGCGAGGCCGAGAATTTTGAAATAGTCCAGAGAAGGTTCTTGCAGAAATATAGGGATAGGGTCGGTCCCTCACTCTCCATTACCAACCTAGTGGCCGAAAAGATGAAGCCCGATGAGGATTTTGTCTGCTATGCTGATAGATGGAGGTCTCTGGCGGAAAGAATAAGGGACACCCTCTCCGAGCCCGAACAAGTGAAGATGATTGTGTCTAATGCAACCCCACAGTTCAGACACGTCCTGGCCATGAATAAACTTACCACAATGGAGGAACTCTATGAAAGGGCCCGATACATCCAAACCCAGTTAAAAGACTCCCCCATTATGAACATGTTTGAGTCGTCGAAGCCCAAAGTGGTCAGAAAGACAGGCGCTGGTGTCCCGGGCGGAGCCACAGAAGGGGTCGTGACAAATGAGCAAGTGGGTGCGTCAACAATGCCAACTATGCGGTCAACCCAAGGCCTCCACAAATGCCCCGACTTCCCCTCCAACCAGGTCCTTTCCCTCTTCGTCCTCCACCCCAAAATAATCCACCCCAGGATAATATGCCTCCATTACATCAACCCCAGCAACAACAACCACAACCTCAGCAACAACAACCACCGCTTCAGTACAACCAAGTTCCACCCCCGGGGAACTATGGTCCCCAACAGCAACAAAGGAGGCCGCTCGGTCCCAAGAGAGCCTACTATCCACCATTGCCAGAAACCTTAGCAGACATCTTTAATGCCCTCATGGCATCAAACCAACTCGCCCTACCCAGAAAAAGGCCCATGTGGCCCCCAAATGTTGATACCTCCAATACTACGTCTACCACAGGCAGCCAGGACACACAGTAGATTACTGCTTCCATTTCAAAGATTACATCCACGATATGAATGATGAACATCAAATAGATTGGGATGAAATGAGACGATACGTCGCCGCTCTTAAGGCTAGGAGACCTCCTCATAGGCCACAGTAGCAGTTACAACAGCAGCAGTAGCAGCAACCACAACAACAACAACAGCCTCAGCAGGCCCCACAACAACAGCCCGACATGGGCATAATCCAGAATCCATTACCGGAGCACCAACAGCCCAATCATCAGGTTAACCCCATCTCCTCCTTCCCGGAAGTCGGGAGAGAGCAGGTGTGGCACCAGAAAAGTACCTCTATTCTTTCTTCCTCCAACCCCATCGTCATGCAACCCCCTCGCCTTGCCCGGGTAGCACCTCTCTCTCATCAACCCGCGTCAGTATCACCTTCACCATTCCCACTACCATTACGCCCCCTCATCCGTACCCCGATCTCCTATCAACCAACACTCTCCACTACGCCTTCACACCCTCTCATCTTCTCTCACCCCCCCACTTTACCATCCACCTCTACCACATTTACCCCTACGCCTGCTAAACCCCTTATCATCCGTTAACCATACATAACCCCCTCTTTCTCCACCATATCACCACTAATGCCTTCAAAACCACTCATTACCCATCACCCACCTCAAAATCATTGCCCGCTTCAAGCCCTACCCACTTCTACTTCGTCTCCACCTCCACCTTCCAGACCCCTTATCCTTCATAATCCGCGCAATATCCCCTCTACCTCCACCATGCCTCCACCTAACAAACCCCTCATCAGAATCCCTACTCCCGTCATCACCCCTGCTTCATCGACCATTCCTCCACCACTACCCCTCAAACCTCTGTTAAAACCCATTGCTACCCCCACAGAGCTACAAAAGCCACAGGCAATGGTGCTCCGGAGTGGAATGATTTTCCACAGGGTTTTCCCCCACAACAGTCAGAATCTTGAGCAATCTCAGCCAGAGAAGGATGATGGAGAACAACCAGAAAGAGCTATCCCTGGAACACAGTATGATCTATTAAAATATTTGGACAAGACGCCTGCTCGGATCTCCATCCTGGAGCTTCTTTAAAGATCCACATCCCACCAGGCAGCCTTAATGGAGTACCTTCAAAGGGTCATGGTGAATGAGGACCTCCCTGTAGAAAAGATCTCTACCGTCCTGACCCCAACGGACACACAACCGGCCATCATGTTCCACAACTACGAGCTCGTTCCCAAGGAAGCTCGGAAATATGCATTGTGCATTTCAATAAAAATCAATGGGGTATCCATAAACCCGTGTCTTGTGGACACGGGCGCGTCCATAAATGTGATCTCCATGAGCACTCTTCAGTTGTGTGGGATCGACGAGGAACAAATAAGACCTTCCTCGATCACGGTCACGGCCTATGATAATAGCAAAAGGCCGCCGCAGGGGATGATTATTCTGAAGGCAGAACTTGGCCCCATGTCAATTCCCACGGAATTCCATGTCCTCGACATGGACCCCACATTCAAGGCTATACTGGGTCGCCCTTACATCGAAGCCATGGACGCTGTGCCTTCCACCAACCATCAGTGCATGAAATTTCCTTACAATGGGAGAATTATTAAAGTGGTCAGTACACCTGTCCTTCACACAGTGGATGCTATCAACACCTCTCTGCCCTCTGTTTGGCCGTCTCATCGGCCCATATTGTCACTACTGGATGTACGTGATTCATCTCACGTTCCACTAGCACCAAAGGAGCCGGTCAGGACAACCGCAACATCATGTCTCACTTTTCACTCCAAAGGTTGGGAGATTATGAGGAACATCGACTATCAACAGGGTAAAGGTCTGGGCGCATAATTACAGGGGATGCTCAAACCGCCAAAGGAAATTAGGCCGAACCGTAGGTTTGGCCTAGGCTTTAAAGGACCGTTCAGGGCGGATTGGAAGCCCCTCACATGGACTCTATCAAACCACTTCAACAGAGGGCCCGTTGTTCAGATGGGAGATTATCCACGAGAAGCATATGGGGGATCACATGCTGTATATTTGGCTGAAAAATATCCGAGGATCACCAAAAGAGGTAAGATCAAAGATCCGGAATGTGAGTGGAACAAATGGTTCGACATACGGGACATTTCCGTTGCACTGGAAAGGATGTTCTCGTCTCCGTAACTTGAAGGACCGCCATTGATCTCCGGAATACCAGAGAATATTACCACTCTTGCCAAGGTTCCAAACTATCCTCGTCCTCGCCAGAAGGACTCTGTCATCGACGGATCTTCATCCGTCCTCAACATTGCCATCGACGGCTCATTAGTCGCCATCCTCTCCATCCACTCGTCTCAGCCTTTACTGATATCTTCTTCCTAGGCTAGACAATTATCTGATGATCTTCCCAGATCCCCTTCTCTGTTTACATACCTACGCGGGCTTTTCAACCCGCGCCAGGTCTTCAACCATGATCTGCTCTATGAGCCTCACAATCCTCTAGCCATAACCACTTTCCTCTCTCCTCCAATCTCTTTTCATCGCTTTGTCATTAAAAATGAAAACGAAAAAAAAAAACGTCAATTTTCAAACTCCCCAACAACACATCTTCGTTGAGGAAACCTCCTACATCTTCCACGGGTGCGTACCGCCTTGCGGACCACCCGTCCAAGGTCCGATGAACGACCTTTTCTACCCCTCCTCTGAGGGGTCTTCTCCTGTACATTCTACACCATCCTCTTCATCTTCCTCTTCTTCTGTAAATATTGTCATTCAATCTAGGAATGATAGGCCAAGGGTAGTACCTAGGAAGAAGTCCAAGGGGAGGCAGATCCCTCGTCGATTCCTTCTGGATTTAGCCGCCAGGTGTCAAGCCCTCCTTGCCATCTCCCAGTTGCTAGAAAATCCCATCCGGCTACCGGAAATAGAATGTGAGGGCGACTGTGCATTTGATGAAGGGTATGGAGTCTATGAGATCACGGATGAAGAATGCCCCACTGAAGATGAGGGTGAAGAATATGAGGATGCGGCGGGCGCATACGCTAGTGGAATAAGGAGATTCGACGAGCCGTCAACCGCCGTAGAAGAATCCACCAAAGAAGTCAACTTGGGAACTGTGGAAGACCCTAGGATCATCCTCATAAGTGACAACCTACCACCCTCTGAAGAAGAGGCATTAATTAAGGTTCTCAAGGAATATAAGGACACGTTTGCATGGAGCTACGAGGATATGTCGGGGCTAGATTCAACCTTGGTCGAACACCGTTTAACCCTAAAACTAGGGTCCGTCTCGGTAAAACAAAGGTTAAGGCGTTTCCACCCTCAAATGGCTTTGAAAATGAAAGAAGAGGTCGATAAGCTCCACAAAGTCAGGTTCATTAGAGTCGTTTATTATCCTCAATGGGTGGCGAACATTGTCCCGGTCATGAAGAAAGATGGGAAAGTCAGGATTTGCATCGACTTCCGGGACCTTAACCGCGCGTGTCCAAAAGATGATTTTCCCTTACCTCACATTGATGTGTTGATTGATAACACGGCAGGCTACGAAACCCTCTCATTCATGGATGGATTTTCAGGATACAATCAAATTCGTTTGGCAGAAGAGGATCAGGAAAAGACGTCATTCACTACCCCTTGGGGAACATATTGTTACGTGGTCATGCCATTCGGATTAAAGAATGCTGGAGCTACTTACCAAAGAGCGATGATGGCCATATTTCATGACATGATGCACATATATCTGGAAGTGTATGTGGATGACTTATTGGTAAAATCAAGGACCAGGATGGAACATCCAGAAGTTTTGGCTAAGGTCTTGCAGAGGTCAAGGGAGTTCCAACTGAAAATGAACCCGAAGAAGTGTGTGTTTGGTGTGTCGTCAGTTAAATTACTGGGGTTCATTGTGAGCAAAAGAGGGATCGAGATAGATCCCGACAAAGCTAAGGCTATCAGGGATATGCCGCCTCCCAAGAATTTGAGGGAAGTCTGAGGTTTAATCGGGAGGTTGCAGTTTATTCATCGGTTTGTGTCTCAACATTCACAAAGGTGTAGACCTCTCTACGAGTTGACCAAGCCAGGAATAGAATTCCACTGGAATTCTAAATGTCAGAAAGTTGTTGAAGGGTTGAAGGAATATCTGGCTAGTCCACCCGTTCTCATTCCACCCAAACCAGAAAAACCTCTGATCCTTTACGTCTCAGTCTTGGATGACTCCGTGGGAGCCGTCCTCGCACAAGCTGATGAAGAAGGCAAGGAACGGGCAACCTATTACTTGTCCAAACTTCTCAATCCCTGTGAGCAGAAGTACACCGTCATGGAGAAAACCTGTGCTGCCCTCGTTTGGGTAGTGCAGAAATTGAAGCACTACTTCTTGGCTCATGAGGTCCACTTGATTGCTCGAATGAATCCTATCAAATTCCTTCTGGAGAAAGCCGTCCTTACGGATAGGCTAGCACGCTGGCAAAGTTTTCTCTCTCAGTTCGACATCACCTACATCCAGCAAAAGGCGATTAAAGGCTATGCCATAGCTGAGCATCTCGCTCACCATCCTCTTCCCAAGTTCGATCCCGTCCAATCAGAGTTTCCAGATGAGGAACTAATGTCCGTCAACCAATCAGATGAGCCAATGTGGACGCTATATTTTGATGGAGCTCTGAATTCTCAAGGGAGAGGAATCGGCATCGCCCTCCTGTCGCCTGAAGGCCTCACATTCCCATTGGCATACCAACTCAAATTTCCAATCACCAACAATATAGCCAAATATGAAGCTCTTCTAGCTGGCCTAGAACTCGCTCATTCTTTTCGTATCACTGAGTTGCGAGTCGTAGGTGATAGTCAACTCATCCTTCGCCAGGTGCTCACTAAATATCGCACTCGTGATCCCAAACTCAAGCCATACCAAGAACTCACTGCTGCCTTTGCCAAACTGTTCGCCAAACTGATCTTTGTTCATGTCCCTCGTCATCAGAATATTCTCGCCGATGCCCTCGCCTCGTTGGCATCATCCATAAGGTTCCCTCTAGGAAGATGGTTTAAGTCCATTTCCATCTACAAACTTCACGCCCCTGCAATCGATGATGCTTCCTACGTAAATATCAAAGACAGGATAGCAAGAAAGATCCTGTAGGAAGATATCCTTGAGAAGATGGAGATCATGTTGGCAGAGGTTGAAGAAGAACTGGCTGATGAAGAGAAACCATGGTTCTATGAAATTGTCAAATACTGCCAAGATCAGTCTTATCCTGATGGGGCCACCATAGAGGACAAGAAAGCCATAAGAAGGGTGGCTCAGAAATATACATTGGTTGGAGGTCTACTCTATAGGAGGAGCCTTACTGGTATTCTGTTAAGATGTCTTGGTGACGATGAGGTTTGGAAATGTGTAGAGGAGACGCACTCGGGCGTGTGCGGTGGCCACGTGAATAGTCAGATGCTCGCCAAGAAGATCATTCGCCAAGGCTTTTATTGGCCCACTATGGAAGAAGATTGTGCTGTCTATGTCCGTAGGTGTGTCAAGTGTCAACTTCACGCCGATAAAATCCATTCACCATCTTCCTCACTTCATCCAATATCTTCCCTGTGGCCTTTCTCCATGTGGGCATTCGACATCATTGGTCCCCTAGGTGATCCCAATTCCCTCACCAAGCAGAAATCTTTCATCCTTACTGCGACGGAATACTTCACCAAATGGGCCGAAGCCGAAGCTTACGCGGAAATCAAGGCGTCAACAGTCTGCAAGTTCATCATGAAAAATATCCTCGCCAGATTCGGCATCCCAAGCACAATCGTCACCGATAATGGGCCACAGTTCATTTCTCAGGACCTACAGGACCTCTGCAAAAGGTACGCAATTGCATTGCATCATTCATCGCCTTATTACCCACAAGGTAACGGCCAAGCAGAGGCCACCAAATAAACATTGCTCAAAATCATCAAAAAAACCTGCGAGTCTAGTAAGTTTTCAGACTGGCCAGAAAAGCTTATCGAAGCTCTATGGGCCTATCGCACTTCAATCCGTACCCCCACCGGGCAGACTCCATTTGCCCTTACTTATGGTATGGAAGCGGTAGTCCCGTACGAGACTCTGATCCCTTCTCTCAGGGTACAATTGGATGAAGGAATTTCCCCTCGATGATCGTCGTAATTCACTCCTCGCCCAGTTGGAACTCTTGGATGAGAAACGGCTGGCCGCTGCCGAACACGCGCGTGTGTATCAAAATAGACTCGCTCGCTTTTACCAAAAGAAAGTCGTTGAGAGAAAATTCAAAGTCGGTGAGATGGTCATAAAAAGAATTGTTCTCAAACCTGGAGGTCTGTGTTCTAAGCTCCAACCCAATTGGGAAGGACCATTTGTAATTCAAGCCGTGTACCCTGGCAACGCCTACAAGCTAGTCAACGCCAAAGGGACCGAGTTATCCCACCCTTGGAATGGGCTTTATCTTAAGAAATACTACCCTTAACACAAACAAAAAAATGATGAAAAGATAAAAACATCAAAAATAAAGAAATATTGAAAACCACTAAAAATATGGAAAATTCAAAATGCCGATGCCTGGCAGTCACCACGTAGTTAAGTTCCTGCATCTAACCTTCATGTTAGGATAGGGCCCATTAAGGCTTGGTAGTCACCGGGTCTTGGTTTGCCAGAACCGTGGAGATCCCTGTCCGGCCACATCGGCCTATGCTCGCTCGAATGAAGTTAACATGTGCTCACTTATGTATTTTATTCAAAAGTCGGTAGCATCACCTACGGTGGAGCGTCACCCAGAAGATCTCCAGAAGCTATAATCTTTATTCTTTTCTCTTCGACCAAATGAGACAGTCGGCGCCCTTAAAACGCTGAGCATGAGAAACCGAAACTCAAACCCCAAAGGCAAGAGTAGGATCCATTTCCTCGAGCATCGATCAGAGCACGAGAAGAGGGCAGTGTCCCCGCAGGCATACGAAAAGGGAGCCCACAAACGTCAAACGACTATATCTCCCTCACAAAAAGAAATACAAAGTCAAAATCAAGAGAAAAGTCTGGTCGTGACCGTGCCTGTTGCGATAAACGGAACCCCTCAAAGCAAAGGTCTGAATCCACAAAAGGGGCTGTGGAATGTAAATGCTCGAGATTTGGTCCGAAGTTATCCGAAAGGAAAGAGTTAATGGGCCCTTATTCGCTCGCCGGGTTAACGGTTTTGCCGATCCTCTCAGGAGGTTTATCCCCCACGCTCTTCCTTCTTCCTCTAAAGATGAAGGTTCGATGGAGTTTCTGAAAGGTGAAAACTCCCCAGGGTCTGCGACCTTATTTTAATATACACATTTGGTTGCCTACTTTGAAAAGTAAAAGCTATCGCCGCGAAGGAGTCTCCATGTTTCTGGCTGGTCAAGACCCCTGTTTACCACCTTGATGTCTTCTTGTTTAACCTCGGGCTTAGGCCAATGCAAGCGCGTCACCTATGGGTATGACGGCGTCTGATTTCGGGTCAGCGTCGCGCGGTTGGTCGTTAGGGTTCCAAGGTGTTCCATCATATACCATCTAGAGTTGTGAGGAAACAGACCCGGGTCGGGCAAATCATTTACCTCGAACACCTTTTGGGTGAATCCCTGTGGTCGGAAGCAACTGGGAGCCTAAGCATGGCATGATGATTTTGTCATCAGGGTAAGTCTTAGCCGGCGGGATCATCATTCGAGGGGTCTAGAGGCCCAAATCAACCTAGATGTGCACTCAGAATACTTGGGAGGTTAATAAGAAACCCCTGTTCTCACGTAGGTTAGGTGCCATTTGGGTGCTTGCCGGGCGTTAGCAACAAAAAATTGAAATGATAAAAATAACAAAAAAGAAAAAGAGAAATGTACATATTTGCAAATAAAAAATCTTTTTTATGATAAAACAAAAAAAATGCCAAATATAAAAAAGAAAATAAATCAATTTTGCATGATTGCATTTGCGTGCAGCATCTCACTTTAATACCGCTTGCATTCGTGTGCTTGCCTGTCGCATTTATCATCACTTCTTTCCCTTGCCTTCGTTAAATAAAGGCTTGGCCCCTTGACCAGTCATCAAGGACAGTCACAGTGACCACTTGCTTATTGAGCAAGGGGCCAAGTCAGAACAGAAATTCTAATTTGTTTGTTTCAGTGATGTGTGCAGGGATTCAGGCAACAGAAGCAAAGGTGAAAACCAAACAAACCAAACCTTGTATTTTATTCCAAAAAAAACTAAAAAATTACATCAAGTTCTGCCCTCTCTCTCCGCATTACTCATCCCACTACTCTCCGGACAAAACACTCTCAAAGGTGCTACCCAACTACGAAAAGCGGTACTCCTACCGCTCTGTACTCCTCTTCCTATTCCCGCATCCCGACGTTGATCTACGGAAGCAGCAGAGAAGCTACCAACACGAAAGCCACGCTCTCGTGCTCTTCGGTAGCGCTCCTCACCATCTCTCAGCCACTGTTCAGCAAGACCAAGGCTGATTCGGAGTTTGAATAGTTGGGCCTCCATGGCCCTTCGTTCCTCCCTTTCAGTCAATCTGTTGGCTCTTTCTCTCTCTACGTCTCTTTTTTTCTCTGCACATTCTCTCTCGCGGTCCTCCCTCTCCAACTGGAGAGTGATCCTCAGTTCCACAGCATCCCTAGAGGAGTCGTCATCAGGATGACGCCGCAGTTCCCTCTCCAGTTCTGCTATCCTAGCCTCCTTCTGCGCAGCTTGGCCGAGCGCTTCTTCCGTCTCCTTTTCTTGCCGAGTGTACCATCTCAGATACATGATAAGGCGTAAACAAAGAGAACTCAACACTGAAACTTTTACCTGTATACGGAGCATCCCTTCTGCCTCCGCAGCACGCTGCGTGGCGTGAGCAAGTTGCTCATGAAGCAAGTCAAGTTCTGAGGTGGGAATCCACAAGCGGGAAGAGGCACCACCTACTCCCATCGCTCGGGAAGCTGCGCCAATCTGGGCATGCTACGACCGCGTGAATTAGCAGCCAACATCTGGAATCTCGGGTTTTAATTAGGAACGTACTATACACCTACCAAGGCGCTCGTAGCTCCGCGGGCATTATCCAACTGTTGTTCCATCTCTGCCAAGCAAGTTCGTAAATACGCTATCATGGCATCCCGGACATCCTGCAGCCTTACGAGTCAGCATTTTTCACCAGAAAACCAAGAAAAGGAGAAAAGAGAAAAAGGGGAAACCTACCTCCACAAGTCCCCGGGGTTGGAACCGCTCTGCGTACTTTGTCCTATATAGACGCAAGTAGTCCTCGCTGTCCCGCGCCTGTGATTCTACAATCGTGCCACCCTGTTGCCAGTCCTCATACTATTCGTGGAATCGTACGCGCCAGTCAATGCAGGTCGCCGGTCCCCGCGTCTTTCTCCCGACACGAGGTGGCACAGCTGAATCCACCCATTCTTGAGCCAGTCCTAAAGTCCTCATAACTAATCGTAGCCGAAGCGGCTCGATTTCATTCAGGCAGTGCATCCACAGTTCCCGTCCGAACCGGGCACGACTTGCTAGAACCCACGGCTGGTCGGCATCGACCATGTCTGAGTAGGGTCTCCAGTTTACCATCGCTGCAGGGAACTCCTGTAGCTCCCGCCTTAGCACCATCAGTTGGTAGGTTAGGGGTGCCGCACTCATGATGGGTTCCCACCACCTGGCTAGCGGCACCATCGCGGGTCGCCAATGCCGAGCTCTCCCCATAGGGAGGTAATAATAGCTCCACAGCTGCTCGGCGCAGGTCATCAGAACCTTGCAAAAATATAAAAAAATACAAAACAAGCAAAACCAAAAAATAATATACCTGGATGAATGGTGTGAAACCACTCACAGTCATCTCACGATCCGTTTCTTGGAATAGGCCTGCAAACAAGTGTGCCAGCATGGCAGCTCCCCAGGCATAATACCCTACTCTTTCAAGGTCTGATAGCAGCTCCAGGAAGCGACATTGGATACCGTCCCCTTTCGAGCTTAGTACCAATCTCCCCAAAAGGAAGAGGAGAAATCTCCTCAAATCTATGTTGCATCTTTCCCAGTCGCCGAAATCTGTGCAGTACACGGCACGGCATCCTATTTCCATCCTTTCCATGAACTCTTCTGAGGATTCGTGATCCCGCCGACGAGTGTCAGTGAGCCCTAATGCATCCATGAGGGACGCCCTACCTACCGACCTATTTTTCCGACCATCTAGGTCCAAACCCAGTAACTTCTGGGCACCTTCTCTGTAGTCCGCGTAAGTGACTCTGGTCACTGCCTCGCCCTCCACCTTCAGGCTTGTGATCCGGACCACATCCTCCAAGCAGGGCACCATGTGCCCCCAGGGCATCAGGAATGCCCGACTCACTTGGTCCCATCTCTCACACAAGGCTTGGATCAGGACCAGGTCGAGCTGGATCGGCTCGATCCGAAGGAAGGTGCTGAAACCCATCATGTCTAGCCTGGCCTTCTGAAAATCTGGGAGACTCGGTATGCTGCCACTACCAACTCCCATGAGATCTGTGATTTCATCACACACTACGCATGCAGGGAATGGAGAGGAGGTTTGGTAAGAAAGAAAGGAAGAAAAAAAGAATGAAAAAAAAGGGGGGCAAGAAAACTTGGCTTACGAGTTGTGATTGGGGCCTTTCGCTGAAGTGTTCTTCGAGGTCCGAAAGCCTCCTGGAACTACTACCACTAGACCTGCTTCTCTTCGAGGAGTGGGAAGATTCGCCCTCCATCCAACTCTCAGAATTTTGAACTCCTCCTCTCCCGTGAAAACTTGTGCTCCTCGAGTTAGCTCTCGATATACCAGGGAGGATAAAAGGGACACGAATTTATAGAAATGGAAGGAGTGCAGGCCAAGATTGCCTCCATCACCTGTTAATGATAGCCATGCGGTCCCGTGTGTCACTTCACCGCTCGCACAGGGTGATTGATTGGACGAAGAATATGATGACTAGCCCCCTATGTTGTCTAGGGATACCCTATCATGTTTTGGAGGACGTCCGCAAAATTTGACACAACATCCGGGAAAAGGGGCTAGGGCCGTCATTATTGACTTCGACGGCAGATTCCCGTGGAAAATGGTCACAACAAGACGCGATTCTCCGCTCGGCGTGGAGTCTCGGCACACCCATCACATGGGAACAGTGCAAAGGAGAGGAAGTGTAGGGAAGAAGGAATGCACAAGAGAACAAACGAGCAGCAGAAAATCAAATCACTCCATTCATAATTCTACATAAGCTGTCATAAACACTACAATCATAGAGAGGAGGCGAGTCCACCAGCTCACCGATCCTCACCATCACTCGTCCCTCTAGGCGTCCCTCTCCTCTCCCCGAGGTGAGGGTCCCTCAGAAGCCTCCGGGATCCCCGTGCAGTAGCACCTGCCTCGCCTCTTGGCGCCTGTTCCGCAGCAGTGACTCGCTGCTCCTCCCCTGGCGTGGCAAAGAAGCCACTAGCGGCAAAGCGACCGGACTGGCGGAGTCGCTCCCCGAACTCTCGCGCTCTCTCGTAGCGCGTCTCCATCCCTCCTAGCCTCTGCACGACGGCCTGAAGGCCCAGTTGGAGCTCCCTCACTTGGGCCTCCAAAGCCCTCCTCTCGGTCTGATCTCGCTGTCGCTCGGACCTTCTCTCAGCTTTCTCTCTCTCTGCCTCTCTCCTCATCATCTGCAGAAGAACCCTTAACTCCAGGATGTCTGGAGAAGGTCTCTCCTCACCGCGATGTCGCAGCTCCGCTACAGTCGCCACCCAGGCATCACGCTCCTCCTCCACCCGGGTCGCGCGGGCCACCGCACCGGCAAGTTGTTCCCGGAGGGAGGCAATCTCGAGAAAAGGGGCCGAGGAACTGGAAGATGCACCACCAATCATCCCCGCCGCCGCTGTCTGCTGGGCACGCTGGAACAAAATAAACAACGGCCGTCAGTGAAACTCCAAAATCTGAAGATAAAAGTGTGGCACGTAACTTACCAGGAGCGACAGCTCATGCTGAGCGACGGCCAGCTGCCGCCTAGCCTCTGATAGTTGGGCGCGTGAGCCGCCGATGCCACGTGTGTCCCCAGCTTGGGGAAGCCCCGCATAACTCTCTCTCTGCCGCCGCAGGAAGTCGGCGCTGTCCTGCACCAATACACTCCCTTGCTGTCCAGGGAGACGTACGTGCCAGTCCTCGAGCCTCGCCTTGCCGCGACTCTCCCTCCTGACGCGGCTCGGCTCGTCCGCACTCGCCCACTCATCGGCCAGGCCCAGGGTCCTCGCCATGTCCTGCACCAAGAAAGAAGGGCCTCGCATCATAACAAGAACGCGTCCCCTGTCTAGGACGCGTCCATCATTTGAGTGCAACACTCGCCGAACCCTTTCCCCCCTCGCGCGGCTCGCTTCAAAACTCAAAATGAATTAAAAGAGGAAGAGGTCGGAGGACCTACCAGACCGTGTTCACCTCCCTCCGCGACATCAGGCCCCTCGGGTCCCTCGGGGCCCGAAGCGGCCCTTCCTCCTCCATGGACGTCGTTCCATGTTCTTGCGTGTCCCTCCTCGGGCGAGGAGTTCCTCATCCCTCTCCACCTTCACCATGGTCGGGCCCACCGAACTCCATCAATCAAAAGAGGAGGAAGACGAAAAAGGGGCGAGCAAGTTTCGGCGGAAGGCGGGCTCGTTTGCGGGTAAGGCACGGAGAAGAAGGCCACCCGTCACTTTAAATTTGAATTTGAGGATTAAGACGCGTCCTCGCGCCTGGACGCGCCCAAAAGGGGGAGAAAGGAAACAGAATCCCCCCGTGCAAAGCGTAGTTCCCCGCTGTTCAGGGCAAGGTCTCGTGGAGCGTGCCTCGAAGGACAACTCAGTGCAAAGAAGAAAGTGTGGGAGAGAGAAAAGTACACAAAACACAAGAAAGCCATTTTCATTTCATATAATAGCCGAAAGTACATCATACAGTGAGAAGGGTGACGTGTACAAGCAACTCTCTAACTCTCACCATCACCCTCCTGGTCATCTCTCTCCTCCCTCCTCTGCCGGGATCCCTAGGGGGCCTCTGCGAACCCTAAGAAGCCGTGCTCGCCTCGCCCTGCGGTGGCACTCCAGCCTCGAAGGCGCGACGATGCTCCTCGGCCGAAGAAACCAGATAGCTGCCCATGGAAAAAGAACCAGACTGACGAAGTCGCGCCCCGCGTTCCTTCGCCCTCTGGTACCGCTCCTCGCTCTCCCCGAAGCCTCCCCTCCGCCGTGCCAAGACTCAATCGGAGCTCCAGCAGCTGGGTCTCCAGAGCCCTCCTCTCGGTCTGATCCCGCTGTCGCTCCTCCCTATCCCTCTCCCTCTCTCTCTTCACGGTCTCCCTATCCCTCTCCCCCTCCTCTCTCTCCCTCATCGCCTCCCTCCTTGACAGCTCGAGGGTGATCCGCAGATCCAGCACGTCACGAGGGAGCTCCTCAGCCTCCCGTCGACGCTCCTCCTCCAGCTCCACAATCCGGGCGTCACGATCCGCAATCCGGGCGTCACGCTCCGCCACCCGAGCGTCGTGCTCCTGCTCGGCACGAACAGCACGCGCCAGGGCCTCTCGGATCTCGGCCACCTGTCAAAGCACGCATTTACCGTAAGAGAACAGTAATAGAAGGAGGGCAGCCAGAAGGAGAGTCG